>CM032349.1:4641907-5087548 GCA_019022885.1 Schlechtendalia chinensis | reverse complement strand
TATTATGTTTTCCAATGTTTGCATCACCGGTTTAGATATATGTATAAATTTATTCATTATGAATAATAAAAATAACAAAGTAAAATTGTTAAAAAATAATTAAACATTTAAATAGGTAAAATAGTTTTGTAACTATCGGCGAGCCAAATGGAAATCGTAATACGAATTATTGAAGCCTATCGTTTATAACGAAACCGGAAAAAATTCGTAACGAATACATGTAGTGTACATTTATTTCTTTACCGAAACACATCGGAACAATCACAAACAAAATCCAGCACAGTTTCGAACGGTCAGCTCGGACTTCATGTAGAATCGGTTTTTCGTTGTAAATATACATTTTTCCAAGTAACGCATGGTATTTATATCGATTCGGCATTTACAAAAAAAAAAAAAATAAATGTGCTTGAGATCATAACTCCGGGACGAAGATCAAGGTCTAATACGTCTAAATCGAATATGTTATTCAATTTGAATATTACTGAAACCGCGAATTCCACTTGCGTTACGCGACCCCTTAGCCGCGCGCCGGATAATCGATGTATTTCGAATAGTAACGGTCGAACCGCAAGAAATCTTCGCGATGGTATAAAACAATAGCATTTGGACATTTCAATACCCAAGAAAATAATGGACGGGCTACGAATACATCAAAAGGAACTTTCGTCACAGGTCCCTTAATTTTTTAAAGTTTTCATCAATTTTATTTTATTATTGGAAACCAGTCTACTTAATCTTCCTGTATCGTATTTTCGTTTTCAATCGCATCTCTGGAAGTTTTACAATGCGTTTTTTAAGGGATTCCATTGCAGAAAATTTCATAGTTCTAGCTGATAATATTCCAAGATAACGGTTAATTTTTGTTGTGAGGACGACGGCACGCAGATCCAGTTTCGAAAGTAGCACGGGGAATATTCGCAGACCCGTTAATCATGGATTTAGTAGTGATTGTTTAGTATATTGTTTTATATAAGATTATTTTTTATTTTTCAAGTGTGAGTAAATAATATCTGAAATAATTTTACCTAATGGATTACACTTAACTAATACAATGTTAATTCTTTTAATGCTAAGGATACAAATTCGAGCAATATTTCTAATTTTTATTGTTTTTGAAATTAAATTCGCCTAATTAAATTCCTAATTTAATTGCCTAATTAAATAATTCCTAATTAAATTGCACACCCGAAAAAATAAGACGACTAGAAATATTTGACGTTTAAGTTTTACAAAAATGTCTTCACAAATTTAGTAAATATACTATTTTAATTGGTTTGTTATTTATATTTTTTCATAATGGTTACATATTTAATATTTAGACATATATAGGTGTATTAAATATTTACGCATCATGATAGGTACATATTTTTTAATCGTTAACTCTAATTTGTTGGGCGTTAATCAAATTTCATTTATACATATTAAGATAAATACTACAGTGATAGTCGTAAGTGTATATAAGAACTTAGACTGTGAATTAATGAGTTAAAATCTTAAAAGTAAGGATAGATGTAGTATTATTATTTTTAATAAAACTATACTATATTTCCTTGATATATTATTGTAGAATATATAATATCTAGGTCACCGTAATTTTGCGAAAACGCACACAAAACAATATAGCGAAACAGTGGATGTTAAAATAACTGCAGCTGACTCAAAATTTGTTTATTCAGTTTTCGTTCGTAAAAGACTTATTGAAACAGGTGTAGTCAATTCGAAAATAATTTTACAGTTCACTTACTGTAAAAATATTGTTTTTTTCATACTTAATTCCGTATTATTACTGGTACAAAGAGTTCCGAGTACTTTTATTGAAAATGATTAATTTCAAAATGCAATTTCTCATCTCAACATTGATATTGTTTTCCATTTACGGCGGTGTAATTGGAGCATGGCGTACGTTTTTATATTATATCTGTTTTATATCGTACTGAAATATACTGAAATATACTGAAATGTACTAATACAATTTTATGTTTTTTTTTCTAATTTATAATAATGATTACAAAGGTTCATTTTGTTGTTGTAAGTATTCCGTTCAAATAATGAGAACATGACGTTCACAAATGTCGATTTGTTTTCGATAATAAATTTTAGTATAATTCCAGTTTTCATGATTTAATTAAAATTGTTTGGTTCATGTAAATTGTAACAAAACTATAGTTATACTACGTAAAACTTTAGAAAAATTAGTAATAGAATGTCTTAAATATGTAATTGTTTAAACATAATTCGAAAATGATATTACATCTATGAATGGAACGTAAATAATATTCTCATAATATATGGTTTGTTTTAGTTAAAAGTTCAGGTAATTAATTCACAGAGATATAAGGTTCACATTCGTTGAACGATTAAAATATCATGGCAAGTGGTCAACTTTTGTTGTTTGTTGTTTTATAGAATTATGTAAATACGAATTCAATATTATGTTTTTAAATTACTATCGACTCTATTCATTAAAAAGATTTAGGATATATATATATATTTCTTTAATAATACGTGTGGATATATTCTAACCGACTAAATACCATAAGAGTTGTTTTTTAATGATTTTAAATAGAGGAAAAATTTTCCTCGTTAGTTTTGAATATTTTATCACTTAAAGAACATACAAAATCTTTTTATAAATTAAGTCTTAATTATTATTTAACAAATTATTAGTATAAATTGCGACCTAACCTTCGTTTAATAATGTATAATTCATTTTTTAATTTAATATATTTTAAAACAATTATAAAGGTGAGGATAAATATGAATACATACATTCAACATGATTAAAATATATAATGAATGATTGATATCTAAATAAAACTTATTTTAAGTCAAAGAACCGGTTAATGGTAAGTCCTATTTCAAATCACTTTTGGCATGAATAAAAGATATCACAATTACACGGGATTTTACGAGAACTCAATTAGTTGATTCATTAGAATATTTTTAAAAAAATTTTAATATTGTATGTTTTATAATTAGATTTTTTTTCTAAACATATTGATTATTAAAACGTGGTATATTCAATATTTTATTAAGGAATAGTATTTATTTATTTTATGATTATACTGTATTAAGATTTTATTATATTACGTATTCTAATAGAAAATTCACTGAGATTGTTAGCTTCACATTTGCTCTACGATTAAAATATCATGGCAAGTTGACCGGGGAACGTTGTTTCAATTTAAAAACAAGAAATAGAAAAAATTACTTCATATCGAATTGATACTATAGCTTTCAAAACATGCATAGGTTACATTAGAAAACAACTATTAAGTTTGTTGTTTTATAGAATTATGTAAATACGAAATCAATATTGTGTTATTAAATTACTATCGACACTATTCATTAAAAAGATTTAGGATATATATATATTTCTTTAATAATACGTGTGGATATATTCTAACTTACTAAATACTATAAGAGTTGTTTTTTAATGATTTTAAATAGAGGAATTTTCAATGTCTTCTTTTTGGTCTGTAGCCAAACGTTTTAAAAATTCCCGCCTTTCTGTTCCCAAGGATAAATTTCCCATTAATGACGACTGGTTCCCCAATTTTTGTTCGAAGGTTGCACCTAGTTATGTACCATCCCTCGCAGAATCTATTCCCGATGTTATCGCTTTGGATCCAGCCCATTCCCATATTCTCTCCGATTCCTTTACGTTAGTCGAGTTGTTATCCGCCATCAATCATCGTTCTTCGGTGGCCGCCGGCCCCGATTTTATTTCACCTTTATTCCTTAAACATCTACCTCAAGATGCTTATCCAATTCTTTTAAACATCCTAAATCGTTTATGGTCTAGTAATCTTATTCCTCCTTCTTGGAACGAGTTTAAGGTTTTTCCGATTCCTAAGCCTAATGGTGAGGGTTTCCGTCCTATTTCTCTTTCCTCGGCTTTTTGTTAGGTTGTTGAATCTATTTTAAAAAATCGTTTAGACTGGTGGATAGAATCTAGTCATATCTTTCCCAACAATATGTTCGGTTTTGCGTCGTGGTCTTGGTACCATGGATTGCCTGGCGCATTTTTCGAGTCATATTTATCATACTTTTGTAGGCGGCAATTCATGGCTTCAGCATT
This sequence comes from Schlechtendalia chinensis, assembly GCA_019022885.1. Lineage (NCBI taxonomy): Eukaryota > Metazoa > Arthropoda > Insecta > Hemiptera > Aphididae > Schlechtendalia > Schlechtendalia chinensis. The sequence continues at coordinate 5,083,467 of CM032349.1, read as the reverse complement.
TCTTGATATTAAGAGCGCATATGACTCCGTTCATACACCTACCCTTGTCCGTTGTTTAACTACTTTGAATATCCCTCCTCTATTTTGTAACTTTGTTTCTCGGCTTTTCCATCATCGCAAACTTATTTTCAGCTCCCCTTTTGGTAATTCTTTACACCGAGTTAGTCATTTGGGTCTACCTCAGGGTAGCGCTCTAAGTCCCATTCTTTTCAACATTTATTTCCTTTCCATCATAAATTCTTTATCTTCTAAAAGCTTCAATGCACTAGCATACGCCGACGATCTCACAATTTTCTCAGTTCACAAAGATTTAGGTCGCGCTATTGACGATCTTAATTCCGCTCTTCTATATCTCTCCACGGTGCTTCGTGATTGTTTTTTCACGGCAGCTCCCGAAAAATCGAAAGCTATTATTTTCACTAGGCGTCGGGTATCGTTGGTTTTATCTCCTGCTCACATGGAACACTTTAATATTCCTTTTGTTTCTACAATCACCTACTTAGGCTTTACCATGGATTCCAAACTTCGCTGGGGACCGCATTTCCAGTATCTTCTTTCTTACACCTCAAGGTGGGCCAATATTTTCCGTTCATTATGCGGGTCAGATTGGGGTGGCCATCCCTCTTCTCTCCTTTTAGTTTATAAGTCTATCGTTAGAGCTAGGCTTGACTATGGTTCTTTCTTATTTGGTTCCGCTTGTACATCTATGCGTTCCAAACTTAATTTATACCAGGATATGTGTTTACGATCTATTATTGGTGCGCTTCGCAGTGCTCCTTCTCCTGTTCTTGAAGTTGAACTTTGCGTTCCTCCTTTGGATGTTCGGGCTCGCTGGTTGGGCAATAAATTTATTCTTAAAAAACTGTCTTCTCCCTTTCATCATGATTCTATTCCTACACTTTATTTATCGATTTTCCGCGTATGGCGTTACTCTAGCAAATTTACCCCATTATTAGCCATTATTATTAATTCTCTTCGTTCTTTTATCCCTTTAATTTTTTCTTCATATAGCCGCTTACCTCTGTATGACACTCCTTTTGAGGCCTTAGTTTTAGATATTTCTCCAGTTATCTTCCCCTCATTCTTGGGTTATCCCATTTCCCTTTTTCGTTCTTTTCCTCCATCTACGGTTAATACTATATTTAATGATTTTATTTCTTCCCATTTTCCTAATTCCTGCTTAATTTTCACTGACGGATCTGTTTCTAAAACTTCTGCTGGGTATTCTTTTTTTATACCTAGCCTTTCCATCAGGTTTTCTAATGTTGCTCTTTCTTCCTCTTCTTTCACAACCGAATGCCTTGCAATTCTGGAAGCCCTCCTTATCATTAATTCTTTGGTTTGCCATAATCGTAATTTTGTTATCTGTTCTGATTCTCAATCGTGCTTTATGGCTTTAAGTTCTTCTCCATTTGTGTCTGCTTCTTCCCATCTTATTCTGCACATTCGCTCAACCCTTCTCTTTCTCTCCCGTGCTGGGTATACAATTAATTTGTTATGGGTCCCAAGCCATGCAGGTATCATAGGCAATGAAACCGCTGATTTTCTCGCCACTTCGTGCCCTTGTTATATTCCCTCGCCTATTAAACTTCCTTACTCTGATTTTTCCCCAGCCCTCAAAACTTTCGCCTTAAAGTCATGGACTGCTTTTTGGCTGAATCTACCACCCTCCTTTACCGTTTCCTTTCGTAGTGTTTGCCCCTCTATCCTACCCTTCCCCTGGTTCCACAATATCCCCATTTCATTTCATTGTTTCCTTCTCCCGTTTACGTTCTGGGCACAATCGTCTCCCAGCCCACTCCTTCAATTTATCTCTAAATGATTCTCCCTTTTGTACCCTGCACGAGGGATCCTTTATCTGTAATTCCACTCATCTCCTCTTCGATTGTCTTGTATTATCCCATAAACGTTGTATCCTTGAAAATTTATTTACTTCATACAACATTCCTTTTTCATTTCCTTATATATTCCAAACCTCAAACGCTTTCCTGATCCTTTCCGTTTTAAATTTTTTCTTTTCCTTAGGATTTTCACTTTAATCTATACATATATTTTTTTCTTCTTTTCTCTTCTCTTTTCCTTTTTTTAGTTTGTATTTTGTATTTATTTAATTGTCATTTTATTATTATTTAATGGTTGAGATAAATATTTTTTTATAATATGTCTCTAAGAAAAAAAAAAAAATCGAGGAAAAATTTTCCTCGTTAGTTTTGAATATTATATCATTTAAAGAACTTACAATATCTTTTTATAAATTAAGTCTTAATTATTATTTAACAAATTATTAGTGTAAATTGCGACCCAACCTTCGTTTAATAATGTATAATTCATTTTTAAATTTAATACATTTTAAAACAATAATAAAGTTGAGGATAAATATGAATACATACATTCAACATGATTAAAATATATAATGAATGATTGATATCTAAATAAAACTTATTTTAAGTCAAAAAACCGTTTAAAGGTAAGTCCTATTTCAAATCACTTTTGGCATGAATAAAAGATATCACAATTACACGGGATTTTACGAGAACTCAATTAGTTGATTCATTAGAATATTTTTAAAAAAAATTTAATATTGTATGTTTTAAAATTAGATGTTTTTTCTAAGCATATTGATTATTAAAACATGGTATATTCAATATTTTATTAAGGAATAGTATTTATTTATATTATGATTATACTGTATTAAGATTTTATTATATTACGTATACAAATAGAAAATTCACTGAGATTATTAGCTTCACATTTGTTCTACGATTAAAATATCATGGCAAGTTGACCAGTGAACATGGTTTCAATTTAAAAACAATAAATAGAAAAAGTTACTTCATATCGAATTCATACTATAATTTTCAAAATATGCATAGGTTACATTAGAAAACAATTTTTAAGTTTGTTGTGTATAGAATTATGTAAATGCGAAATCAATATTGTGTTTTAAATTACTATCGACTCTATTCTTAAAAAAAAACTAGGATATATATATATATATTTTTTAATAATACGTGTAAATATTTTTTAACCGACATAAGAACTTAAAGGTTATTTTATAATGATATTAAAATAGAAAGAAAATAGAAAGGACGTTTGTAAATTTAAAATCAAGAATAAAAATTTACTTCATATGGTTACATTATATAATAAACATTAAATTTGCTGTTTAAAGTTGTAAATACCTAAATAATATTGCGATTATAAATTATTATTGACCTTTAAATAAAAGAAATTAAGGATATATCATTTTTTTAAATAATACATGTAGATACTTTTTAACTGACAAAAGACTATACAGATATCTCATCAAAAGATGTTAAAGCGGAGAGAAATATTTTTCTCGTTAGTTTTGAACACGTTTTTATTTGACGAACCTACAAACTACTTTTATAAATTTTTATTTTGCAAGCTATTATTATAAAATGTTATTCAACGTGTGTTGTTTAATATATATTTAATTTTTAAATCAAATACATTTTAAGCTTATGAAATTTGTATGGGTATGTATGAATCTATATAACATTTTTGACATGAATAAAAATTAAAACGATTATATGAGAGTTTAATTTGTTTATTTATTATATCATTCATTTAAAAAAAATTGAGCTTTAAAATGTATGTTTTAAAATTCGGATGTTTTTTTTAAATTTATTAACTCTAAAAACATAGTATATCCATTATTTCAAGGAGAGATATATATAGATAGATATGATTATATATTCAAAATTGAATTAAACTAAATCAAAATTATATTATATAACTTATCCTAATAGAACAGTTAAATAAACTATGTAACAGTAAGTTTGTCATTCATAATAAACATCAATGATTTGATAAAATGTTCGTTTATTATTTTCGTGTTTATATATTTATATTAGGTTATAAAGCAGTTGAAAATTGTTTTATTCATATATACAATTATAAGTGTAAGTAAAACTTAACTAGAATTTTAAGAAAAATATTCGATTTCAATATTTTATCAAAATTAATATGATTTTATAAATATGATTTTTAATTTAAAATGGTAATTTAATAATGTGCATTTTTAAAGAAATTAATTAATTTAGTTGATGTCAATCTTAAATCATTTTTTTAGTAAAAAATACCCTAAATAACTATAGAAACGACATGTGCTATATTGTATAACTTGATAATTCCCACATTTCTTGAATAAGATGTTTATTTTTTAAAATCATCCTCGAAGTTATGCGATTTATTGTCGTAGTGTTATAGCAATGATAGTTCGATCATATGTTGGAAAAATATATATTTACTATTCACGAAGAAATAATATATTTTTGTTTTAGAACACTTTGTATAATTATTGCCATGTTTATATTAAATAGAAATTTTAGTATGAAATAGTTTTCTCTAAAAAAATTATTAACATGTTTTATAAATCTGTTAGTGTACAGCGATACAAAAAACAAACGTAATTTCACATAAATTACTTATGAAAGGAAAATCAAATATATTGCTCATTTATCGCATTACTTCACGAACTCATCTAAATTGTGTGATCTATTTCCTTTAATTACTAATTGATTTTTATGCTTTTACGAGATTTCTACATCGTATTGCATTCATAAACAAATCAATGCTTTTATTTTTAGTATTTTCAAGAGGATACTTTGATTATATTATTCAGATTGTAAAATTAGGTATAAAATTACATAAATATTAACATTTATAACAAAATTATTTTATATATTTAGGATTAATGCGATTTTCACTTAGCATATGAATTGTTTATTTTGTTATTATTTTGAATATTCTACTAATTTTTAGATAAAGTCCTCAATATCAACGACTATTGTAAAAGCATATCAAGTAGGCAGCTAATCTAACGATAGTTTTCAAAATATTGTGTGATATATTAATAAAAATATTAACAAATGATTAATTATTCACTGTTAAATATTGCAATGGTAAATTAATGTTGTTGTATTTGATTTGGATTGGAAAAGAAAAGTAGAGAATGAAGAATAAAGTTATTGTTGTGTAAGCTCAGTAAATAATTGTTCTAGAATATAAAGAAGAAGGCATTACCTGACAGAAAGAACTACTAAAAATTGATACATACAAATCTCTTAATATATAATAACTATAATTTTTATTATAAACCAACACATAAATCAATATTAAATCTAGGATTTACATATTAATAATTTTATTCGTGTAACATTACATTAAATAATTTATTTTATATAAGTATTTATCCCATAAAGCATTTAAAAAAAAAGTAATAATATATTAAAACCATATAAATAACAAATTATTAATCTGGTGCATTTAACATAAGCGTACCTCTGTTAAAACAAATAACTAATACTTAGTTTTAGCCGACAAATGAATTAATATTTAGGTCACATACAATGCAGTTAAATTGGCATTAGAACAGTTATTTAATTAAGTAATTGATGAACAATACTTTATTAATAATTAAATTTTTGCAGATGATAATGCTGATGGTAGGAAATTCTACTATTTTACGAAGCATTTATTTTATTATATATGTATTGGTATTAAATATTAAATCTTTAGCGACCTTTTGCGTACATGCCGATTAAGTTTCTCAAAGTATTTATGTAACCTATTTACCTTCTCAATTTGTTCTTCGCGTTAAGTTATACTCATAATTTATTACACTTTTGAACTATATTAGAAATATTGACTGAACTGTTACTTCTATTTTGACCAATTTTTTCATATTTTGATAACTAACTACAAGCGAAGGAAACAAAAGAAAATTTAAAAGGAATATATTCTCAAATTGATTTTTTTATTTCCTTATAATTGGCTTCACTCAGTTCTCGAAACAAGTTTACTTCTTTTTTGTACTATATATATCTGACTAGCTTATAACTGGAAATCGTTAAAAAATTATAGTTTATCATAGTTTATTTAAATTACGTGATGTATACGTTATGAGAACAATTTTAACATCGATTATATCAATTATTTTATAAAATTTGTTACATATAATAAGAAAATTATTAATTGTTTTTTTGTTTTTAACGTACTAAAGACTGTGAAAGTAAGTTTAGACAACGTATCACTAAATAAAAAACCTGCAGGTATTTATATTGTTATTAGTTATTAAATTACGAACTAGAGTTGTAAATTATTATAATTATTTTAGTATTAGTTTGCTATTGTTTGTACTTTGGTCACACGGATGACATTAGTAGTTTAAGTTAATTTGTTTATTAAATACTTAAAATTGATACACGGTTGTCTTGTTTTTATGAAATATTTACAGTCCATTAAAAGACATCTCTAGTCTCGTGAATTATTATTCGAAGTTGAATTACTCATATTATTGTTATTATTATTATCGTTGTTATCGTTATTATTCTCATTATTATTGCTGTTATTATTATTTGAATTGATTTATTTATTCTTTATATAATCCGATATCGCATAATATTCTTGAAATTGTTATTTAACATAGTAGAAGTTAAAGGTGTTGTTTGTATTAATACAATATCTTTGTGAGCAAAGATCACGGTATTTCTTATTTTATTTAATCTTATCCGCGCTCCCGTTTTATGATCACCATAAAGGCGTGATATCATTTTTCGCCTCCGGGATTAACAATATATATCTCACTAGCTTATAACTGAAAATCGTTAAAAAATTATAGTTTATCATAGCTTATTTAAATTACGTGATGTATACGTTATGAGAACAATTTTAACATCGATTATATCAATTATTTTATAAAATTTGTTACATGTAATAAGAAAATTATTAATTTTTTGTTTGTTTTTAACATACTAAAGACTGTAAAAGTAAGCATATATTTTATTTGATAGTGATAGGATATTTGATATTTTATTTGAAAATAGCAAATATCTAATCCGCATTTACTTGGTCTAGAATTTATGGTTTCTAGTTAAATAAATCAATACATCCTTAAATATTTGAACGATTATTGATTTTTTTCTAAAGTCTAGGAAATAATAATTTAGTATACGTATTATATTTATATCTTCTACTAATCTTACTTATTTAAATCTATAACTTATTATATTCTATTACTTGTTAATTCGCATTAAAACATAATAGTATAATACAATATATAATTGTGTTTTACGTAGAAAAATTAAATGAGTTTTTTAAAATTAAAGAAAGTAAGTTAATTGAAGTCTGTATTACCAAATGTATTTAGTATCATATTATTAAATATGTTATAATAATAAATTATGGATCTGTTAGATAGTACCAAAAAAACGATTTTCATTCACGCAATCAAATATACGAGTATGTAAAACAAATTGTAATTTTTATAATTTAATACATTACATTTTAAACATAATTATTATTGACATAGTAATATAAATTTCTCTTTTCCTTTTATTATTATTTTAATGCCGTGTAAATTAGCATGCTTTTGATATGTGTGTATATTTTGACGCCAATTTAGTGTCAACATTCGTTGTATATCGTCGCAGCGTTTGGCCAATAATACGAGTACACATGCAATTGTAATTATTAGTGTGCTCACATATTCTTGGTTAAGTTTATATGTGTGAGTTATATTTTTGTAGTAAGAGTCCAGCTCGCTGGTCATAATCGTCGTTTTACCGTAGTCGCGTATGGTTATAATTGTCGTTCGATGTATGCTGCCGTCTTATACGATCTTTTTTAAAGGAAAATTATAATTGTTGTTTAATCGTTTAACCGTTAAATTCTTCATAAAGGTCTAATGTCTATTGTATTTTTTGCCGTATACATTTTCACTCGATTGGTCGCATTGATACTTTCAATGTTAATGGTTTTTTTTTTGTAATATTGAATCAAATAATCGTGGGTATTACAATCATATACTCGGAAATCTAATTGCTACCAGTATTATTGTTAATTTCGCTTGGTTTTTATAATCACTGTGTTATTTGAATGCATTATTGTCAAACTTGTTAGGTTCATATAACCACTGAATTTTTTTAATGCAACTTGTTTGTGTATTAAGATTATTTATACGTGTATGGTTTCTCTAGCAGCTCGCTAGTCCGGCTACACAAGAAACCCTAAGTCAATTAGTAAATTTATTGTTGTGTCATACGAGTAAATTGTTATATATTTATATTTTGTGTTTGATTGTTGGGCAAAAGGAGACATGATTTATCTCGTTTTTATTTTTTATTCTACATTTATTAATAATTATTTGTTTAAATAGAATTGCACGTTATTATCAATTATCGTTATTTTCGCTCTTTTGTGGATAACTATCACCTTTTTGATTCACATTGGTATTTCGAAGAATACATTGTTTGATACCCGGGAAAGCGTAATATTGTTTTATGCTCCTGACCTGTTCAGTATATATAATTATAGAGAAGAATATAAAATATTTGTCGACTTATATTTTATTTTGAAATATGTGAATCCGACCACATTATAATATTATTGACATATTTACATTTGTAATAATCAGTAATACATTAATTTCAATAATTTATTATAATATTTTATAGATTTTGAAAATTTAAAAGGTAACACAAATACAATTATAAATGATATAATTATTGGTAGTATTGAAAAAAATGCAAACATGGGTAATATCTAATTATCAAACGATTTTTGATTTTATATATCAATTATAATTATTATAACTTCTTGTATTACAATATAATATAGTATTGAATTATACCTTGTTTGATTCCCGGACAAGCGTAATATTGTTTTATGCTCCTGACCCGTTCAGTATATATAAGTATAGAGAAGAATACAAAATATTTGTCGACTTATATATTATTTTGAAATATGTGAATCCGACCACATTATAATCTTCTTGACATATTTATTTTTGTAATAATCAGTAATACAATAATTTCAATAATACATTATAATATTTTATAGATTCAGAAAATGATAAGGGTAACACAAATACAATTGTAAATGATGTAATTATTGGTAGTATTGAAAAAAATGCAAACACGTGTAATATCTAGTTATCAAACTTTTTTTGATATAAATTTTAATTATAATTATTATAATTGCTTGTATTACAATATAATGTTGTCAATTAAAGTGTATTAGGTAATAATATTAGAAAATAGGTGTTATTGGAATAATATGATTAAATATGTTTTTTTTAAATTGGAATAGATTTACAATTTGTAAGAAACTACATAAAACATATGGCTAATAATGTAAAATTTAAGGATAATGGTTATTATATTTGTTATATTATATGATTTATATTGCCTAAAAAAATGTTGCTTACAATTGATATTAAAAAGTGCTATTTTATAGAACTAATTAATATTCCTTTATTACATTTACAGGAAAGTTAGAAGATGGTGATGTTTGGTGCTCGAAGAGAACTAAGGAATAGTGCTGTGTTCTACGTGGTTATACCATAATTTGCAATTGAGGCTTAAAACATGTATCTTTGTTGCAAATTCATGATTTATATGCGTGTCATACAATTATAATTATAATTATTGAACCTAATGTATTACATTCTTTCTTGTTGTTAAATTAGTTTTATTTCAACATAAATATACGTGTATTTAATGATAATATTTTTGGTTTAATTACGCTTTAATTCCGTCGCTTGTACATACGGCCAGGCGACTGTTTATTTTTTACCGTTTTAGTTTTTTTATTAATTATTATTATTATAGTATTGTTATTAAATTTACGAGTTCAGGATGGTCTGCCGGTTCAAGCTGTTGTTCGTCGGAATATTTTCGGAAAAACCATCTCACGTAGAAATCACTGGATACTTTTGGACGACGAGACTGATTGAGTGTAAAATACTGTCTCCGAAATGGACGTGTTCGCTACGATGACGGCGGCGGCGGCGAAACGCCAATTACAACTGAAACCCGCGCAATGGGAAAATAGTACGTTTCACTGTGGTCCATGTCCCCGGCACCCCCACTTTTGATTTTGGCAAAAATACTCGGGGCGATCGTTTGTACCGGTTTGTACCGCAATTTTCATCGTTTGTACCCAAAAGGGTAAAAAGTTACGAGTCTTTGTAAGTGTGGGTGCTAAAGACATGCCAGCACCCCCACTTTAAAATTTTGAAAAAAAAAATAAGGGCTATCGTTTGTACTTCGTTTGTACCGGTTTGTACCGCAAATTTCATCGTTTGTACCCAAAATCGTAAAAAGTTAAGAAGCTTTGTAAGTGGGGGTGCCAGGGACATGATTTTTGAACTTTGAGTTTTCGAAGAAAAAAAATTACGCATTTGTTTGTACTACGTTTGTACCGGTTTGTACCACAAATTTCATCGTTTGTACCCAAAGTTGTAAAGAGTTACGAAGCTTTGAAAGTGGGGATGCCGATACTTTCAAGTACTCTCACTTTAAAATTTTGAAAAAAAAAATAAGGGCGATCGTTTGTACTACGTTTGTACCGGTTTATACCGCAATCTTCATAGTTTTTACCCAAAGTGGTAGAAAGTTACGAAGGTTTAGTATAGCAGACAAAAATAGATCTACACATCGGTTACACAAATAATTGAAAATATAAATTAACGAACATTTGTATTTATATATTATTGCTAGTTCGGTACTTGCAACTTGCTGTAAGGATATATTGCGGATTATGTAGTATCCGTTTTTTAAATATAGTATATTTAACATTTTATCATATAAATGTTGTTAAATCAAATAATGTTATTTATTATGGTGTTAACTGTTTATGAAAATTCTGGAATATTCTCTGTTTATTTACTATTTGTTATTTCCATATAGTAAAGAATTTTCTCAAACAATAGTGTTCTATAAAAGGGGAGCCCGCATCACGGAAAACTGCCATTGGGTTATTAACGTTCATTTGCATAATGTAAATTTTGATTTCTTATTTAAGTGTTCGTACGCAACAAATGTAATATTAAATTTATTTTTGATTTTACGAGACTACGCATATTTGGTAAGTACACCTATAATTACTCATTACAATAGTTCATTTAGTTATTTTATTCATATAGTATTCTGTGAACCATTTATTGATCTATATTCATCAATTAGTAGTATGTTAAGGTTTAAACGATTATTTTGTCTTGCCAAGAACAATTATTTTATCAAATGTTACAAATATTATTAATTTCCCGGGTTTTTTTTATAAATCACGATTAAATTATTCTTTCAGTTTTTATCCAATTATAATAATTTTTTCATTATTAATTTCTTATTTTATTTATTCCTAATTCTTTAGTGACATTCTACAAAACATAAGACATTACCATTAAGAATTGACGAATTTATAATGATACATATTAAAATTCAATTATCGGCAACAAATATGCGACAAAATATGAAACAAATCTAACTGGTGCAATTATTATCAACAGCACAAAAGAAAATAATGAAAAGGAAATAAATAATGAAAATGTATTATCGATCATAATAGATAAACCTATACGACAAACAAATAATATTAAAGATCAAACAAATAAATTGCAGTTTGAAGCTTATGAAAATTGGATGGGCTTAGGGTTTGAAGCTTATAACAAGAAAAACAATACAAATTATTTGGATAAGGATCCAAGTGTCTTACATTATAATGAAAATAGTAGAATAAAAAGTCCCGTGATAAGGTTATTAAAAAATGGAAATATTGCTAGTTTGAAATCAATAAAAATTGACGGAATATTCTATACTGTCACAAACATAGGCGGTACTACGGAGGGGGGGGGCAGAGTATGCAGCTGCCCTCCCTGCGGAATTCTTGTTTTCCCTATAAATGCACACATCTGTTTTACAATAGTGGTTTAAGTCTAGTTCAAATTGGTTAAATCGTAGAACACGATCATTTAATCGATGCGATCTGTTCTATGATAATTGGCCAGTCCCGCAAACAAACTGATAACATACTGATAAGGTTATTCGCGCTTATGTTACATATTTTATTATTTAATTGATTATAAATATTATTTTTAGTATAAACGAACGGTCGTTCCTACCTTCATCTGGTTAAACATTGTTATCAATGTTAACTATGTATTGCATCATTAAATCTATGGTAACACGGTAACACTATGACCGGGCTGTGAACTGACGGTAGCTAACATATATATTTTATATTTAAACTTAAATATTACTGTTTGAACTTGTTTTTGAAGTCCATGTTTACTGTTTACTGTAAAAATACAAATTTAAGTGTTCATAATTTACCAGTTGTAAATTTGGTGGGGGCAACAAGGCGATCCTAATCACCATGAATTGAATTTAAATATTTGCTTGCCCCTCCTGTCACGAAGGTCTAGTACCGCCTATGGTCACAAATACGTGTGCGTTTGATAGCGTCTCACAAATAATTGCAACTGCATTTGCTAATAGCATTAATTATGCAAACTTCGTAAATAAAAATTCAGTTATGTTTTTTTCGAAATGATATCAAATATGTTACGAGACGGGATTAATGCTCAAATATATAAGAAAAGAGCTGTTTTATGTAAAAATATCATATCTAAGCTCAACATTAATAAAATAACAAGTCTTCCTGGAGGACTTGTACATTTAAATTGTGCATGTACAATTAACTTTTTAGTAAACAATTTATTTAAAGATTAAATTAAATTAAAGATTTCAATTAAAGAGACTACAATATGTTCTTCATGCCTTATGGAACGAATTTCATATAAATGTATTTATATTGTAAACTTACCAACCGAAACTTTGGATTTCCTTACAGATAGCATTGAGGCTGTGTTTTCAAGTACAAGAACTTGTAATATATGTACGAGATATTTATCTATAGATTATCAACTTCAAAATCATATTTTTATTGAGCCTCAAATTAATATAAAAAATAAAAAAGTAATGAAAATTTGGATCTATCAATAATTCTTAACATTCCAAAGAGGTTGACAATACTTGACCAACAATTTATCATTAGAGGAATTGTAGAATTTATACCACCGGTAATCAAACATATTGAATCAGCAGGGAATTTCATTTCATATAGTTACCGAGTACACACTGACCAATGGCAAAAGAATGACGATTTAAGCAATTTAATAAGAAATGTACGTCAAGTTTATGATTTGGGTATTTGTGGATTACTTTAATAGAACAAAAAAAAACTCAATTCCACAAAAATTAATATATTCACTTTTTATTCGTAAATACGTATTTCGGTAACGATGTTACCATATTCAGTGCATACTGAATGTACTGAATAAATGTATTGAAGATGGTAACATCGTTACCGAAATACGTATTCACGAATAAAAAGTGAATATATTAATTTTTGTGGAATTGAGTTTTTTCTTTCTATTAATGTTCGTCAAAATACTAAAATAAATCATTGTTTACTATTAATTTATACTATATAATATGTTAACAATAAACATTAAATTATTTAAATATAACTTTTTTAATTGTTATATTTATATAACAATATTTTTTTTCTTCTTTTTCTTCTCCTTCGCCTTTATCCTAGCTATTTGGGATTGGCCAGTTGTGTTCACATACACATATGGCATACGCCATACACCCATACCTTATACGCCCGCATTCGCTGTCCTCATATCACATTCAACCGCATCTAATATCTTCTTCTTCGGTCTTCCTCTTCCTCCTCTTTCTTCAACGTTCATTTCCATAACCTCTCTTAAAAATTTTCAATTTTTTTTCTTCATAACATGATTAAACCATTTAAATCTATCCTCTCTCATCTTACCCACTATCGTCACTACTACTATGCTATCTTTTACAAATTCATTCCTTATCCTATCTACTCTTGTCACTCCACTCATTCATTTATTTTATTCAACTACAAATAAATATTATGCTTACATGAAAAATATATTATGAATTTAATCTAATACTAAAATTATTATAATATTAATGTTATGAAATTGCTGTCTAGGAAAGTGTAGACTACTTAAATTAGGTATATTAATAATGCAGTTTTAAACTGCATATACAGGTAAGAAAACACACAAATAATGCGTTCTTTTTTTCGTAAACGCAAAATGGAAAAATAATGTATCAGCATCCCCGCTTTCAAAACTTCGTAACTCTTTACAACATTGGGTACAAACGATGAAGGGGCGGTACAAACCGGTACAAACGTAGTACAAAGAAATGCGTAATTTTTCTTCTTCGAAAACTCAAAGTTCAAATATCATGTCCCTGGCACCCCCACTTACAAAGCTTCTTAACTTTTTACGACTTTGGGTACAAACGATGAAATTTGCGGTACAAACCGGTACAAACGATCGCCCCTAGTTTTTTTTCTAAAATCAAAAGTGGGAATGCCGGGGACATGGGACCTATTTCACTGTCCACGACTAACGACGGACCGTTTTCCGTAAGTCTCGTGTTCGATCATTTTTTTTTTTTTTTTAAAGTGAAACTTTTTTACAGAGGGTACAAAAATAAAAAAGAATATTGCGCGTCACAACACTTATTCTTGAAATTGGTTGCGCATGCGCGTTGTCTCATTTTCGTAATGTTCCTGTTGCGGCCAATAGCGAATCAGTCGAGCAGTCTGACCGCCCACACCGGTCTCATCGCATCTAGCGCCCGTGTACCATCACGCGCCGTGATCACGTTATTAGCCGTTTACACACACGCATACGCGCACCGGGTCAAATAATGTAAACAACAGTTCTGTTCTTTACATTATCACATACACGTAGGCCGGTCGAACTTTGGATAGTTAAACCAAGTAAAATCGATCTCAAAGCGTCTAGCAGCTGGCCCGGATTTAGGTGTGTGGTGGCCTACGGACAGAATATAATATGGGGGCCCCAAATAAATGACGATCTTCCATTTCGACGCCGTTGTACGTCAAACAATAATTATGATTGTTGGTTTCACCGATTAAACTAACCCAATCGTTTTTACGGTGAATTCTTCATTGGCCATCGTTACTACGACTTTTAATGTATAGCTTCCGACCAATATGTGTGTATTTAGAAATGCGTTAGATGATATTATTATGATCGATGGAGCTCGTTGATTATGGACCATGTAATACTCCGTCTTATCTAGATCCTGAAACACCGCTCGTTTTTATTTTTTGATTTGAAAAATACCTGTTACATTGTACCTATTTGTTTGATGAAAATTTAATTTGAAACAGAAAAATAAATGTCCATTTTTTATTATCTGTAATTGTAAAATAATTACAAATATGTGGGGGTCCTGAGTTTGTAGGAGCACCTGGACTGCAGCTCACTCAGCGCCCCTAAATTTGGCCCTGTCTAGCAGTGTTGACCGAGTAAGCATTTTATTGATGAACGCCCTCGGCTCGTACAGTCTTTATATTTATTTACCTAGCGGAATAGAGAATATTTAGTAACTTCCATATAAATTTTTGAAGATCAAAACGATCAAACATGCCAAAATCAAACGCTGAACGTTGTCGGGAATATAGAGCACGACAAATAGTAAAACAACAATGTCAGTCAACAAATGTACCTCCAACAATTTCTCGAAAAACACGTCAAAGAGCATCTACAAACACATCAAATCATGGTGTCAATGAAAATAATTCCAATAGAAACCTAATATTCTATCGATCGAATGACTTTGAAAGTTGTTTCGTACTCGTAACACACACGGATTTTTTGTTGTCGTTCGAGTGATATTTTAATTCTTGACTGGTCGGGATGATCGTAACCGGACAAGACCGACAAGTCGTGTGCAAAATCGAAACGAAATTACGTATGTTGCGGCGATCTCGTGTGGTCTCGAGAACAGCTGGTATAACGGTGATGGTGACGTAACAGCTATATGTACGTAAATTTTGCGTAATGCGCATTACCATATTTAATACGCGTCGACCTAAATATATGAAAATTAACTATCATAGGCCCTGCAAATAATATACAATTATGCGAAAACCATTTTGAACTGATTAAGCGCGAGCGGATTTTTTATGGTTATGCTTTAAAAAATAAAAAATATTCTATGAATCAATTCGTTGAATTATTCATATGTTATATCGTTTAAACATTTGGAAAAACACTGACTTTAAAATTCACTATGTGCATGGGTAGTTAAAAAAATAATTTTTTTTTGAAACAAAAAAAGAAGCGAAGTAGCACAACAATTAAAAACAAATCTGCGTGTACTTAAAATCACAACCTAGCTCTACATATTGACGGTGCAGTGTTCGTAGAAGCAAAATTAAGAGAACACGCAGTATTATTATTAAAGCGGTACAATCGTGGCAAATGCATTTTTTTTTGTGCTTATTATCAGTTTAATGTTGAAATCGCATTTGTTAAAGTCTTCGAATTCGAAACTTTTATTTTGTATTTTTCGATTTTCATACCGTTTCACTATATCATTATTTTTTTTATGTGTATTTGTCTTATATAAATATATTAAACCAACTTTACGTCGTATTTTAATATTATATTTCAATTTTCATTGGTTCACATAGTTCTAGTACTTGATACTGTTAGCTGTATACATTGTACGCAGATGTATGCGTACACGATACCTACATGTACATTCTGCGCTACTTGTTACGGTTACTCTAACCTACTTCGTTGAACATAAAACGTGATATATTTAATAAAAATTTAACTGTTATAATTCTGACTTGTGTAGTTTTAAAAGTATTTTTTGGGAAAGTTACAAAGGCATTTTCTATAGCGCATAATGTACATAGTTCTACATTTATATGTAGTGATTATAATATTATGTTTTCCAATGTTTGCATCACTGGTTTAGATATATGTATAAATTTATTCATTACGAGTTATAAAAATAATAAAGTAAAATTGTTAAAAAATAAATAAACATTTAAATAGGTAAAATAGTTTTGTAACTATCGGCGAGCGAAATGGAAATCGTAATACGAATAGAATAGAAGCCCATCGTTTATAACGAAACCGGAAGAAATTCGTAACGAATACATGTAGTGTACATTTATTTCTTTACCGAAACACATCGGAACAATCACAAACAAAATCCAGCACAATTTCGAACGGTCGGCTCGGACTTCGGGTAGAATCGGTTTTTCGTTGTAAATATACATTTTTCCAAAGTAACGCATGGTATTTATATCGACTCGACATTTACAAAAAAAAAAAAAAAATAAATAAATAAATGTGCTTGAGATCATGGCTCCGGGACGAAGATCAAGGTCTAATACGTCTAAGTCGAATACGTTATTCAATTTGAATTCTACTGTGACCGCGATTTTCACTTGCGTTACGCGACCCCTAAGCCACGCGCCGGATAATCAATGAATTTCGAATAGTAACGGTCGAACAACGATAAATCTTCGCGATGCTTTATGACTTAAAGCATTTAGACGACTTCAGTACTGGGTAAAACGGTCGACATTTCAATTCTCAAGAAAATATTGGACGGGCTACGAATACGTCAAGAGGAACGTTCGTCACAGTCACTACATTTTTTACAGTTTCCATTATTTTTTTTTTTTTTTAATACTGTCTACCTAATTTTCCTGTATCTTATTTTTCTTTTTAATCGCATCTCTGGGCATTGTTAAATGCGTTTTTTAAAGGATTCCATTGCAGACAATTGCATAGTTCGAGTTGATAATATTCCAAGATAACGGTTAATTTTTATTGTGAAAACAAATGAAGACAGCATGCTGATCCAGTTTCGAAAGTACCACGGGGGAATATTCTTAGATCCGTTGAACACGGATAATTGTTTAGTATATTGTTTTATATAAGATTATTTTTTATTTTTCAAGTGTGAATAAATAATATCTGACATAATCTTACCTAACTGATTACACTTAACTAATACAAAGTTAATTCTTTTAATGCTAAGGATATAAATTCGAGCAATATTCTCATTTTTATTGTTTTTGAAATTTAACCTTTTCTCTTTTTCACTCACCTGTCATTATTAGTATTATTTCATTTTTTAAAGTATCGGGGTACTTAATTTAACTTGTTGTATGTTATAGTTCTATATTGTATTTTCTGAAATTATTAATTGTTAAGCTATAATGCTTAATATAACAAAAGTTTTAATAAAAAAAAAACCTTTCTCTTATTACTGCTTTACTGTATAAATCATTGACTTTGGTAAAGATAGAATAGATGTGGGATATATTATTAATTTTTTATTCCACATGATTCAACGAACCACATTTTTCAATTTTCACGAAACCGTGAATAATGAAGAATTCTCATGTCACCAATAAGTAATTGATAATAAAAACAACAATATAATTTTCATTAATTTTCATATTATTCAATATATGTTTACAAACATTTTTCGTCTTATGTATCGCAAAATAATATACAATTTAATTGCATTAAATTTAACACTCGACAAAATAGAACGACTAAAAATATTTGACGTTTTCGTTTTACAAAATTTTCTTCACAAATTTGGTAAATATACGATTATAACTACGTTTGGTTTGTTGTTTATATTATTTCATAATGGATACATATTTAACATGTTGGTATATATAGGTGAATTTAACATTTAAGTATCATAATAGGTACATATTTTTTAATCGCTAACGCTAATTTGTTGGGCATTAGTTAAATTTCATTTATAAATATTAAGATAAATACGATGGTGGTAAGTAGTAAGCGTATATAAAAACATAGACTGCGAATTAATGAGTTAAAATCTTAAAAGTAAGGATAGATGTAGTATTATTATTTTTAATATTTCCTTGATATATTATTGTAGAATATATAATATCTAGGTCACCGTAATTTTGCGAAAACGCACACAAAATAATATAGCGAAACAGTGGATGTTAAAAATAACTGCAGCTGACTCAAAATTTGTTTATTCAGTTTTCGTTCGTAAAAGACTTATTGAATCAGGTGTAGTGAATTCGAAAAAAATTTCGAAATCAATATTGTGTTTTTAAATTACTATCGACTCTATTCTTAAAAAATATTTAGGATATATATATTTTTTTTTAATAATACGTGTGAATATTTTTTAATCGACATAAGAACTTAAAGATTGTTTTATAATGATATTAAAATAAAGAGAAATTGGAAAGAACGTTTTCTAAATTTAAAATCAAGTAAAAGAAAATTTACTTCATATGGTTACATTATATAATAAACATTAAATTTGCTGTTTAAAGTTGTAAATACCTAAATAATATTGCGATTATAAATTATTATTGATCTGTAAATAGAAGAAATTAAAGATATATAATTTTTTAAAATAATACGTGTAGATACTTTTTAACTGACAAAAGACCATACAGATATCTCATCTAAAGATGTTAAAACAGAGAGAAACTTTTTTCTCATTAGTTTCGAACACATTTTTATTTAACGAACCTACAAACTACTTTTACAAATTTTTATTTCGTAAGCTATTATTATAAAATATTACTCGACGTATGTGCAATAATGTATAATTAATTTTTGAATCAAATATATTTTAAGCCAAAAAAATTTGTATGAGTATGTATGAATCTATATATCATTTTTGACATGAATAAAAAATATAACGATTATATATTAATAATTCGTCCATAAGTATTTAACGATCGCGCGCGACGTTGTGCAACATAGTCTCGGCCGTTAAAAAAAAAAAAATTCGTGCGTGTGACGAGTACGCGAGGACGATGTGAAACTTCTTTCGGAGTCATTCGACCGATTGAATGTTAGGCTTGTATTGGTTTGTATTTTCATTGACACCATGATTTGATGTGTCCGTAGATGCCCTTTGACGTGTTTGTCGACAAGTTGTTGGAGTTACATTTGTTGACTGACATAGTTTTGTTCTACTCTCTGTCGTGCTCTATATTTCCGACGATTATTTGGCCCGGTGCGTGTGTGTGTAAACAGCTTATGACGTGTTCACGGTGCGTGCGTGTGCACGGGTGCTAGATGCGGTAAAACTGGTGGGGACGGTCAAGCAGTCTGGCCCGCACGTTATTGGCCGCAACAGGAACATTACTAAAATGTGACAACACGCATGCGCAACTAATCTCAAGAAAAAATGTCGTGACGACCGACCGTGATGCACGTGACAGTAATCTTTTTTTCGTACACCTTATAAAGAAGTTTCACTAAAAAAAAAAAAAACCAAAAAACAATTCAGAATGATCGAAAAAAACAACCGCGTCGTGATAACACAAACAACACCGTTTTCTCGTAACGTCATTATCATGATCGTTTACGCGACCGCGACTACGCGACAAAATACCGAGATTTTTCCGACACGACGGAGACGATGGGGTTTTTTTTCTACGTTCGATTTCTGATCGTCGCAAAATACACCGGCAGCTATTATCTCGAACAAGACAAGAGTGTCGCCGAATTAAATTTAAATTGGTGGAGCAAAATTAACTTTGGAATACCCACCATCCACCACTACAATGCTACA
Organism: Schlechtendalia chinensis; assembly: GCA_019022885.1. Classification (NCBI taxonomy): domain Eukaryota; kingdom Metazoa; phylum Arthropoda; class Insecta; order Hemiptera; family Aphididae; genus Schlechtendalia; species Schlechtendalia chinensis. The sequence continues at coordinate 5,063,182 of CM032349.1, read as the reverse complement.
CCGTAGACATTAATTTGTAATTTATAAATATATATATATATATTATTTTTTTCATAAAATAAGTATAATATTATATTTTTATGCATACTTATATAATACAACGAGGTACATTAAAAACACATTTTATTATGTTATTAATATTTATTACTATATTACATTATTTGGATATCATTTTGGATATAAACATTTAATTGAAATTCAAGAAAATTTAACTTAATGAAACGTTTTATAATTGAAATTTCCTTGTATATTATCTTGTATTTAGGTCATCAAAATTTATAAATTTAACTCATTATAACCCCTTAAGGCCGACCGGTTTGCCATCTCTTGTTATACTTACCTACCACTAAATACCAAAATAAATCGAAATCGGTATCGACCGGGTAATAAACCGAATAATCGCTTTATTGCACTCACATAATTCGTACGCCAGTCGTCGAGCTGAAAGGCATTCAGACGTGCGTACCGGCTTTTGCACGTCTCTCTCGCGCTCGACTTTTTTTTTCTCCGTTGTGCAAATAAAGATCCGTGACGTAAATACAAACGCTATTGCGATAGAGCTATTCGAAAAATCTAACTCGTCCGGAAAACGATTTCATTTCATTTCCATAATGTATGTTATTGTATACAGATATTAATAATCGACATCGATTTCACGCGTCTCCGTCCGTTTTACGCGGTCTAAAAACAAACATAAACATAATGTAAAGACCGTTCACGGTTTTATATTCCATACTCGCGTTTTTGAAAATTAACTATTCGCAATTAGTTTCACTTAAACTACGAGAAATACAAAATAAATAAATAAATAAAAAAGTTTTCGCGAGACGAATCGGATTGCTTCCGGTCTATATTATTGTGCGCTCCGCCAATCGAGGTCCATTGTGAACGTGTACGTTTTATTCTATACACATACGATATATAGAAGTTGGGTGAAAACTTTCGGTCATTTTCATTGAAAACTTTTCGATTCTACGCGATCGCGTAATGGAAGTTTTGCTAGTAAACACCGTTCTAATGACCGCATTATTATAATACATTCGCGACGACGTCAATATATACACACACGTGCGCGCGCGTACATGTGTCCATAACTTCATACAAACTTGTTTCTCGGACGTGAAATTATCAAAGACGTTCAACGTCATACATTTTATGTGATAATAACCACGGAATAATAAATATTGATTGCTCACAACCGGCGAAACCACTGTGTGAGTTCTGCGCAACAATCCTTTTTTGAGGCCCATCGCATTGCGTTTATTTTCGAAAATTGTTTTTGATTTTGCCCTTTTGGGCGCTCTTGGATGGAGAACTTAACCGCCGTGGTTTGATACAATTTAATTTTTCATTGCGCCGTCGCTCACGACGAATAAAATAACAACAATAATACTACTCGTACTCAATATTTTATGTCCGTACATAACGTTTCGATCGATTTAAAACGTTTTATTTTTTATTTCGTGCATTGTTTTTTCTTCTTACCAATTGAAATTGAAAATAATTAATTTCTATATGACACTCGTCAATATATCAATATAGTTATGTTAAACCTCCGAATTAAAATGTAATTAATAAAGTACGCTCGTACTGTTGTTGTTGTTTTTAATTTGTGAAGCTTAAATGCAGTCATAAAATAACTGATTAGATATTGATATCGACGGAAGTGTTATAAACGTTGATTTTTGTATTTATATATATATATATATATATATATACAGCAAGCAGATAATTCATAAAGCCGTTTCGTCATTACGAAAATGCGACCATCTAAAGCAAACCGATTTTAGTACAAAAGAAATCCGATCGATTGAACAGCGCAGACGACAAATTGTTTTCGGTAAAATTCGGGTCTTTGCGGACTTGTACTTCCTAACCTAACAACATGTGAAACCATAATACGTTTACGCCCTTTATACCTTTCTCGGGACCCAAATCCCTATTCCAGTACAATTCTCGGCCCCGAACGGTGAAAATATGCTTTGTGTGCGAACGTGTAATGAATTTCGAAACTGTTGCCTCGACTCGCCTACGTTAGAAAACAAAAAACCAGAACACGTTCGCGGGGAAAACAATTGAACACACTGTTTTTCCTGTTAACGCCACACCAAATATACGCGTACACGAGTCTAGAACGAACCGGCAGTACAAACGATTAATAATAGTCTTCGACGTCACCCAATTACAATATACGTGATACGTCACCGTGCATTGTAATTGTCGTTGTCAAAACGGAAAACACGTCTACGAACGCGACACGTGACGAATCGATATGATATGTATATCGTACGCTGTGTCTGATGACAGCTGTTATAATAACGGTATATATTATGCGCAATAGGCGACTGGAGATTGATTTGATGCAAACAAAATACATATATTTTTTTTATTTTTTTTATTTTTTTTTTTTTTTTTTTTTTTTTTTTTAATATCAAGACTCACGCGAAATCACTACAACTATTTATTACTTTTTTTTTTTATTCGTGTACACCGGCGCAATTAGACGACGATGGTTTTATACAAGTAAGATCGCGCGTACAGTGTCCGAACGAACACATCGATATAGAAAGAAAAAACTCAATTCCACAAAAATTAATATATTCACGTTTTATTCGTAAATACGTATTTCGGTAACGATGTTACCATCTTCGGTACATAAAAACGACTGACCGTCTGACGGCAGCCGACAGTCCTTATATATTAAACAATCCGGTTACCGCCTATCGCTTCCCGCCAACGAACGATGAGTCATCATACGAATTCGTTTCGCGATATCATTTACAATATTATTTTATTTTTAAAAAATTTTAACAAATTATTTTGTAATGGATTAGATTATCCCAATTCAATAAATTATTTTTATTTTTTGTCATTTCTATAGCTATCAGATTTAAGGAATATTAAAAATCAAGAAGACGAAAAATTTCCTCTAGCAGAACATGTATTAGGAACAAATCACAACATAAACACAATAAAATTATTAAAACAAGTAAATAACAGTCAAGAATTACATGTAAGAGAAGCTATAGAAATGACAAAAAATAAAAATAATTTATTAAATTGGGATTTAAATCCATTACAAAATAATTTGTTAAAATTTTTTAAAAATAAAATAATATTGTAAATGATATCGCGAAACGAATTCGTATGATGATTCATCGATCGATGACTCATCGTTCGTTGGCGGCAAGCGTTAGGCGGTAACCAGATTGTTTAATATATAAGGACTGTCGGCTGCCGTTAGACGGTCATACTCAATATATACCCATTAACTTGGGCAGAGCAACTTACAAGCTACTAACTATACCATCCTTCATTTCCATCCACTAGTTGAGGCATAAGTTGAGCCATCCCCCCCCCATAGCATAGCATAGCATAGTTACACGGTCAGTCGTTTTTTTGTACCGAAGATGGTAACATCGTTACCGAAATACGTATTTACGAATAAAAAGTGAATATTTTTGTGGAATTTAGTTTTTTCTTTCTATAAACGTGTTAACTATTTCACATGTTATTTTTTAATTATTTACTAAATATTAATAATAAAATGGCATGTTTAACTTTTTCATCTTTTGTTTTAACCAATATTTATAATGTACTCTATTTTTATTTATTTTTATCATCAACATCCTATAGACATTTTTTTTTTCAAAAAATATATCATATTATTTATTGATTTCATAAAATATATATATTAGCTATTATTATTAGCTGTATACATTGTACGCAGATGTTTGCGTACACGATACCTACATGTACATTCTGCGCTATTTGTTACGGTTACTCTAACCTACTTCGTTGAACATAAAACGTGATATATTTAATAAAAATTTAACTGTTATAAGTCTGACTTGTTTAGTTTTAAAAGTATTTTTTGGGAAAGTTACAAAGGCATTTTCTATAGCGCATAATGTACAAAGTTCTACATTTATATGTAGTGATTATAATATTATGTTTTCCAATGTTTGCATCACCGGTTTAGATATATGTATAAATTTATTCATTATGAATAATAAAAATAACAAAGTAAAATTGTTAAAAAATAATTAAACATTTAAATAGGTAAAATAGTTTTGTAACTATCGGCGAGCCAAATGGAAATCGTAATACGAATTATTGAAGCCTATCGTTTATAACGAAACCGGAAAAAATTCGATTTATCGATTTTTAAAATATCGATTCGGCATTTACAAAAAAAAAAAATAAATGTGCTTGAGATCATAACTCCGGGACGAAGATCAAGGTCTAATACGTCTAAATCGAATATGTTATTCAATTTGAATATTACTGAAACCGCGAATTCCACTTGCGTTACGCGACCCCTTAGCCGCGCGCCGGATAATCGATGTATTTCGAATAGTAACGGTCGAACTGCAAGAAATCTTCGCGATGGTATAAAACAATAGCATTTGGACATTTCAATACCCAAGAAAATAATGGACGGGCTACGAATACATCAAAAGGAACTTTCGTCACAGGTCCCTTAATTTTTTAAAGTTTTCATCAATTTTATTTTATTATTGGAAACCAGTCTACTTAATCTTCCTGTATCGTATTTTCGTTTTCAATCGCATCTCTGGAAGTTTTACAATGCGTTTTTTAAGGGATTCCATTGCAGAAAATTTCATAGTTCTAGCTGATAATATTCCAAGATAACGGTTAATTTTTGTTGTGAGGACGACGGCACGCAGATCCAGTTTCGAAAGTAGCACGGGGAATATTCGCAGACCCGTTAATCATGGATTTAGTAGTGATTGTTTAGTATATTGTTTTATATAAGATTATTTTTTTTTTCAAGTGTGAGTAAATAATATCTGAAATAATTTTACCTAATGGATTACATTTAACTAATACAATGTTAATTCTTTTAATGCTAAGGATACAAATTCGAGCAATATTTCTAATTTTTATTGTTTTTGAAATTAAATTCGCTTAATTAAATTCATAATTTAATTGCCTAATTAAATAATTCCTAATTAAATTGCACACCCAAAAAATAAGACGACTAGAAATATTTGACGTTTTAGTTTTACAAAAATGTCTTCACAAATTTAGTAAATATACTATTTTAATTGGTTTGTTATTTATATTATTTCATAATGGTTACATATTTAATATTTAGACATATATAGGTGTATTAAATATTTACGCATCATGATAGGTACATATTTTTTAATCGTTTACTCTAATTTGTTGGGCGTTAATCAAATTTCATTTATACATATTAAGATAAATACAACGGTGATAGTCGTAAGTGTATATAAGAACTTAGACTGTGAATTAATGAGTTAAAATCTTAAAAGTAAGGATAGATGTAGTATTATTATTTTTAATAAAACTATACTATATTTCCTTGATATATTATTGTAGAATATATAATATCTAGGTCACCGTAATTTTGCGAAAACGCACACAAAACAATATAGCGAAACAGTGGATGTTAAAATAACTGCAGCTGACTCAAAATTTGTTTATTCAGTTTTCGTTCGTAAAAGACTTATTGAAACAGGTGTAGTGAATTCGAAAATAATTTTACAGTTCACTTTCTGTAAAAATATTGTCTTTGTCATATTTAATTCCGTATTATTACTGGTACAAAGAGTTCCGAGTACTTTTATTGAAAATGATTAATTTCAAAATGCAATTTCTCATCTCAACATTGATATTGTTTTCCATTTACGGCGGTGTAATTGGAACATGTGGTACGTTTTTATATTATATCTGTTTTATATCGTACTGAAATATTTTTGTAATATTTTGTAATAACAATTCTTATTTTAACTATAAATATGATACAATTTTATGTTTTTTTTTCTAATTTATAATAATGATTACAAAGGTACATTTTATTGTTGTAAGTATTCATTTCAAATAATGAGAACATGATGTTCACAAATGTCGATTTGTTTTCGATTATAAATTTTAGTATAATTCCAGTTTTCATGATGTAATTAAAATTGTTTAGTTCATGTAAATTGTAAGAAAACTATAGTTATACTACGTAAAACTTTAGAACAATTAGTAATAGAATATCTTAAATATGTAATTGTTTTAACATAATTCGAAAATGATATTACATCTATGAATGGAACGTAAATAATATTCTCATAATATATGTTTTGTTTTAGTTAATAGTTCAGGTAATTAATTCACAGAGATATAAGGTTGCATTCATTGAACGATTAAAATATCATGGCATGTTGACCGGTGAACGTTGTTTCGTTTTAAAAACAAGAAATAGAAAATATTACTTCATATCGAATTGACACTATAGCATTCAAAATATGCATAGATTACATTATAAAACAGTTATTATATTTGTTGTTTTACAGAATTATGTTGTTAGGAACCCCTGCTATATTAATTATGAACAGAATGTTAAAAGTATATTTTAGAATGTATATGTAAAATAATTGTGAACGAGCGACTGTATGTAAATTCTATGAATCATTCACACCACGGCTGGCACTCGGAATGTGCTGAGTTAGCCTTTTTGGTCACGTAGGCCTTTTGGACACCGAGTGTCTGCCCCACTGGTCAGACAGTCGTGTTGTGTCTCTATAATCGTGCAGAACCTCTATGTTACTTTTTATCAGAACTTTTCAGAATAATAATAATAAATAATTCAGAACACTAAAAATGCTTTTGTGAACAGATTTGTTGTCTTTTCGTCAGAGTACTTTTAATGATATTTAATTATAATATTTAGTTGTGTAGCGCTTTCAGAGTGCACATAACAATATCAATACGAAATCAATATTACTATTGACATTCTCGTTATAAGAAATTTAGGATATATATATTTTTTTAATAACACGTGTGGATATTTTCTAACGGACATAAGAACTTAAAGGTTGTTTTATAATGATATTAAAATATAGAGAAATAGAAAGAATGTTTTCCAAATTCAAAATCAAGAAATAGAAAATTTACTTCATATGGTTATATATATAATAAACATTAAATTTGCTGTTTAATGTTGTAAATACCTAAATAATATTGCGATTATAAATTATTATTGACCTGTAAATAGAAGAAATTAAGGATATATCATTTTTTTAAATAATACGTGTAGATACTTTTTAACTGATAAAAGACCATACAGATATCTCATCAAAAGATGTTAAAGCGGAGAGAAACTTTTTTTTGTTAGTGTCGATCAAGTTTTTTTTTGACGAACCCACAAACTACTTTTACACATTTTCATTTTGTAGGTTATTATTATAAAATGTTACCCAACGTATGTTGTTTAATATATATTTAATTTTTAAATCAAATACATTTTAAGCTTATGAAGTTTGTATGGGTATGTATGAATCTATATAACATTTTTGACATGAATAAAAATTAAAACGATTATATGAGAGTTTAATTTGTTTATTTATTATATCATTCATTTAATAAAATTTTAGCTTTAAATGTATGTTCTAAAATTCTGTGGTTTTTGTAAACTTATTAACTCTTAAAACATAGTATATCCATTATTTCAAGACAAAATAATATATACTCGAATTTAGAATTAACTAAATCAAATTTATATTATATAACTTATCCTAATAGAACAATTAAAAGATCTATGTAGAAGTAAGTTTGAAGACGTTCGAGGTGCCTCAACGATATCCTCCTCACCCAACACAGGTCGGATAAATAATTACAAATTTTAAACGTTATTGTGTGGACTGTATTTTTTAACGGTTTTTTTTACAAGTTTATTAAACTAAATGGTGCACCACTTACTAAGTACGGCTATGGTGGTGACATGTGGAGCCGGGGTCCGTAATTATTCGAATTTAGTACAATAAAAAATACAGGTGTGACCCCGCACTCTCACAATGGTACCGTTAACCGTACTTGATGAAAACAAGACACACGAATAATTCACTGGCTGCTGCAGTCGGACAACACGACACAGGAAATCCATGTTATCCACACGCAACACAACTGGTAAGATGACCACCCTAGTGGGGAAATACAAATTATGATGGACAAATAATTGCGCGAACGATATTTACCAGTTATGTTGGTTCACAAATTCACAAAACAATAACGTGGTTTTCACGATTTGACTGCACCAGCACACTGCTCAACACATGCTACTCGAGCAGATTACGAACGAAAAAGAAAGGAGAATTACACTATACAAATTACAACGGTCAATCATACACTGACTAGAAGTTAGAAACAAACCATCAGTATCAACCATACACAATTACACAACGATACACTAAATAATAGGTGACACTGAAAGTTTATAGATTAGCGAAAATTTGAAAACATTAACGACTGGCCGTTCACATGATAACAATACTGAAAATAGCACAAGATACACTGGGCCGTGATAGCGCAGTCGGTACTCACCGTGAAACAACAGCCAGATGGCGTTGTCTTGGCTAACACCGGGATAGGGTCAGTTCTCCATACTTTTGATAAGAGAAAAATTTGATAACCGATTTCTGCGGATGTAGAAATACCAACATAGATAATTAAAATCCCACGTTCCAAATGTTCATTAATAAATTTACTAACCTTTAATTAGTTAAAAATAACAATAAATGTTTAACTTTTTCTACAATTAGAACTATAAAATAATGATTATTATAAATGGTAATATTACATAAACAATACAATATTACAGTATTAACCAAATAGAAATTCACTTTAAACAAAATTTTAAATCATAAAAAAAATATAAACATATTACATGAACATATGAAATATTATAGGTATAATAAAACATTTTATTACTGTATAACTGTAATGATCGTTAAAAACCGTTACACATCAAATACTCAAATACATTAATAACATACATTATTTCACATATTTAATGCAGATTTGTACATTTATCAGCACTAAATTTATATTTGTATAATTTTATAATTTTGTGTGGTGGTATGTAACCTCAAAAAAAAATTGAAATTATTTCTCTTATCAAAAGTATGGAGAACTGACCCTATCCCGCTAACACCGATGCACTATCACAACACAGTGTATCAGTACTTTAACATGATACACGAACAAAGTTCTTCATTTATAATAAACATTAATGATTTGTTAAAAATGTTGTTCATTATCTTCATTTTTGTATATTTATATTAGACACTTTGAAGACTAAAGAGTGTTTTAAAGAAGTACTTGGAAATGTGTGTAAGTAAAACTTAACGAGGATTTCAATAAAAATATTCGATTCCAATATTTTATCAAACATAATAAATATGATTTTTAATTTAAAATGGTAAGGTAATAATGTGCATTTTTAAGCAAATTTATTAATTTGGTTGATGTCAATCTTAAATCATTTTTTTAGTAAAAAATACACTAAATAATTATGGACCAAAAAAGTGTTATATTGTATTACTTGATAATTCCCACATTTCTTTAAATAAGGCAAGGTTTATTTTTTTAAATCATCCTCGATGTTATGCGATTTATTTTTGCAATGTTATAGCAATGATAGTTTGATCAGATGTTGGAAAAATATGTATTTACTATACACGAAGACAATATATTTTTTTAGAACACTTTGTATAGTTATTGCCATGTTTATATTAAATAGAAATTTTAGTATGAAATAATTTTCTCTAAAAAAATTATTAACATGTTTTATAAATCTGTTAGTGTACACCGACATAGAAAATGAAAGTAATTTCACATAAATAACTTATGAAAGGAAAATCAAATATATTGCTCATTTATCACATTACTTCACGAACTCATCTAAATTGTGCGATCTATTTCCTTTAATTACTAATTAATTTTTATGCTTTTACAAGATTTCTACATCGTATTGCATTCATAAACAAATCAATGTTTTTATTTTTAGCATTTGCAAGAGGATTCTTTGATTATATTATTGATATTGTAAAATTGGGTATAAAATTACATAAATATTAATATTTATAAAATAATTGTTGATAATTCGATTCGCTAATTTAACTATTAATTATATGTAGATAATCAATAGTATATAAACACATCCATTGTAAAATATTTTATTCTGATAATAATTAATTTTAATCTTTTAAACAAATGAGGCACAGAATGGTTTGTGTTTTCTTATATTATTATGAAGATTTTCAAAATAGTTACATGGATTTAAAAACATTCTAAAAAAGCAAAAAAAATTGTTAAAATTCTTGATATATTTGTTTGACAAGGACAGTTCAATAATTTTTAAGCATATATAATGTTACAAATGCATTTGCATATATAGTTTTTTAACATTATTTTACATATTTAGGATTAATGCGATTTTCACTTAGCATATGAATTGTTTATTTTGTTATTATTTTGAATATTCTACTAATTTTTAGATAAAGTCCTCAATATCAACGACTTTTGTGAAAGCACATCAAGTAGGCAGCTAATCTAACGATAGTTTTCAAAATATTGTGTGATATATTAATAAAAATATTAACAAATGATTAATTATTCACTGTTAAATATTGCAATGGTAAATTAATGTTGTTGTATTTGATTTGGATTGAAAAAGAAAAGTAGAGAATGAAGAATAAAGTTATTGTTGTGTAAGCTCAGTAAATAATTGTTCTAGAATGTAAAGAAGAAGGCATTACCTGACAGAAAGAACTACTAAAAATTGATACATACAAATCTCTTAATATATAACTATAATTTTTATTATAAACCAACACATAAATCAATATTAAATCTAGGATTTACATATTAATAATTTTATTCGTGTAACATTACATTAAATAATTTATTTTATATAAGTATTTATCCCATAAAGCATTTAAATAAAAAAGTAATAATATATTAAAACCATATGAATAACAAATTATTAATCTGGTGCATTTAACATAAGCGTACCTCTGTTAAAACAAATAACTAATACTTAGTTTTAGCCGACAAATGAATTAATATTTAGGTCACATACAATGCAGTTAAATTGGCATTAGAACAGTTATTTAATTAAGTAATTGATGAACAATACTTTATTAATAATTAAATTTTTGCAGATGATAATGCTGATGGTAGGAAATTCTACCATTTTACGAAGCATTTATTTTATTATATATGTATTGGTATTAAATATTAAATCTTTAGCGACCTTTTGCGTACATGCCGATTAAGTTTCTCAAAGTATTTATGTAACCTATTTACCTTCTCAATTTGTTCTTCGCGTTAAGTTATACTCATAATTTATTACACTTTTGAACTATATTAGAAATATTGAATGAACTGTGACTTCTATTTTGACCAAATTTTTCATATTTTGATAACTAACTACAAGCGAAAGAAACAAAAGAATATTTAAAAGGAATATATTCTCAAATTGATTTTTTTATTTTCTTATAATTGGCTTCACTCAGTTCTCGATACAAGTTTACTTCTTTTTTGTACTATATATATCTGACTAGCTTATAACTGGAAATCGTTAAAAAATTATAGTTTATCATAGTTTATTTAAATTACGTGATGTATACGTTATGAGAACAATTTTAACATCGATTATATCAATTATTTTATAAAATTTGTTACATATAATAAGAAAATTATTAATTGTTTTTTTGTTTTTAACATACTAAAGACTGTAAAAGTAAGTTTAGACATTAGCATATATTTTATTTGATAGGGATAGGATATTTGATATTTTATTTGAAAATAGAAAATATCTAATCCGCATTTACTTGGTCTAGAATTTATGGTTTCTAGTTAAATAAATCAATACATCCTTAAATATTTGAACGATTATTGATTTTTTTCTAAAGTCTAGGAAATAATAATTTAGTATACGTATTATATTTATATCTTCTACTAATCTTACTTATTTAAATCTATAACTTATTATATTCTATTACTTGTTAATTCGCATTAAAACATAATAGTATAATACAATATATAATTGTGTTTTACGTAGAAAAATTAAATGAGTTTTTTATAATTAAAGAAAGTAAGTTAATTGAAGTCTGTATTACCAAATGTATTTAGTATCATATTATTAAATATGTTATAAACAAATGAGGCACAGAATGGTTTGTGTTTTCTTATATTATTATGAAGATTTTCGAAATAGTTATATATATTTTAAAACATTCTAAAAAAACAAAAAAAATTGTTAAAATTCTCGATATATTTGTTTGACAAGGACAGTTCAATAATTTTTAAGCATATATAATGTTACAAATGCATTTGCATATATAGTTTTTTAACATTATTTTACATATTTAGGATTAATGCGATTTTCACTTAGCATATGATTTGTTTATTTTGTTGTTATTTTGAATATTCTACTAATTTTTAGATAAAGTCCTCAATATCAACGACTTTTGTGAAAGCATATCAAGTAGGCAGCTAATCTAACGATAGTTTTCAAAATATTGTGTGATATATTAATAAAAATATTAACAAATGATTAATAATTCACTGTTAAATATTGCAATGGTAAATTAATGTTGTTGTATTTGAGTTGGATTGAAAAAGAAAAGTAGAGAATGAAGAATAAAGTTATTGTTGTGTAAGCTCAGTAAATAATTGTTCTAGAATATAAAGAAGAAGGCATTACCTGACAGAAAGAACTACTAAAAATTGATACATACAAATCTCTTAATATATAATAACTATAATTTTTATTATAAACCAACACATAAATCAATATTAAATCCAGGATTTATATATTAATAATTTTATTCGTGTAACATTACATTAAATAATTTATTTTTTTTAAGTATTTATCCCCTAAATCATTTAAATCAAAAAGTAATAATATATTAAAACCATATAAATAACAAATTATTAATCTGGTGCATTTAATATAAGCGTACTTCTGTTAAAACAAATAACTAATACTTAGTTTTAGCCGACAAATGAATTAATATTTAGGTCACATACAATGCAGTTAAATTGGCATTAGAACAGTTATTTAATTAAGTAACTGATGAACAATACTTTATTGATAATAAAATTTTTGCAGATGATAATGCTGTTGGTAGGAAATTTTACCATTTTACGAAGCATTTATTTTATTATATATGTATTGGTATTAAATATTAAATCTTTAGCGACCTTTTGCGTACATGCCGATTAAGTTTCTCAAAGTATTTATGTAACCTATTTACCTTCTCAATTTGTTCTTCACGTTAAGTTATACTCATAATTTATTACACTTTTAAACTATATTAGAAATATTGACTGAACTGTTACTTCTATTTTGACCAAATTTTTCATATTTTGATAACTAACTACAAGCGAAAGAAACAAAAGAAAATTTAAAAGCAATATATTCTCAAATTGATTTTTTTATTTCCTTATAATTAGCTTCACTCAGTTCTCGAAACAAGTTTACTTCTTTTTTGTAATATATATATCTGACTAGCTTATAACTGGAAATCGTTAAAAAATTATAGTTTATCATAGTTTATTTAAATTACGTGATGTATACGTTATGAGAACAATTTTAACATCGATTATATCAATTATTTTATAAAATTTGTTACATATAATAAGAAAATTATTAATTTTTTGTTTGTTTTTAACATACTAAAGACTATGAAAGTAAGTTTAGACAACGTATCACTAAATAAAAAACCTGCAGGTATTTATATTGTTATTAGTTATTAAATTACGAACTAGAGTTGTAAATTATTATAATTATTTTAGTATTAGTTTGCTATTGTTTGTACTTTGGTCACACGGATGGCATTAGTAGTTTAAGTTAATTTGTTTATTAAATACTTAAAATTGATACACGGTTGTCTTGTTTTTATGAAATATTTACAGTCCATTAAAAGACATCTCTAGTCTCGTGAATTATTATTCGAAGTTGAATTACTCATATTATTGTTATTATTATTATCGTTGTTATCGTTATTATTCTCATTATTATTGCTGTTATTATTATTTGAATTGATTTATTTATTCTTTATATAATCCGATATCGCATAATATTCTTGAAATTGTTATTTAACATAGTAGAAGTTAAAGGTGTTGTTTGTATTAATACAATATCTTTGTGAGCAAAGATCACGGTATTTCTTATTTTATTTAATCTTATCCGCGCTCCCGTTTTATGATCACCATAAAGGCGTGATATCATTTTTCGCCTCCGGGATTAACAATATATATCTCACTAGCTTATAACTGGAAATCGTTAAAAAATTATAGTTTATCATAGTTTATTTAAATTACGTGATGTATCCGTTATGAGAACAATTTTAACATCGATTATATCAATTATTTTATAAAATTTGTTACATATAATAAGAAAATTATTAATTGATTTTTTGTTTTTAACATACTAAAGACTGTAAAAGTAAGTTTAGACATTAGCATATATTTTATTTGATAGGGATAGGATATTTGATATTTTATTTGAAAATAGCAAATATACGTAATCCGCATTTACTTGGTCTAGAATTTATGGTTTCTAGTTAAATAAATCAATACATCCTTAAATATTTGAACGATTATTGATTTTTTTCTAAAGTCTAGGAAATAATAATTTAGTATACGTATTATATTTATATCTTCTACTAATCTTACTTATTTAAATCTATAACTTATTATATTCTATTACTTGTTAATTCGCATTAAAACATAATAGTATAATACAATATATAATTGTGTTTTACGTAGAAAAATTTAATGAGTTTTTTAAAATTGAAGAAAGTAAGTTAATTGAAGTCTGTATTACCAAATGTATTTAGTATCATATTATTAAATATGTTATAATAATAAATTATGGATCTGTTAGATAATTCCAAAAAAAAGATTTTCACTCACACAATCAAATATACGAGTATGTAAAACAAATTGTAATTTTTATAATTTAATACATTACATTTTAAACATAATTATTATTGACATAGTAATATAAATTTCTCTTTTCCTTTTATTATTATTTTAATGCCGGGTAAATTAGCATGCTTTTGATATGTGTGTATATTTTGACGCCAATTTAGTGTCAACATTCGTTGTATATCGTCGCAGCGTTTGGCCAATAATACGAGTACACATGCAATTGTAATTATTAGTGTGCTCACATATTCTTGGTTAAGTTTATTTGTGTGAGTTATATTTTTGTAGTAAGAGTCCAGCTCGCTGATCATAATCGTCGTTTTACCGTAATCGCGTATGGTTATAATTGTCGTTCGATGTATGCTGCCGTCTTATACGATCTTTTTTAAAGGAAAATTATAATTGTTGTTTAATCGTTTAACCGTTAAATTCTCCATAAAGGTCTAATGTCTAGAGTGTTATTTGTCTTATACATTTTCACTCGATTGGTCGATTTGACACTTTCAATGTTAATTGTCTTTTTTTTTGTAATATTGAATCAAATAATCGTGGGTATTACAATCATATATTCAGAAATCTAATTGTTACCAATATTATTGTTAATTTCGCTTGGTTTTTATAATCACTGTGTTATTTGAATGCATTATTGTCAAACTTGTTAGGTTCATATAACCACGGAATTTTTTTAATGCATCTTGTTTGTGTATTAATATTATTTATACGCATATGGTTTCTCTAGCAGCTCGCTAGTCCGAGTACACAGGAAACCCTAAGTCAATTAGTAATTTTATTGTTGTGTCAAACGAGTAAATTGTTATTTATCTTGAATTTGATTGCTGGGCAAAAGTAGACATGATTTATCTAGTTTTTATTTTTTATTCTACATTTATTATTAATTATTTGTTTAAATAGAATTGCACGTTATTATCAATTATCGTTATTTTCGTTCTTTTTTGGATAACCATCATCTTTTTGATTCACATTGGTATTTCGAATAATACATTGTTTGATACCCGGGCAAGCGTAATATTGTTTTATGCTCCTGACCTGTTCAGTATATATAAGTATAGAGAAGAGTATAAAATATTTGTCGACTTATATTTTATTTTGAAATATGTGAATCCGACCACATTATAATATTATTGACATATTTACATTTGTAATAATCAGTAATATAATAATTTCAATAATTTATTATATTATTTTATAGATTTTGAAAATTTAAAAGGTAACACAAATACAATTATAAATGATATAATTATTGGTAGTATTGAAAAAAATGCAAACATGTGTAATATCTAATTATCAAACGATTTTTGATTTTAAGTATCTATTATTATAACCATTATTTCTTGTATTACACTAAAATATTGTCAAATGTAGTATATTAGGTAATAATATTTAAAAATTAGTGTTATTGGAATAATATGATTAAAACATTTTTAACACAAAAGATGAATATGCAACTGTAAGAGACTACATTCA
This sequence comes from Schlechtendalia chinensis, assembly GCA_019022885.1. Taxonomy (NCBI): domain Eukaryota; kingdom Metazoa; phylum Arthropoda; class Insecta; order Hemiptera; family Aphididae; genus Schlechtendalia; species Schlechtendalia chinensis. Next base: position 5,046,940 of record CM032349.1, on the reverse strand, counting down.
TGATTTGCTTTTACGTGCAGAATTTGATGGTAATGCATATTATATTTGTAATTATTATATGACTTATATTGCCTAAAAAATGTTTTTTACAATTGATATTAAGAAGCTCCATTTTATAGAATTAATATTAATTCCTTTATTACATTTTCAGATGAGACATTAGATGTTGAAAAATGGTGCTCGAGTGAAACTAAGAAATCGATCTGTGTTTAAGTGGTTAAACCATAATTTGCAAGTGTGACTTAAAACATGTATCTTTGTGGCAAATTAAGGGTTTTTATGCGTGTCATACTATTATAATTCTTATTAAATTTTATGTATACATTCGATCTTGTTATTAATTTACTTTTATTTCAACATAAACATACGTGTATTCAATGATAATATTTTTTGTTTAATTATGTATAATTTGATTTGACTTAATTTTTTCTGTTTGTGAGTCGCTCTTTAGATAATTTACCACCACTGCATGTTTCCCCTTTAAAATGTAATGTTTGAGACGGTGTTAGACAAAAAAACAATCTGGTTTCATCAGCGTTATAAATGTCACAATCTGCATAATTTTTACGCAAATTAGGCCAAACGTGTTCCAGCTAATTGTCCGAAACACCAACAGGAACGATTGCCGATTCTCCACTTATTTTTCCAAAAACGATATTGTGCCTTTGACGAAAACGGGTAATCCAAGAGAAAGAACATTGAAAATCTATTTTATTAAAACGCTTCCCGAATTCGGTCGCTTTTTCTTGAAGTATCGGACCATTTATTGGAATATTTTTAGATCGTTGTATTTTGAACTATTTCCGGAGAGCCTGTTTGACGTCTTGATGTTGGCTACATTTTATTCTTTTGTTAGATGTGACGTCTTTTTGAAAAACGCTTTTTATTTGGTCCTTTGATTTCCATATGGTAGATAGTGTTCATTGACTGATTCTCAGCTTCTTGACAAAGATCTTTATTAAAAACACCACTTTCTAAATCAGCGGTTCCCAAACTTTTATGAACGTGACCCTAACATTTTAAATTTAACTTTTGGCGACCCAAAAAAAAAAAAAAATCATAATTGAAAAAACACTTCCATTTATTAATATCAAATTGGTAAATATATACATTTATCTACCCTCAAATACCTAAATTATACTTAATGACTTCCTTGATGCTGAATACTTTCAACGAGTTCTTCAATGTTTGGATGTATATTCATTGAAAGTGCACATCGCATATCGTGTTGAGCATCAAGGCGATTTCTATACTTTGTTTTAATGACGACTAACGTAGAAAACCCGGCTTCACATAAGTATGTGGTTGGGAATGGTAGTAATGCATTTTCGGATTCTCTTGATAAAATCGGTTTGTCTTTTAGTTGTGCCCAAAATTGTGTCAGGCACTTTTCTAAAAAATTTTCTTTTAAGACTTGACTAGCTTGAAGATCAAGAAGTTCTTTTTGGAACCCGCAAATATCTTCGCCAACTTCGTGAACAGAAACTTCAAAAGGATTTCTTACCCAACTGTATTTACTGAGCTCTACATTTTCTGGTATATATCGATCGAGTTCTAACTGCAATTTGTCCAAATACTCTTGAAACAGTAATTTTAAGTCATTTAATGTAACTTTTCTTGAATCTTCAAGAAATTCACTTAAAAGAGAAAATATGGCAATTTTTCTTGAGATAGTTTTTTCCGCCAAAGTGCGAGCTTTTGTTTGAATGAAATTATTTTTTCACCAATATCAACCATAGTCCTATTTTTCCCTTGCATTTCAATATTCAACTCATTTAACTGTTCAAAAATATCACTTAAAAAAGCTAATTTAGCAACCCATGATTCGTCATTGAATTTATCAGCCAATAAGTGGTTTTTTTCCGTTAGAAAAATATGTATTTCTAAACGCAAAGACATAACACTAGTAAGAATTTTTCCACGGGAAAGCCAACGTGCATCCGAGTGATAAAGTAAATTTACAAACTCTGATCCCATCTCGTCACACATGGCATGGAATATTCTTGAATTTAATGCTCTTGCTTTTATGAAATTGACAATTTGAATTACGTCTTGTAATACTGAATAGAGTTCTGGCTGAATTGCTCTGGTTGCTAAATTTTCTCGATGTAAAAAACAATGAATAATGACAACATTAGAATTAACTTCCTGAACTCGTTTACAAAATCCTATTCGATTTCCAAGCATTGCCGGTGCACCGTCCGAACAGATTCCAATACAATTACTCCAAACTAGATTATTTTTCCGAAAAAATCCATCAACTTTATTAAAAATATCTAAGCCAGTTGCCGTTGTGAGAAAAGGTTCACAAAATAAAAATTCTTCACGAAAATCGTCAGTACCTCGATAACGTATAAATACCACCAATTGGGCGTTATTTTTAATATCAACAGATTCATAAATTTGTATTGAAAATGTATTTGCTACAATCACCTGCTGTACTAGCTGTTTTAAAATATTTTCAGACATAAGGTCTATCTTTCGTTTAACGGTGTTATCCGAAAGTGGGATTAATTCTAATTTGTTAGCAATGTCATCTCCGCAGATCGTTCTAACCATAGAAATAGCTGCTGGTTTAATAAGTTCCTCTCCAATGTTATTGTGCCTTTTTGGAGCGTGCGATTTTCCAAGCAACGTCAAATGATGCTTTTGTAGTTTTCTGTAATGAAATTGTAAGTGTATTGGACGGACAATCAAGACGCATACGTTTTATTTTATTTTGGTGTTCCTTCCAAAATTGTAATGGTTTATTTATCAATGTGGGATGAACAGTGTTGAGATGCCGCTTGAGTTTATTTTCTTTCGTTGATTCATTTGACAAAACTTGCAGGCAGAACACACATTGAGGACGAACTAATCCCGATCGATCTTTTATTTCGGTAAAACCGAACTTCAAAAAATACGGCAAGGTTAGGTTAGCCTTAATTAGCTAACCTTAGCCATTACAAAAAGTTAAATCACTTTAAAATAAAATAAAATAAAAAAACACGTACTATGCGTAGATAGAATAACGAGCAGATATGACGAAAGCGGAAAGACTGATCGATAAACTAGTAAATACAAGAATAACACATCAATACTAATATACGTATACATTATACGAAAACTGCGATAAGGGAACACTAAACCGCGCCGTGACATTTCGGGAAATACATTATAAACGAAAATAGAAATTATATACCTATACTACGCTATGAGGGTACAACCGCGCATAGCCCGTGACAGTTCATTTATATAACCTATTTAAAACTATTTTCTTCTTCGATCATTTTATTATCAGAATATTTTGGGAATTTTTTTTCTCGAAAGTGAAATTATAATATAACAAAATATAATATGTAAGAAATGCTTTCGCGGCCCACCACAAAAACCTCTGCGACCCTAATTTGTGTCGCGACCTGAGGTTGGGAACCGCTGTTCTAAATGTTCAATTATTTTCACTTTTTCAACGGTAGTGAAACAACGCCGTCTTTTATTTGACATTTTTAACTTATACGGAACGTGTCTAAACGAATAGAAATCAAAACGGTGACTAAGAAACGTATGCCGTATACAATACGGTCATACAAGACACATTATCTGTTACAGATAAGATTAAGAACTATCGCTTCGAACGAAATCAAATTTACGACATGTGCGTGTATTATTAATTGCTATAGGCGATTATAAATACCAATTTTCGTTTCAAAATAACATCGCTACAACCGGATTATCGTTATAACCGATATCGTTATATACGAATAAAAGTACCACACATAACATATAAAACCAACCAAATAATTTACATTGCTTGGAATGAACCCGGAATATCGTTATATACGGCATCGTAATAAGCGAATTTGACTGTATTCGTATTAGACAAGTCGTCCACTGGTCGGGCGTTAGACCTAGTTATGATATTCCCTGTTTGAAAATAAATGATCCCGTTTTTGTTTTTTGTTTTTTTTTTTTTTAGCGTCCCATCGTTCGGATAAACTTCAGGCGAGACCCAACTCGATTGGGATTTTTTAAATAATTGTACACTATTTTTCTTTTGTGTACAACTGACTTAGTCGTATACCGATTTTCATTTCGAAATTTTACTTAAAAAAAAGAAACAAATTTTTGCTGACATAGTTTTAGTATTTGAGTGAAGCAAATAACGTCTTATTGATTTAACGATGCAGTTTATTTGTTTTATCTTGACACACGTAACGTTCCGGCAGCAGGCTGTATATATACGAGTAGTTGGCATTTTATTCGATACGTTTTTTCGATTATTCCAGTAGTTTTTTTAAGCGTAATTTGAAATAACGCGAAAATTGTAAAATAATTACTAGAACACATTAATTTTATACTACTTTCATAAAATACAAAATAATAATAGTAAGGTAAAAAGGAGAGTTCTAAATCAAGAGATGCTATACTTATAACACGGCCGCCTTAGCCTCCGCAATTCTCGGAGGCTCGGGCGGTCAAACCTACGGCTCCTATGGGAGGCGTCTCATTAACCCTAACCTAACATAAATTCTATGAACCACACTTATCTAAGACAGAGAAACAGTAAGTAAGGCACGTCGACCACCAAAGTAACATGACACATGATATGACACGTGATGTGTCGAGTGACATAATTAGTGACACAACGTACTAACCGAAATAATAATACAAGTGACATGATATTTTTTTTTGCACATATTGTATAGTGCACCACCAGTTTTGAATCACTATTCATCAAGATGTCTAACGTAGAAGACGCATTATGTGCTCTAAACTTGTTAAATATTTTACATTCAAATCAACAAAGAGTGCATAGTTATTGGGTTCATCCGTTTTAGCGTGATAACTGACGAGGACGTAGTGCTTATATTTTATATTAATATATAATATATAATTATATAATAATAATAATAATAATAATAATAATAATAATAATAATAATAATAATAATAATAATAATAATAATAATAATTACTTATCTATTAGTTACTATCCAAACATGTAATGAGACGAGATGGTTGTGACAAGTAAAACACGTATGACAAAATCAGTGGTGGTCAAATGATTTAGTCATGGGGGGGGGATGAAGCTGATTTTTCAACATGAACATTGATCATTGAAAACATAAGTCATAATTTAAGTATATAAGATCACTTTATTAAATAATTTTATTGTTATTAAATTATTAAATCTATTTTTTTTTTTGCCAATTCATTCAATATTTCATCTTCGGCAGGGGTGAACGCAGGTTGGTAGTTTTTATTGTTTCTATCATCACAAAAAAAAAAAAATTGATACCAAAATTTGTGAATAGTTTTATCAGATTATTGTAAGCAAAAATTATTTACATTAAATACTTTTTTTATTATTATTAATAAATATGTGATAAACGGCATATTGTTAAAACTAAAACATAGTAACAAAAAGGTTATGGGAAGAGATAATATCCCCCTCATCCCCCATTTGACCACCACTGGATAAAAGTAATGCATGTTTCACTTTTGTAACTGACAAAAATTCAGATATGATTCAAAACTGACGCATGATCTGACATGTTCGTTTGGTGAGTGCGATAAAGTGATTTTTCGTATATTCGTATACAACATTTCATGTGTGACGTGTTAGTAAGAAATCACGTGTCATGTTATTTTGGTGGACGACGCGCTTAATGAAGAATTCTCATGTCACTGATAGGGAATTGATAAAAAAGAAATTTTACATCTTTAATTAATAGTGTTAATAGGCTTTAATGGACTGTATATAATTAAAGAAAAGAAGAAAATTAATACCGTTGTATGAATGTAAATTTTAATACCTAACCTACCTTTCGCAAGTAAAAAACAAAAACTAATAATTATAATCATAATAATAACAATAACAAAAAAAAAACATGATAATAAATAATAATAACTAGGGCTGGGATTTATATGTAAATACATGTTTTTACTAAAACGTGATAAATTAAATATAGCAAATGACAAATTCGTTTCACATAATTTGCAATAAACTAAGACATATTTTATTTTATATATTTTTACATATTTCATTAAAAATACATATTTTTACATTATTTGTAAAATTCCCGCTTTTTTTTTACATATTTTGTAAATTTTATTCATATGACTAAAAAATAAAATAATTTGTCAATTTACATCATCAAAACTGGTGGTTTAGTAGTATTATATGGCGGAACGGTTTTATTTTTGTTCCCATTTGTGTTGAGAGATAAGAAGTCGCTCTTAGAAGTTATAGTGGAAGATGCGAGATAATCTCGACACGGTGTTTCATAAAATTTATTTATTGATAACGTGAGCTTAGAAAAGAATATATAATAATTACTTCCGCAAAACCCTTTTGAGTGATAACCCCCCTTATCGGAGGAGGACGACAGAGTAATTTTTGAACGTAAAAAGTGAAGATGATGGTACTTGTATTAATTTTAATACGAGAACTGCAAAAAATAATCTGGTTAAGTTGAAAAATAACGGATATTATAAGTAGATATAAGTCAGTGTTAAAAACAAATTATGGTAGTTTTAATTTTGAAAATTTATAACATTTTATGATTTGCCATTATCTCACTTTGCAATAATTAAAAATTAAAAACAATAAATTGTGTTTTGTGAAAATTTAAAAAGTTAATTTTATTCAATCATATTATATCTGTTCGAGCGATATAATAGAAGTCCACCTTTGGACCCGGTCATATCGCGGAGCGGTCGACGTTGCGATATCGGACCGCGAGAAATGAGTCGTTCCCGAAACACCCGACTGATCGGTGGACGACAAAATTTGAATTTAAATTGTGTGGGCTTTTCTTAGTTATATTGTCTTTTTACATAAGCCTAATTGTAACGCATCGTCGTGCAGGCGATTCATATTGTAGTTCGTCGCCGCGGTCGACCCATCGCGGTAAGGAATTATTTGTTAAATTACATTAAATATAAAATTTATTGTAATGTATCATGTTTACGATTGTAATGTACGATTATGTTTCTTCTTAAAATATAAAAATGTTAAAATGTATTTTTGCTTGTGATACGTTCATTTGTTATTATTATTCTTATTATTACTGTTATGAGCACTTCGTATATTTTTGTGTGTATATATATATATCTATACTCAGCCCAAATAATACCACATTGGCGGGCTAACCATCGTATCGAATTGGCGCTTACGAATTAGTCGCCAAACAATATCAATAATTATTAATTATATTATTTCAATATCAATAGATAATAATACTGTATTAAAAAAATTAATGTATTTCGTTCAAATATAAAAAAATTGCATTTAATAAAATTGCAATATGTTTACACATTTTTCAATTTATTTTTATTATATATTTAAATTTTCTTACTACATATTTTGGCCATTTTATTTACATATATATGTACATATTTTTGGTTTTATATTACATATATAAATCCCAGCCCTAATAATAACAATACCAAACATTGATAATGTCAATGTCACTGATACCGCGCATTAACGGTTACCGTTAACCACCCGAGAGGTATCGTCTCTTATGACCATAACCTCATTTTACGAGTCCGATTCCGTTGGCGATCTATGGCTGCCCATCGCTGTCCAGCCTATGATGATTCACGACTTTCGTATGTCCGCCCGTACAGTGAACCACCGCCACAAAATCTTCAGAAATGTTCGAAAGGAAACACACGCGAGCGTTAATGCGAGTCCCCGTACTAAGGATCTACAATCGACGAAGACCGATGACCGAATTTCATTTCCAATTCGACGAACCGTTACGTGCACACGACGGCGGACGGGCAGCAACACTACTGGGTCGCGGTGGCCGGGCGTAGACGGCCTATTCCCTTATCGTGCGGCGGCGGTGTAGGGGGGGGGGCTCGGAGCGGATATTCATACGACTCGTTATTAATACCGAACAAATAGTCATATCAATAAAAATATGTTTACAAACATTATTTTTGCTTTTCATCGAAAAATAACACTCAATTAAGTAGATTAAGTAGAGAGACTAGAAATATTTGGCGTTTTCGTTTTACGAAAATCTCTTCACAAATTTGGTAAATATAAGATTTTAGCCACGATTGGTTTGTTATTTATATTGTTTTATAATGGATACATATTTAACATTTAGGTATGTTTAGAAATATTTCATATTTAGGTATTATCACGGATACATATTTTTTTAATCTTTAATGCTAATTTGTTGGTCTATATCGTATTTCCTTTATAAACATTGAGATAAATACGACGGTGGTAGGTGGTAAAGCGTATATAATCACTTAAATTGAGGATTAAAGAGTCAAGAAGTAAAAAGTTAACGTAAACGTATTATTATCTTCCATAAAACCATACCATATTTCGTTGATATATTATTGTAGAATATGTAATATCTAGGTCATCGTAATTTTGCAAAAACGAAAACAAAATAATAATTAATGCAAAAATTGGAAGTTAAAAATAACTGCAGTTGCCCTAAAAGTTGTATATTCAGCACATTTTTTTTTTTTTTTTTGTAATAAACTTATTGAATCAGGTGTAATGATTTTGAAAAAAATTATACTGTTGCACGTTCTGTAAAATATAGTCAATGTCATACGTAGTTCCTTGTTATTACAGGTACAAAGAGTTCCGAGAAATTCTTTTAATGAAAATGATTAATTTCAAACTACAATTTCTCATCTCGGCGTTGATATTATTTTTCATTTATGATGGTGTATTTGGAGGTTGGAGTACGTTTTTATATTATATCAGCTTTATATCGTACCGGAATATTTTTGTAATATTTTGTAATAACAACTATTATTTTAAGTATAAATATGATACAATAATATGATTTTTTTTTTCTAAATTATAATTATGATTATGAAGTTTCAACTTGTTGTAAGTATTCCGTTCAAATAATGAGGATGTTACGTTCACAAATAGTCGATTAATTTTCGTTAATATATTTTAGTATAATTCCAGTCTTCAAGATACAATAAAAGTTGTTTAGTTTAAGAAAATTGTAACAAAACTATAGTTATACTACGTAAAACTTTAGAATAATTCGTACAAGAATGTTTAAAATATGCAATTGTTCAAACTTAGTTCGAAAGTGATATTACATCTACAAATCGAACATAATTAATATTCCCATAATATCTGGTTTGTTTTAGTTACAAGTACAGGTAATTAATTCACAGAGATATAAGTTTCACATTTGTTAAACGAATAAAATATCATAGCAAATTTACAGGTGTTTGTTGTTTCTACTTAATAATAAGTAATAGAAAAAGTTACTTCATATTGATTCATTTGATACTTTCAACGTCATAATATACACTGGTTCCATTATGTAACAATCACTAAGTTTGTTGTTTTATGAACAAATGTAAATACTAAATATGTAATAATAAAAATCAATATTAGGATTATAAATTATTATCAACTATATCCTTATTAGAAAATTAGGATATATATATTTTTTTAATAATATGTGTGGATATTTTTTAACCATTCAAAGACCATAAAGGTTATTCATTAAATATGTTGAATTGGAGAGAACATTTTCCTCGTTAGTTTTGAACACCTAATCATTTGATGAACCTATAAAATACATTTATAAATTATTATTTAATAGATAATTAGTATAAAATGTAGTTCAACGTTGTTTTCATAATATATAATTAGTTTTTAAATTTAATACATTTTAAGGCAAAAGCATGGGTAAGTATAATTACATATCACTTTTGACATGAGTAAAATGCATAATGTATGTTTAATATCTAAATACAATTTATTTTTAGCCAAAGAACAGTGTAAAGGTAAATAATATTCTAAATCATTTTTGACATGAATAAAAACTATAATATTAACACGGGATTATACAAAAGTCTAATATGTTTAATACAATATTCATTTAAAAAAAAAATTACCATTGAAATGTATGTTTTAAAATTTGATTCTTTTTTAAATGTATTAATTATTAAAACGAAGTATATCCATTATTTATATACGGAATAGTAATTATTCAAATTTATAATATACTAAATAAAAATTGTTTTATATAACTTACCTAATAGATGATTTAAGTTCTTTTTGTAACTGTAAGTTTTTCACTTATAGTAAAAATCAATGATTTTATAGAAATTTTATTTATTATTTTCGTGTGTATATTTCAATATTAGGTAATTTAACAGCTGCAAAGTGTTTTAGACACATGTACTTTTATGAGGGTAGGTAAAATTTAATTTTAATTTCGCTAAAAATATTCGTTTCCAATATGTTATCAAAGTGAATAAATATGATTTTTATCTGTAAAAAGGTAATGTAATAATGTGCATATTTTAACAAATTTTAATTAATTTAATTAATGACAAAATTAAATAACTTTTTTTATTAAAAAATACATTACAAAATTACATAAACGACATGTATTTAGTTTTATAACTAAATAATTCTCATATTTCTTGAAAAAAGGGAAGGTATATATTTTTGAATCACCTTTTACGGTATGCGAATTATTGTCGCAATAGAAATGATTATTTGTTTAAATAATGAAAAAATTGTATTTGTTAAAAAATGTATTTATTATTCACCAAGAAGCAAAATATTATTTTTTGGAACACACTGTATATAATCATTGACAATTTTACATTAAATAAACATTGTAGTATAACATATTTGATAATACGTTTTCTCCAAACAAATAAATAAAATGTTCTTTTCAAAATTGTAGAGCACACTAAAACTAATAGTAAACGTTTTGTTGTAAAAAATACTAATATAATGATTATTAAATATGTTGCACTTTTATACATTATCTCATGAACTCATCCAATCCACGTGTTATATTTCTTTTAATAATTAATATATTTTTGTGCTTTTACATGATGTTTACATCACATTGTATTCATAAAAGAGTCAATGCTTATATTTTTTAGAATTTAGAAGAGGGTACTTTGATTACATTGATGGATCTTTAAACTTGAGTACAAAATTACATAAAGATTAACATTTATAACATAATTGCTTCTAATTTTTGAAAACACATAATGTTACACAAGCTTTGGCACATATACTTTTTAACAATATTTATTATATTTATTAATTATGATAAGCTACTAGCGTCATTTAGAGTTAATATTTGCAAACGACGAATTATTATTGCTTTCTAGTTCAAAATAATAATAAAACTGATCTCTATATTACACGTATCTTATTTGAGCCGATCACTTGGCATGAGACTTGTTTTTTTAATTATTATAGCAATTGATTTTTATCTTTTTTTTTAGACGATGTCCCCAATATCGAGCAATTTTGTAAAAAAAATTCAAGTAATAAAGCCAATCTAGCTATAGATTTCAGTATATATTGATTTATTAATAAAGTAATAACAAGTGATAAATCAATGTTTAAATTGCAATCATCTTCTTCTTCTTCTTTTTCTTCATCAGCTGAATGGTCCATTCAGGACCAGCGTTGCCATCAAAATCTCTCTCCATCTATCTCTCTAATACGCTGTCTGTAAGGTTGCGTTCTGGTCTATCATTAATAAATCTTTGGTCACTATGTCAATCTATCAGGTTTTGGGTCGTCCTAGGGGTCTTGTTTTATTTATTGTGTTGACTAACACATTTTTAATTAACTGCCCATCTGCTCTCCATGCATGTCCAAACTATTCTAGCCATTTTTTCCTAATGTTTGGCCAAGTCGTTCGTTTTAATTTGAATTACGACTTAGTCTAGTGTCTCCGTCAGTACGAGGTCTAACAATGGATATTAAATAAAAACGATTCCATACGTGATAAAATAATTAATATTTGTTCTCATTTCTTTACTAAATACTACAAATTATATATATATATATTATTCACCTTATCTCTTGTACTACTAATATGTCAATTGTATAGTTATTATAAGCATTGAGTACATATTGCAAAGCTCCAGGATTGTTAAACGTTCTAACGTTCCATATTCCTATACGTAGCTAATTTTCCAATTCCAGTCGTTTGCCATTCTCAATCCAATTCCGAGGCTATTTTTATGGTTTCTTAACTACGAGTTTTTTATGAGGTCGGGTTGTTAGTCCGATGCTCAACCCCCAAACTGGAGAGCTATTCCACACCAACCAAGTTAAAGTCAGTGTGGAACTATTGCAATACACTTTATAATGTATTAGGCGATGGGAGCGCCACTTTCCCTACGTCAAAATTGCAATCATAAACTAATGTTATTGTAATGGATTTAGATTAAAAAAAAAAAAAAGATAGAAAATGTAGAATAATGTTTATGTTGTGTTAGCCATGTTCATAATTTTTTAGCAATATAACATAACGAGACATCACCTGACTAAATTAACTACTTAATATTGATACTAATTTCATAAATATAATTTTTATTGAAAATTATCACTTAAATCAATTTTCAATACAGTATTTATTTATTAATAAATTCTATCGTTTAATAATAAGCTAAATAATTTGTGATTTATAATTATAAAACCCACGACGTTTTTAAATATTGTGGAGATTTAAATGCAATAAAACAGTAAAAAAATAATAAAAAATTTCAAATTATTAGACTGGTGTATTTAACATGATCGGATCTTTGTTAAAACAAATAATCTATACCTAGTATCAACTGACAAAAAAATTAAATGTTAGATTATGCACATTGTAATTAAATTGTCTAGATAACAATTAACTGTTGTTAATTAATTAAGGGGCCGCAACATTCATATTTATATATGTATGTATTATAGGCTTTCCGAACTTCCATGTTTTGATGGTGTTAAATAAGTACAATTTTAATGTTTGAAACATAAATGAATTTGTTGATGTGTCTACTTTGCATCAACTAGATGATGTCCTGAAATACTGATTGAAAAATTAATTATTAATTATTTAAGTTTGTGGTTTTTACACATTTTTCAACAGCTATAAAATCGAGTAAAATCGATATTTTGTAAAATCATCCGACCAATGCATAGCTTAATATTTTCTCTTTAATTTTTATTTTGAAGTATTTCTCACCGAAATTATTTTAAGAGGCATACTGAAGGAAGTACGGATATATGTTTTCACAAAATTGAAAGACAACTGACTTACAAATTGCCGCCGCTGAAATACGGAGAGCAGCGCTATCTTTGGAGCGTTAAATATGTTTTATTTGTGGCGGCCCCTTAAGTAAGAGTTGATGAATAATATTTTATTAATTAATAAAATTTGTTTCAGCAAAAACAGATACAGAAGGTAAATTTTACTATTTTACGATGTTCTAATTTAATCATATATGAACTGGTATTAAGTATTAAATCTTTGGCGTCCTTTTATACTTAAGATATTAAGTATTAAGTTTTTTAATTATTAATCGCATAAGGCTTTTAGTTAAAGAAGATATTAAAATGTATTAAACAATATAAATTTCATATTATCAAAGTGGTTTATTTAACATAAGCGGATCTTTGTTAAAATAAATAATTAATACTTAGTTTTAGCCGACAAAATAATTAATAGTTATGTGACATACAAACTAGATAAATTGACATTATTACAATTAATTAATTAAGTAGTTAATGAATAATACTTCATTAAATAATTATACTTTTTTCAGATAAAAACGTTAAAGAAGGTAATATTTTACTTATTTAATTTTACTATTTTACGAAGCCCTAATTTTATCATCTATGATTTGGTATTAAATATTACATATTTGGCGATCTTTTATGTACTTTATGATTAAGTTTCTTAAAATATTTATGTAACTTAAATACCATCTCAATTTAATCTTCGTGTTAAGTAATACTAATAATTTATTACATGTATGAACCATAATGGGTAATTACTGAACTGTTAAATCTATTATGACCAATACTTATCATATGTTGATAACTAATTACAAGTGAAAGGTATAAACTTATATATATATATATATAATATATTTAATTATATCAATTATTTTATAAAAATTGTTAAAATACCATAAGAAAATTATTAATTGCCTTCTATTTGTTTTTAACGTACTACAGAATGTGAAAGTAAGTTTAGTAAAAAGCATACATTTTATCTAATAGGTCAAAATGGTTAATTTCCAATCCGCTCTTACCTGGTCAAGGATTTAGAGTCTCTAATTAAATAAATCAATTAAATTCTTAAATATTTGAACGATTATTGAATTTTTTCTAAACGTTAGGAATTAATAACTAACCAAAGGAATACAATTTTCCTAGTGATTAGGATATATTATACTGTAGTTTCAATTACTAATTTATATCTATAATTAATATTATAATTTACAACATATAAACTCGCATTACAACATAATAATATAATACCAGTCGCCACTATATATATATATATAGATAGCCAAGATTTTTCGTTAGGGCTAAATATTTTTTTACTGAGTCATTGCCATAGGTAAGAAGTGTTTTTGGGGGTTTAACCCAACATAATTTATAAAGTGTTAGTATTAATATGGATTTTATTTATTAACCCTGCAGTAGGCGCGATAATTTTCCTAGTATCAGTAGACGCGTTGTGCACCACCGTAAATAACTAATAAAATAATTGGGAAAAATTAAGTTCTAAAAATATTGCAATTCATTAAAAATGTACGGTTGGATGACACCAGGTGTCCGGGTGAGTCGTCGTTTATTCTCGAACGTTCGACGGCCCGTGTTATCTCCCACCCGGGCGATATCGGTCGGAGATAACAAATATCGCTGGTCGCCGTAAGTTTTGTCAACGTCGCAACCAGTGCGGAACGAAGCGTTCTCATCGCGGTCGAAGTACGTTTTGTGCGTTTGGGCGTGATCTTTAGCAGTTTTGTTCCCGTGATGTTCCGAGGCTTAGTGGAGGCGAACTCCCCGGAAAGTTACGTCGTCTGCGGTTTAGTTTGTGTCGAACACTTGAGTATACATTGTTGTTATTAGTTGTGTCTTAGAATTAATACTAGTGTAAGGGCGCCCACATTTTTCTCGTGTTATATCTATCGTTAATATATATATATTTAGTTCGTCGTTTGCAATAACATTTATTTAAGTAACCACCTTTAATCCGCCATCCCTTTTTGGCATACACATGTACACTGGTACCTAATATGAAGGTAGAAGTAGAGACCCGTTACCCAATATTTACTTCCATGTTATTATCAATAATTTAAAATCAATGGCGCACGATAGTGCGCAAAGCGTCTAATGCAGGGTTAATGTACTTAGAACAAAAAATAAAAAAATATTTATATACAGAGTGTTTCTGAATTGAATACCGTAAATTCGTACATACACTCAGTGGGGTGACCCAATGACGAAAGTTTTGAAATTTTTTTCTACCATTAAAACCTAAGTTTTTAAATTTTTATTCATAAAATGTTGATATAAAAGTAAAAATAAATACACCATGATATTTCCTTCAAAATCCTCACACGAATCGATAATCACCACATTTTTGCTCATTTCCGCCCGCGCTACGCTCGTGACGCTCGATGTGTCGCTATGACAAAAATAGTGTATAGATTCACATTGGATGTGATAAAAACCAACAAAATATGGATGGATAATAAATGTGTCTTATCTTTAGTGATAAAATTGTATTGTTATCTTTTATCGCTTGTCATATACATTTTTCAAACATTTCATACATTTATAGTTTACATAGTAAACATAGTTCTATAGCTCTCTTAGCCCCTCATCCTGGCTGTACCACTGTATAATACACTATTTAATCGTTATTTATGCAGACGTATTAAACATATTTTTTAAACGTGATGAATGTAAGTAGGTTGTTTTATGTATTAATTCTATATGGATACTTTTATTTGTACATTAATAGTCCGAAACAATTGATTTTTAAATACGTTACAAACCAAATGTAATTATTGTAGTATTATTTTTAAAAAACTAGCAAATCCAAAAATTGTAACAGGTAAAAGTCTAGAGAAATTAAACCTTTACAAAATTTCGAATGTATTTAGTGAATCTTTGAGGATATTGCTGAATGAGAGATGTCACATAAAAAGTTTTATTGTACGTTATTTAAATGTGGCCATGTATTAAAATTATGTTATTTTAAACTATATCACATAAACTGTATGCCGTATCAGCTGCACAGATTAGCCAATGGTATCAGAGATGGTATAGACGATGCCTATTTATATATTTCCAATATAAAAATTGTTTTTAATAGCACCTTCCCAATACATACACTTGAGAAAATGTTTCAAAATTTAAATTTTATCTGTGGCCTAAATATATTACAAGAAAGATCTCCAAGGGTTGCGTTACATATTACATACGACTACTGCATGTGATTGGTTGTCTTTATATAGAATACAAATGGAAAATGTATAATAATAATACATTATTAATTTCTTAGTTCGTACTAATGCACAGATGTTTCATTATGCATTCAAAACTATGAGTATGTCAAACAAATTGTATTTTCTATAAATTAATACATCATATTTTAAACATAATAATTATTGTTTGGGCCGAGAGCATAAAACAGTATTACGCGCGTCCGGACACCGTAATGATTTTCGCGTATTATTAATGAACAAAATAAATGTAAGGCAATAAATAAATAATTAAAAGTATAATATACAAAAATGATTATAAGGGGTATCAAATAAACATGCAATAAAGGGGAATAAATAATATATAATAATTATTAAATAATGGTAAAACAATAGTATAACAATGTACTAGTGTAACTTACAATTTTGACGTAATTTCGCGATTGACAAACTTGAAAATAAATACACTACTTGCGGTGATTAGCATGCGCTATAATGCAGTTCAAACGATGACGATTCGCGTACATCCACAATAATATATAAAAAAAGGCAATGATAATAATTTAGATACAATTCAAATGATGACGATTCGCGTACATCTACAATTACATTTACGTATTTCATACGACGGTTCACACACGACAACGAACCGGCGAACGAATACGACGGCAACTCGTAGAAAATTCGCGAAAGCGACTTATCGACATATCGGAATTACCCTCTTATGTAATAATAATAATGATGTCGAAAATATTTTAATTGCTTTTATCGCCAATTAAATTGGCGATACCTTGCGCGTCAACAATTATTGATAAATTGAAAAAGTTTCTTTTTTTCTTATAATATTAATTTAATATCTTGAGATTTACAATGCTTTGCCATATGTATAAACGTATAAAAAAGAATACAAAGAGCGCATATTAACGATTTATGAATTTACGTTTTATTTTGAATTATGGGAATCCAACAAAAATCTAATACGCTTAACATATTTGCATTTGTAATAATCAGTAATTTAATCATCTCAATAATTTATTATATTATTTTATAGTTTCAAGAGGTATATCAAAACACGATAGTAAGATTTTGAATGATGTCATAGTTGGTAATATTGAAAAAAATGCATACATGTGTAATATCTACTTTCTATACGATTTTCGATTTAATATATGAATTAAAATATTTATAGTTTCTTGCTTTATACTAAAATATTGACAAATATATTGTATTTGGTAATAATATTTTAAAAATAGTGTTATTGGATTATTATGATCAATTTTTAACAAAATAAATACATTTTAGAATATATATCAGATTACTATACAGAAATGATTGAAAAGGCAAAACTTAAAAGTAATATGTATAAATTTATAATTTTTATAAGATTTGTATGGCATAAAAAAATTATGTTTACAATTGAAATTAAAAAGTGTCAATTTATAGGAGAAAATAATATTCCATAATTCTATTTTCAGAAGGTACACTAAGTGTTAATGATTGGTGTTCGGTGAATGCTAATAAAATAGAGCTGTCTTCTACATAATTAAATTATAATTTATGATTTAGGCTTTAAAAAGGTATTTTTGTTGTAAATCAATTGTTTATATGCGTGTCATGCATTTTTAAATGTTATTAAATATTATGTATTACATTATGTCTTGTAGCTAAATTAGTTTTATTTCAACATAAACTTATTTAAATATAATATCTTTAGTCTTATTATGCATATTTTGTTTTGAAAAAGTTTTTCCTGTTATTTTAAAATTATTAATGTCGCTATGAATATTAGTTAACACGTTGACCGCGACGTGGCTGCCGGCGGTCACACAAACCAGTGATGCATCATTGAATTTGTGGTCGCCGGCTACATCCCTACTATGTTATATCTACGCCAAGTGACCGCTGGCTGTCACATTCCAATTCATTTTTAAATACATCTAATTTTCTTGGCGCTTAAATAATAACACATTCG
Source organism: Schlechtendalia chinensis (assembly GCA_019022885.1). NCBI lineage: Eukaryota > Metazoa > Arthropoda > Insecta > Hemiptera > Aphididae > Schlechtendalia > Schlechtendalia chinensis. The sequence continues at coordinate 5,028,724 of CM032349.1, read as the reverse complement.
ACATCGAAATGGCGTAGAGAATGTCATAAAGTGTTCAATGATATATTTTAACATTGAATAAAAAATTATTGAAAAAGTTTAAACATGATTTATTTAATGTAATCAAATATAAGAAAAATCATCACGTTTTAAATAAAATTAAACGTATAAATGATTTAAATAGTTAAAATACAGTTGAACACTTAATTTTAAATTATAAATAATATGGTTCATATAATTTACAAATTGTAATTATGAAAAAACAATTTAAAACCCCATGTTGATTCAGTGATTTTATAATTATAAACAAATCAGAATAATTTTTAAATAACATTAGTCAAATATAAAACTGCTTAACATTAATTTATTTCTAAAATCATAAATTAAATATTTAAATACCCGGGAATAAAAAGTCATTTTTTTTTTCATAAAATCAAGCTATTATACTTATTTAAAATAATATTTAATACATTTTTCTAATTAATGTGATGACTGTTAAAATAAGTTATTCATATATAAATTTGACAAGTAGCACAAAATGTGGTAATTCGTTTTACTTCTTTAGCTTTAGCTAAACCTTGAATTAGTTTTTTGGTAGCAATCTCTACATCGTTTTCTGATTTTTCTGTTCCTACAACACTTTTCTGTGTTTTCTTGAAAAATGTGTTTCTTATTTTCTTTTACTGATATTGATGTTGATGTTTCATTTTCAATGGGGTTCTCTGATTTTTTTAATTTTAACATTTCATCTACTAATGTCTCTCGAAATTGAGTAATCTTTAATTTCTTATTTGGTTTTCATTTATTGTAAGCTATTAAAGCATTAACAATATATGTACCAAGCAATAATTCAATAGTTACTTTATGGTACCATCGTATAGACTTCCTGAGAGTCTTATTATAACTTGAAAGTTGATCGGATAAATCTATACCTGCCTTTCCACTATTGTAGTTAATTGTGATTTTAGGTTTTACTTTATTTTCTTGGTTTTTGTTTTTTTCCGTATCCACCATATCGATATCATGTCGATTAGACAACATTGTAACCTCTCTCTTATCACGCCATTTTGTAATAACAAGTCTTTCTATATTTTCTCGTTCAACGATTTCTCCTGGTTTTAAAATAGCTTTAGTCACTTCTAAAAGTTTGACTCTATTCTACCGTAATGTACTTATCAAGTGAGTATTATTTCTTAGAAGTTCATGAGCTAATGGTAATGAAGTATAAAAGTTATCCGTGACTATTATCCGATTAGCATTCAAATACTTTTGACTTAAGTCCAATAAAACTCTACATCTTAGTCCTTTTCCAACTACTTGACTTTTTCCAGCATAAATTTGAGCACTATATGTGTAACCATCAGTTCCGCACAACTTAAACAACTTCACACCCAACTTATGGGCTAACTTAGGTATGTATTGTTTAAACATTAACCTCCCACGAAACGGAACTATAATTTAATCTGTAATAATTGTAAATGTGAGTATAAAATTAAGTATTTATAAGCTTGTTTCTTGAACAGCAAGCAGGTTACACAAAACTACTTTGTTTTTTGTGTGAATGGGACAGTCGAGTGAGAGAGAAACATTGGAAAGAGAAAGATTGACCTCGAAGATCGAAGTATGTTCCAGGTACAAAATTTCTGTCATTATTACGCGTCAAATACTAATTTTATTTCACTATAATTGGCGATTCATCATTTTTGCACACCCGCCAGGTAGTTGTAATATTCGAGACACTGGACATGTGCAAATTTGATGAAATTCGATTCCGTAGTGAAAATTATAAAGAAACTACTGACTTTCCTTTGACATGTTTTTGTCGTGCAATCGTTTGTTTTGAAAAAAACCGATATTTGATCGAACAGATTATTTCTGTTGCTATTACAGGTCGCCTACTTAATTGTAATTCACTGAAATTGGCGATTCAGCATTGTAGCACTCTTGCTTGGTAGGTGTGAAGCTTAAAACAATGAACGCGTGAAAATTTGACAAAACAAACGTAAATGACGAAAGCCGTAACAAATGATTAACGCATACAGCGTTACCTAAATTAAGATACCCACTGAACATAAAATGTCTCACTTAACGCGGACTCGTATGCGTTAATCATTTATCATTTCTTTATACTTTAAATATAAACATTGAAAACACACACACACACACACACATACACAAACACACACACACATTCAATGTATGCCTATTAAGAAAAATTATTAACGCATACGAGTCCGCGTAAAATGACACATTTTATGTCTTATGTGTGAAAATTTTTTTTTCAAATTCAAATTTAAATTTTTTCAAAACCTAAACAATGGTTGCTATGGAAACAAACCATAAGGGAGATTTAGGTTTTTTTTCTGTAAAGCTTTTTCGTGACAGTCCCCAGTGGGTATCTTAATTTAGGTAACGCTTTTGGTGGACACTTTTTGGTGGACACTTTTTCGTGACGGTTTTTTATTTTAATGTGCCAAAGTAAAGACATAAAATGTCAAACGATGAACAACAATTTACACTTATATATATTTTTTTTTTATATCGATTGGTTAGGATAAAATATTTAAATTTGAAAACATTCGTTCTGACAAATTGCTATCAACCAAATCGATAAGAATTAAAAGCATTAATCCGTAGCATATTTTTCAGTTGAATAAAATATACTATATTATTACGTTTATATGAACAATAGTGAATAAAAATGAATCACGTCATTGATATCCGTATTTATTTTTCGTTTGAAAACCTGCAAACCGTTAAATTTATTGCACGATAAAAACAAATAAACCGTTTAAAATTAAAGACAATCGTAGGAAATCACTCAACAGTTACGAGTCTACTATTAGCCTAAATATTTAATTGAAAATATGAATTCTGATGAGTAATAAATGATGAACTTTCGATGTTGTGTAAAATGATCATGTTGTGTAAAATACACGATCATTCGAATTATACATTTTTAAAAATACTGAAAAACCGATCGGAATACTTTCGACGCGACTAAAACGGTTCGGTTCCAAGGTTCCCACGAGGTTTTCTGTTCGTCGACCGATTGCTTTCGATTTCGATCGTTGACGGAAATTCAGTAGATCGCAGTCGGTTTTTGAAAATGAGTTTATTTTGTCGTCTTGACCGTTATACTAACAGAATATAGACGTAGAAATACGGACGTTCGATCGGGCAACATCGTGTTGTACGAAATCGTATTTCGTTGTAACATAACAATTGCTTTGTCGTCGTCTTTTGTCTAATGCGCGTGGGATATGACCGGCGAATGTCGAAAACGTTATTCGAATTCAACGATATTTGAATGAGACGAAAACGTATTTATACCGTTCTTTTTTGGTTTTCATTTAATATCGTATTGCCGAAAAATCAGCCCTTTGGTAAATATCCAAAACCAGGTACGCGAACGATCAACTGCGCAACGGGTTATGTACCAAGCTAGCGGAATTTCCGGGCACTAGTTATATATAACTTTGTAACTAGTCATTTTCCGACTTCCGCGAGATCAACAACATCGGTTTACTATTCGAGAAACAACGGACGGCCTTCCTTTATTTTTCTTCGAGGACTACGAATGATATCTCCATGACGTATACGTCAATGCCATAAGTATACCGATTTGTTTGGATTCTTCACACTTTGGGTAAAATCACGTTTTGGAATGGTTTGAACTCAAAAATTCCATTGTGTGAGCGTCCAATTCCGAAAACGTTATTAAAGTTCAGTGTGTTCAAAAATACGGGCTAAACTGCATTCGTTCCGAAAAAAAGACGAAAGTGCATATGTTATTCTTATATATTTATGTAATAATTGTATGATCTGTGGGATACTATAAGTATTGTCATATGTCTGACATAAATCTATGTAGATTTTCTAGAAATGAAACAGTTGGCAATATCAGCATTTCGCATCGGTAAATTTGTTAAAAATTCTCAAAATTGTACTTCTTATAGTAGATCTATTAAAATTATCGTTTCCACGCACGATGGACTTCGCCGGGTAGAATACGATCGGATGTGAACAGTTTACGTAGCAGCTCCGTTTATGTTTGTTAACAAGTGAGGTATGTAGATTTTTTACGGTCCGTATTAATTTACTACACTCGGTATTTTAGTAATTGTCCGACGACGAGTCTACGAGCGTATTCAGTTTGCCCATCGTACCGTCCCAAATTTTATGTACTTGTTATGCATACAGAATTCTAAATTAATAATCCTAGTATTTCCTGTGGACGTCGACGGTTACTCATGCTTCGGGGGATTTGGCGATTCTGCGTTGTCATACCACCGTTGGGTTGTTGTACACCTGGCGGCGGTGGACGCGAGAAAATTTGTGGAACTAGAAAATTTTACGCGTTAAAACAAAAATCTTGTCGATTGTCGTCGACGTGTTCTTGCCGCGAACATGTACTCTTATGAAAAACTGACGACTGTTTGAATCGGACTTTTTGTTGTTAGTGCACGTCGACGTCTATCAGTGTTTCGACGGAGTTTACGATTCAGCGTATTTGAATCCCCGCCTGGTAGTTGTACAGCTGGCGGCGATGAACGCATGGAAATATGTCGAAATACAAAATTGTAGCGTACTTATATTTAATGTCAATCAATAACATCTGGTTTTTTTTTTTTAATGGCGATTAAAATTGTTGTTTATACGTAGACGAAATTGCGTATGATTTTTTTATAATAATTCTATGATCTGTGGGAAATTATATAATAATACTATGATCTGTGGGACACAAAAAGTATTGTCATATGTCTGACGAGCATCTATGTAGAATGTTACGAGTTGAACCATTTAACAATATCAGTATTTTGCATCGAAAAATTTATTACGTTTTTCTAAACTTAGTAACTTTTGTAGTATATGTACGAATGGAATCGTTTCTCCACTCAATGAATTTCGTGAGATAGACAGCGATCGGATATGAGCAGATTGGCGACCCATTTTCGTTAATTCACCAGTCAGGTATGTGGTTTCCTTTACGGTCCATGATCATTTTGTAGTAAAACAAAAAAAATATAAAAAGGGGATTAAAAGATTAAATGGTGAAAGGAAAAATAATGGGGAGTATGAAATGATTTGAACTAACACGAGTCAAGGGGTATGAATTCGAGAACCGTCTTGCCTATTCAATAAGAAATAATAACAATAATATCATGCAAGTACAAAATAAGTTTATTACCTTTTTTGTCGTCTCGAAGATTTGCCTGTCACGGATTTCAACTCTTGCGGACAATTTTTTTTTTTTATTGATTAAGGTAATAACTTTGTAAATCAAACAGAATAAGAAATGAAAGGTTGGGACGCCGCCTTTGACTTGATGCAAAGTCAGCGCCAAGAAATAAAGAACAACTCAGAAGGTGATTTCCACGTTGTAAGAAATTAGAGTCACCTAATTTCGGAAAACCGATCTGTTGAGTCGTTCTTGATAAGTATGCGTATACTCTGAGGTAGACAGAGACGGTCTGTCTGTCAGGTGGACTGTGACGATCTGAGTGCCCTCTGAAAGCTGGAGGGTGTATTTATCGATATTTTTTGAAGGACATATACTAAGATTTCGGTCCCACAAGGTTATAGCTTATTTATTTTTTCATTTTCTACGAATTTTGCGCAGTCTAAAATTTGTTCGTAGTGTCACAAATCTGCGACCTTTGTGTTCACCTGATTAAATGTGTGTGATTCATTTCGTTCTTTCTTCTTTTCTCTTCTTCTTTTTTTTTTTATATATTTACTATTTCTGTTATCGAGTATAATATACTTTTGTTTGTTAATTTAATTGTATTACAATAAAAATCATATTGAAGTCTGATAGCGAATTCTTCTTATGGGACTGAAAAGTTTTATGTGTATTACACTAATATATAAAATACGCGTTAAATTATATGTGATTATAAAATTACTATTATTGTTATTCCTATAGGGGATTTATGATCGGTGTTCCGAGAAAATTGAGCTTTAATATATATTTATTAAAATATAAACTAAAAAAAGTGTTCATCATAAAAACAAATACAGAAATAGTTGTTAAATATTACAAATTTATTTCCAAATAATTTTTGTTATGATATGAGCGTATGTTATTCATGTATTTGTTAAAGTATAATCTATAAAAGTGTATTTTTTATTACATGGTTTCAGTTATGATATGAGTGCATATCATTACAATTTACAAGACTAGATATTTTAGTAATTATCTGACGACCCGTTTATGAGCGTTCGTTTGGCTCCTCGTAACGTACCAGGTCCAATGTGCTTTTTATTAATATAATATTTTATTCAAATATTTTCTAATATGTCATATACACATCCATAATTATTAGTGTTTCGCCGCAATTGATGATTTTGTGTAGTCACACCAAAGCTGAATTGTTGTGCTGCAGGCATCGGCGAACGTGAGAAAATGTGTCGAAATACGAAAGCTTACGCGCGTAAAAAAAAAATAATATATAAATATATATATATCTTGTCGAAATTCGTCGAAGTTTGTTTGTTGCAAACATGTTTTTTTAGGAAAACTAAAGACCGTTTTTTCGCATCCCTGCTTAGTTGTTGTACAGCCCGAGGCGGTGGACGCGTACAAATTTGCCGGATTACGATATCGTAGCATGCATAAAAAAAAATCTGGTGACTTTTCGTCGACGTGTGTTTGTCTTGCGTTTGTTAGTTTTTAATAAAAATTAACGATCGTACGAATTGGACTTGACTGCCCTTAATACATGTCGATGGGAACTAGTGCTTCGCTAGAAATGGCGAATCGGCATTGTCACATCCATGCTTGGTTGTTTTACAGCCCAAAGCGGAGGACGCGTGCAAATTTGCCGAATAACGATATCGTAGCATGCAAAAAAAAAAATATGGTGACTTGCCGTCGACGTTTGTTTTCTTGCGTTTGTTAGTTTTTAATAAAAATTAACGATCGTACGAATCGGACTTGACTGTCTTTACTACACGTCGACGGGTACTAGTACTTCAACAGAAATGGCGAATTGGCATTGTCGCATCCCTGCCTGGTTGTTGTTCAGCCCAAGGCGGAGGACGCGTGCAAATTTGCTGAATAACGATATCGTCCATGCAAAAAAAAAAATTTGGTGACATTTCGTCGACGTGTGTTTGTCTTGCGTTTGTTAGTTTTTAATAAAAATTAACGACCGTACGAATCGGACTTGACTGTCCTTAATACACGTCGACATCTAATGATGTTTCGCCAGAAATAACGAATCGGCATTGTCGCATCCCTGCCAGGTTGTTGTAAAGCCTGAGGCGATGGACGCGTACAAATTTGCCGAATAACGATATCGTAGCATGCATAAAAAAAAATTTGGTGATATTTCGTCGACTTGTGTTTGTCTTGCGTTTGTTAGTTTTTAATAAAAATTAAATACTGTACGAATCGGATTTGACTGTCATGTTGACACGTCGATGGGTACTATTGTTTCGCCGGATTTGGCGAATCGTTATTGTCGAATCCCTGCCTGGTTGCTGTACAGCTCGTGGATGTTGATAAGTCCAAATATTTTGAAATGCGTTATTTATGTGCTCTTATATATGTAATGATATGCACTCATATCATAACTGAGACCATGTAATAGAAAATAAACTTTTACAGATTATACTTTAACAAATGCATGTAATAACATACGTTCATATCATAACAAAAATTATTTGGAAATGAATTTGTAATATTTAACAACTTCTTCTGTATTAATTTTTATTATGAACACTTTTTTTAGTTTATATTTTAATAAACATATTAGAGCTCAATTTTCTCGGAACACCGATCATAAATCCCCTATAGGAATAACAATAATAGTAATTTTATAAACACATATAATTTATTTGATATCTATTTGATTTTTAATATAAAACAATTAATTTAAAAAACAAAAGAATATTATACTCGATAACAGAAATAGTAAATATATAAAAAAAAAGAAGAAGAGAAAAGAAGAAAGAATGAAATGAATCACACATTTTTAATCAGGTGAACACAAAGTTCGCAGATTTGTGACACTACGAACAAATTTAAGACTGCGCAAAATTCGCAGAAAATAGAAAAATAAATAAGCGATAACCTTGTGGGACCGAAATCTTAGTATATGTCCTTCAAAATATATCGATAAATACACCCTCCAGCTTTCAGAGCAGCACCAGTTCGTCTGTGTCCACCTGACACAGTTCGTCTGTCTACCTCACACCAGTTCGTCTGTGTCCACCTGAGACAGATCGTATGTGTCCACCTGACACAGATCGTCTGTCTACCTGAGAATTTACGCACACTTACCAAGAACGACTCAACAGATCGGGTTTCCGAAATTAGGCGACTCTAATTTCTTACAACGTGGAAATCATCGTTTTTTGAGTTGTTTTTATTCCTTGGCGCTGACTTTGCATCAAGTCAAAGACGGCATCCCAACCTCTCATTTTCATATTCTGTTTGATTTACAAGTTATTACCTTAATTAATAAAAAAATTGTCCGCAAGAGTTGAAATCCGTAACAGGCAAATGTTCGAGACGACAAAAAAGGTAATAAACTTATTTTATACTTGCATGATATTATTGTTCTTTTTTTTTATTGAACAGGCAAGACGGTTCTCGAATTCACACCCCTTGACTCGTGTTAGTTAAAATTATTTCATACTCACCATTATTTTTCCTTTCACCATTTAATCTTTTAATTCCTTTTTTATATTTTTTTGTATTACTACATGTATAATGACAAGAAACAATATATAGGTTGTTTTTAACATTGTGTTAAATATTTAGTATTATGTAAATTGATATGTTTGACAAGCATGTATGTGATTTTATTGTTTCGAGTAAAAACAATTGAAAGCATCGGCATGTTTCAATGAGTAACTTTGCTAAGAACTTATCAACGATGTTCCTCGTGAAGAAGATCTACAAAACATATGGGTTCTACGCGCAATAGTTTTCGTCAAAAAGAATACGATAGGATGTGAGCAGTTTCGTTTCTTTACGATTGTTCACGAGTAAGGTATTATTTGGTTTCTTTTTACAGTCGGTGTTAATTTACTAAATTTGATATTAAGGTTTTTGCCTGACAACGCGTCTAAGAGCGAGTTCGGTTGACCATTTGTACCGTCCCAGGATCGATGTAATTTTGTTATATTTTATATAGTAGTTTGTGAACATTTACATCGACTTTGTATTTTATAATATGTACTGATAATTTTAGTGTTCTCTGAGCACGTCGTCAGTTATTCTAGTTTCGTCGGAATTCGTGAAGCAGAGTTGTCGCACAATAGCCGATATGCTGTACAGTTCGTTGTGGTGGTCGCTGCAAAATTTGGTTTGAAGACGATATCGACGCGCACTTTTACATTAAGTCAAGCTTCAAAATATTGTATTTTTTTATTTTTATTTTTGGCATATGAAATTATTGTATTTATGTAATCGAAGGTGCATATGATATTTTCATATGTTTTTATAATAATTGTATGATCCGTGGGATACAGATGGTATTGTCCTATATCTGACAAGCATCTATGTAATTTGATTGTCTTTAGTTAAACATTTTTCAATATCATCATTTTTGTACAGGTAAATTTGTTAACAACGTTTCAACGTTGTAACTCGATTAGTAGATCTACGATAAGTATCTTTTCTCCTCGCGATGGACTTCACCGGGTAGACTACGCTCGGATGTGAGCAATTATACAACACTTAACGTTTATTCACTAGTCAGGTAAGTGGTTTAATTTACGGTTGATATTGTTTTACAACACACGGTATCTTGGTAATCGTCAGGCGACGTGCCTACGAGCGTGATCGCCTTTCGCTATATACGTCAACGATTACTTGTGTTTCGGCGGTATTCTCGATTCAAAGTTGTCCCACCACTACCGTATCGTTGTACAGTATGCGGTGGTGGACGCGAGAAGAATCGTTGATAAACGATATCTTAACGCACTTAAATGAATAAATATTGGCGCTTGTCCTCTACGTGTGTTCGCTGCGCGCAATTTTTTTTTGCCACGCTAAATAAATGTCACAATGGCGTATCCAGGATATTGAAAGGGGGAGAATAAATTTAAAATCAATAAAATGTTACCATAACATACATGCACACACACACACAAACACACACACACACACACACACACATTTTTTTTTTTAAATTTAAATTTTTTCAAAACCTAAACAATGGTTGCTATGGAAACAAACCATAAGGGAGATTTAGGTTTTTTTTCTGTAACACTTTTTCGTGACAGTCCCCAGTGGGTATCTTAATTTAGGTAACGCTTTTCGTGGACACTTTTTCGTGACGGTTTTTATTTTAATATGCCAAAGTAAAGACATAAAATGTCAAAAACATCAAACATAACCCCTTATGGACCATCAAAAATAACTCCTACTTCCATTAAACATAAAATTAGGACTGCTGAAACAGTTTGTAACAGCTTTATCTCAAGTGAGTGGGTGATTTAAATACCTGGCAACAAAATTTCCTGCGATCACTGTCGAAAGAAAAATTAGGCATTTTCATTGGCCCTTAAATTAATTAGCTCTTCTGGGATGAAGAGTTTTCAAAAACTATGTCAATGAAAATAAAATTCACATGGAATGGATTTAAAACACTCGTTGAAAACTTTTTGGGCAATTTTAAACATACTAATTTTTTAAAATATGATGAGCAATATGCTGAAGAGCTTTAAGAACTAAAATGCAATATGAGTGTGAAAGTTCACTTTTTACGCTCATATGTAGACTATTTTCCCGAGAATCTTGGTGACATTAGCGAGGAGCACGGTGAAAGATTTCACCAAGATATAAGAGAAATGAAAAGGAGATACCAGGGAATCTAGAATTCGAACATGATGGCAGATTACTGTTGGATGCTGAATCGAGACTGCAAGGATAATGAGTCAACACGGAACACCAAGAAAAAAAATTTCAAAAACTAACTTAGAATTGAACTTGGTTACTTTATTATACATGATTGTAAAAATGTATTTAGTCTACTTACATAATAATATAAAGTTTATAAAGTTTTTATCTCTCAATTAATTAATCTGAATTATATGTTCACGTTGATATCGATAATTAAATTCGCTGTTTTATAAAATTCAATTTGTGAAAAATCTTGACGTGGTAGAAAAAAACTGATGTCATATTCAGAATCAGCACTGAAAAATCATTCAGAAACATTTGATATGATGAAATCATCGCTCAGAAAAGTTTCATTTGCATACTGGTGTTATTTATGCATTTATAACTCCAATATTCAACAAACTATAAAAAATTGTAAATGGCTAATGATTACTTATTTTTGTAACTAGATATTCACTTTTTAGTCAATCTACTACATCAACTCTATTTTTGGACAAATAATAGAATAATATTACTTCTGGCTTTTTCAAATCACCCGAACCCGGGTCAATATAATCAATACGACGCATCGACGCACCGATGAAATTTATCATTCTAGTGTAGAGTTTTTCTATGGAAGAAATGGGAGAAAATTGTACCGCCGTAAGTTTTAAAAAATATTGTTTTGAGATGAACATATTTCGCGTTTGTTTTGAACACTAAATTATTAGATGAACATCCAAAATATTCTTACAAATTAAATATTATATATTATTTAATCGAATATTAGTGTAAAAATTGACTTAACGTACGTTTAATAATGTATAATTAATTTTTAAATCAAATATATTTTAAGCGAAAAAAGTGTGAAGATAATTAAAATTCCATTTCACTTTTGGCATAAATAAAAAATATAACGTTAACACGGGATTATAATAGAGCTTAAAATGTCTCTCATCAGAAGTGGGTATTCTTCTACGGGCGCTGATTATTTAGATGTGCCTCGAAATGTATTAAATAATTAAAAACGTATAAACGTAAAAACAACAAATTTCCGAATAGACTACAAAAAAAAAAAAAAAAATAATATTACATATTTGTGATTTGTGATTAAGCTTCAGTTTTGTATTATATTGTATACTAATCACTAATTGTAATCCAAATAGAAATTTATGTGCTTTAATTTTTTCAAGTATCAGAGAACTCTAATTAAAAACAGTAAATAGGAAAAACAGGCTATTATATAGTCGTAAATTGTATTTTTATGGATCTGACTATCGAGTGGTGATGGTGACGAATGTCAGATTGTGTAATGTTTGAAAGGTTTCATTTTTTAAAAAATATTTAATTATAAAATATTATATACTTATTACTTATACATTATGTTCTAAAAAAATTGAAAAATAATAAGGATTTTTATGGTGGAGATCGGGTAAAAAGGGCGTTAATTTTTTACTAACCTCGGGCGCCAAATTTCCTGGATTCTATACTAGCTGTTGTAGACAATTTTCATTTTCAGAAGACGCGACTCTATACGACATATTATGAGCATATATATATATATATATTTACGATGGTACGAGAAAAAGAAAAATTGCGCTGTGTATTGTGCGTTATGAGTGCAGGCAGCAAGTACATTTGTATTTTTGTTGTTAACATTTTGTCTTTCTCTCGCGTTCGACTGTATATTATAACCGCGTATATATGAGGGTGAGCCCAAAAGTAACGATGTTTTTTTCTGAAAGATTGGTAACATTTAGGACAGGAAAGCATATTTTAAATGAAAATGTCGAAAAAATTCAAAACTTTCAAGATCAACAGAGATCGATAAGGTACCATTGAAGTACAGTTGACAAGAATTCACTGGAACAGTGGCTAACGAATTTTATCTTAAAATCTCAAAATGAAACGTATTGTGTGAACATTTAGTTTCGCTTGCTGACTTACTCTCCAAATTCAATCGTAAAACATTGTGCATGGAGGTAAAATACGAAATGGAAAAATTTTAAACCTCTTTTTTCTCCTATTTACCTAGTATTGTGTGTGGTTTTTTTGTTTTCACGCGTGAAAAGTCATGAAAAAAAAATTTAAAAAAATTGTACTGTTTAATTTACAACTATTATATTTACATCATTATAATTATAATTATAAAATATCTATATCTATTTCAATACATTATAATATGATCAATATGTATCTATATAATAATATAGTATAATGTTTAATTATGGTTACAAAATTCATAAATCATACGGGCCTATGAAGTTTTAATAGAACTTTTGTCTTACATAAATTACATTATTACATTATTAGTATAATTAGGAAAATAATAATAAAGATACATTCATGTTTGTAACTATGTAAACCCCATTAAATGCTAAATGTAACATTTATTTGATATTCCGTCATAATGCGATAACGAACACTAAAATATTAATTAATTTAATTAATTATTGTAAATAAGTGAAAATTAAAAATAACTGTAATTGCCACAAAAATTGTTTGTTCAGTTTTTTATTCGTAAACAATTTATTGAATTAGGTGTAATGATTTCGACAAAAATGAATACGTGGCACATACTATAGAACAATAGTTTATGTCATACGTATTAAATAATTGTTACAGATACAACGAATTCCAAGAAGTATCTTTAATGAAAATGATTAATTTCAAAACACAATTTCTCATTTCATCTATGATATTATTGCCCATTTACGACGGTGTATTTGGACAAGGAATCTGTAAGTAATTATATTATATCAGCTTTATATCTTACCGAATGACCTTTGTAATATTTTGTATTTACAAATATTATTTTAAGTATAAATATGACATAGTTTTATGGTTCTTTTTCAAAATTCTAATTTTGATTACAATGTTTCAGTTAATTGTTGTAAGTACTCCGTTCAAATAATGAGAACGATGCATTCACAAAATAGTCGATCAGTTATCGTTAATATATTTAAATATGACTTAAGTTTTCATAATAAAACCACAAGTTGTTTAGTTTATATAAATTGTAACAGAATTATTGTAATACTATCTATAGCTTTTGAATAATTCTTATAAAAATGTTTAAAATATATTGTTGTTCAAACTTAATCGAAAATGATATTACATTTACCAATCGAATATAACTAATCATATTCTCATAATATCTGGTTTGTTTCAGTTAGAAGTTCAGGTAATTCATTTACAGAGATTTTTTTTGAAAGAATAAAATATCATGGCAAATTTACCAGTATTCATTGTTTCTACTCAACAACAAGAAATAGAAATAATTACTTCATATCAATTCATTTGATACTCTAAACGTCATAATATACACATGTTACATTATATAATAAAGTATTAGATTTGATGTTTTATAGAAAATTGTAACTACGTAATCAATTTATTGAGATTAAATGATAAAAAGATTGTAACTACGTATTGAGATTAAAAATTATTATCGACTATATCCTTTTAAGAAATTTAGGACATTTAATTTTTTTTAAATAATATGTGTGGATATTTTTTAACCGACAAAACATCATAAAGTTATTTTAATTAAAGATGTTAAATTAGGGAGAACATTTTCCTCGTTATATTTGAACACCTAATTATTTGATGAAACTCCAAAATATTTTTATAAATTAAACATTAATTATTATTTAATAAATTATTAGTATAAGATGCGACCCAATGTACATTAAATGATGTTTAATTAATACTTAAATAAAATATATTTTAAGCCAAAAAAGAGTGTAAGAGTAAGTATGACTCCATATCACTTTTGACATAAAAAAAATATATAATGTTAACATGGGATTATACGAGCGTTCAACATGACTATTCAACATTCATTAAAAAAACATTTAACTTTAAAATCTTTGTTTTAAAATTTGATGTTTTTATTATACATTTATTAATTATTAATACTTTGTAATATCCATTATTTTATTATGGAATAGTATATATCAAATTTAGTTTAAATTACATCAATATTGTTTTATACAACTTATCCTAACAGAACAATTAAAAAAGCTTTGTAATGGTATACTTTTTATTTATAGTAAAAGTCAAAAGATTTGTTAGAATTTTTATTTATTATATTATGTTTCATATTTTTATATTAGGTAATTTAGAAGTTAATAAGTGTTTTGAAAATATGTTCGATTATGTGTGTAAGTAAAATTTAATTTAAATTTTACCAAAATATAACATGACTTTTTCCAAACAAATTACAAACATGTTGTATCAAACTTCTAGTGTACAGCAATCTAGACGGTATAAGTTATTTTACATAGAATACTAATAAAAATAATTAAATATATTGCATTTTTATCACATTATTTCACGAACTTATACGATTTATGTGATCTATTATTTTAGTATCTAATATAGTTTTGTGCTTTTACTCGATAAGAATGGTTTCGTACTAATGAAATTATGTTTAATTCGGTTCGCGTATCGGTCCGATATGCATAAAGGGACAATCACTTCTTTAAATGCTATCTAAATTCGAAATATTTTTTATAAAATGCTTTGAATAATTCATATGAAACTTCGAATTCATTTTCATGAAATTTGAATGATATTAATAACATAAATTACATGACGGGCAGTGATGTTTGTATTGTAATCATAAATAAATCAATGGTTATGTGTTTAGGATATGAACGAAAATACTTTGATTACATCGAAAAATACATAATCTTAAGTATATAATTATATAAATATTAAAATTTATAATATAATTGATTCAAATGTAGTTTGCTATTTTAACTAAAAATTATATTAAGATAATCAATAATGTATAAGCACATCTATTTAAACATTTTTAGAAAATAACATTTTTAATAACTATTTACGTGATATATATTTGTTTTAAATTAAGTATATGCGAATATATACATATTTTAAACAAATGTGGCGCAAAATGTTTTGTATTTATTTATATCATCATGTAGATTTCCAAAGTAGTTTTGTGTATTTAAAAACATTTCGAAAAATTTTAAAAACCGTATTGATTCTCGATATATTCCTTTTGAAAAGAACAGTTTAAAATAACTTGTAAGAACTTATAATGTTACACAAACTTTGGTATATATAATTTTTTAAGAACACCTATCATATTTATTAACTATGGTAAACTACTAGCGTCACTCAGAATTGTTATTTGTACACAACGCTTTATTATTGCTTTCTAATTTAAAATAATGATAAAACTGTAGTACATACTCTAGGTATGTAACTCATTTGAACCGAAGTTTACTTAGCACGAAACTCTTTTTGTTGTTATTAATATCGTTGATATGCATGCTATTTTTAGGCAATGTCCTCAATATCAACGAATATTGTGATATGATATCAGGTAGGTAGCTAATCTAACGATGGTTTTAAGTATATCGTGATTTATTAATACAATATTGATACAAATATTAACAAATGATAAATCAATGTTTAAATTGTAATCGTAAATTAATACTTTTGCTATTAATTTTGATTAAAAAAACAAAAACGGTAGAGAATGTAGAATAATGTATTATGTCGTGTAAGCTCATTTCATAATTGTCCTACATTATAACTTGATGAGACATTACCTGGCTGAATTGACTACCAAAAATTGATATTTATTTATTTCTTAACATATCATAACTATAACTTTTATTTTTAAAACTATCACTTAAACAAATTATCATCCAGCATTTATTTATTAATAAATTTCATTGTAAAACAATATGTTAAATAATTTGTGATTTTTAATTATTAAACCCACAATGTTTTTAAACATAGTGGAAATTAAAATTTTTATTAAAACAATATAGACTTCACATTATATAATCAAGTTACATTGCTGGTGTGTTTGATAAAATCGTATATCTGTTAAAACAAATATTCAACACTTCATAGAGCAAGTACATTGACATGATAAAAAAATAATTAAATAACAGTTAATATTTTATTAATAAATTACACTTTTTCAATATAATTTTGGTAAAATAGGTAAATTTTATATTATTTTATGAAGTTCTAAATTTAATATACTTAATGGTATTAAACATTAAAATATATTTTCATAAACTATATAATTACGTTTTTAAAAAAAATTGTGTTTCTTAAATACCATCATAATTCTTTCTCTTTGTTAATTCCTTATTAAATATAAATGAATTATAATTAATAGGTTAACCTCATTTTTACTTCTATTACTACAATTTCTTTCATACTTTGCTCATCAGTTACAAGTTAAACATACAAAATTAAATTCAACATAAATATTTTCATTAATTGCTATTTTTATTTCATCATTATTAGCATATAATAACCAAACTCTTCAAAATAAATTTAATTATAGTCCCATATTTTTCATCATCGATTAGATTATAACTTGGAAAGTATTGAAAAATTTAAGTATATTTAAATACAATTACATATCCTTTACAAAATTAGAACAAGAATGTATAATACTTTGTTATTTCGATAAATCACTTAATTAATAAAGTTGATGAACCAAAAACCTTATATTATATTTTTGTTAAATATTCGGAATATATTATATTACGATACATTATTTGACTTAATGAATTACTAACAACTGATATATTTTTATTTCATGACATTTTATATCTAAAATTTGTAGTCAAACTATTACATAAAATAAAGTTTTAGTCTAGTATTTATTTGGTAACAAATTTTGTCATGTAATAATATGTTAAATAATTCGTGTTTTTTAATTATTAATCGCATAAGGCTTTTAGTTAAAAAAGATATTAAAATGTATTAAGCAATATAAATTTCATATTATCAAAGTGATATATTTAACATAAGCGGATCTCTGTTAAAATAAATAATTAATACTTAGTTTTAGCCGACAAAATAATTAATAGTTATGTGACATACAAACTAGTTAAATTGACGTTATTACAATTAATTAATTAAGTAGTTGATGAATAATACTTCATTAAATAATTATACTTTATTCAGATAATAATGTTAAAGAAGGTAATTTTACTATTTTACGAAGCCCTAATTTTATCATCTATGATCTGGTATTAAGTATTACATATTTGGCAACCTTTTATGTACTTTAAGATTAAGATTCTTAAACTATTTATGTGCTCTAATTATCATCTCAATTTGATCCTCGAGTTAAGTAATACTTATAATTTATTATATCTATGAGAGATATGTGTGAAACTGTATAATTACTGAACTATTAATTCTACTATAATATTTGCCATATGTTGATAATTAATTACAAGTGAAAGGTATAAACATTTATATATATATATATATATATAATGAGAATAATTTGAGCATCAATTATATCAATTATTTTTATAGAAATTGTTACAATACCATAAGAAAATTATTGTTTTTTATTTGTTTTTAACGGACCACAGAATGTAAAAGTAAGTTTAGATAAATGCATAGGTAAATTTTATCTGATAGGGAAAAATGGTAAATATTCAATCCGTTCTTACCTGGTCTAAGATTTAAAATCTCAAATTAAAAAAATCAATATATTCTTAAATATTTAAACGATTATTGATTTTCTGCTAAACGTTAGAAGCTAATAACTAATCAATGGGATAAAATTTAGATATATTACACCGTAGTTTCAGTTACTAATTTACATCTATAACTTATTATAATTTATAACGTATAAACTCATATTACAACATAATAATATAACGCAGTACTTAATCGTGTTTTATGTAGCAATATTAAATGAATATTTTAAAACTAATGAAAGTATGTAGGTTATTTTATGTATTATTTTTATATTCTTTTTGCGTATTAATAAACCGAAACGATTAATATTCAAATGCGTATATACACATGGTTTGTGTGGAGTATTTCGTAGCCAGGTATGTACATTTTTCCATAGTTAGTGAGCTGGGTTTCGGAAATGAGTGCGATATCAATGCGTTTATCTTGTAAAGTTAGTAATAAATCGCTAGTATGATTTTTGAGGCCATTGGCATTCCATAATAGTAAGAGTAGTGATTTTGATGTTAGTGAGTTATTTGTTATTTCGTAAAATGAGCTTGTTGAGAACTGTTGTGAGGACGGAGAGTAAGTAATTAATGATTGCTTTAAATTTATTTTTAAAGTCTATTAACATAGCACCTTAGAAATTGAACTAATTCACATAACCTGTGTGGCGTATCGATTGCAAAGTGTAGCCAAAGGTATATAAGATAAATTTTTCGATGCTTATTTATATAACTCCAAAACAAATATTATTTTTAAAAGCAACATCCCAAATACATACATTTGAAGTAATGTGCTAAAATCTAAATTTGATCTACAGTCTATTTATATTATGCGAACGATTTTCAATAGTTGCTTTATATAGAATACAAAAGTTTAATGTATTATAATAATATATTGTTAATTTTTTAGATAATTCGAAAGAAGCCATTTTCAATTACGCATTCAAATATATGAGTATGCAAAACAAATCATATTTTCTATAATTTAATACATCATATTCTAAACATAAATATTATTGATATATTGAAGTAAGTTTCTTTTTTCTTTTTAATATTATTTTAATACTTTGAATGTTACTATGATTTACCATATGTGTATAAGTGCAAAAAAAAAAAAAAAATACAAAAAGTGCATATTAACGATTTATGGATTTATGTTTTATTTTGAATTATGTGAATCTGACAAAACTTTAATATTCTAGACATATTTTCATTTGTAATAGTCAGTATTTTAATTATGTCAATAATTTATTGTATTATTTTCTAGCTTCAGAAGATATAGAAGAAAATACAAGTAAAATTTTGAATAATGTAATAATTGGTAATACTAAATAATATGTATACATGTGTAGTATGTAATTTCTATACGATTTTCGATTTTATATAAGAATTATAATGATTATAGTTTCTTGCTTTGTTCTAAAATATTGTCAAATATAGTGTATTAGATAATAGTATTTGAAAATTGTTGTTGTTGGATTATTTTGATAAAATCATTTTTTAACACAATAAATACGTTTTAGAATATGTAGGGCCTTATTTAACGCACATGATAAATGAATCGAAATTTGATGGTATTTTTTATTATATTTGTTATTATAATACGATTGTATTGCATAAAAGAATGTTGTTTATAATTAAAATTAAAATACGACAATTTATTGGACAAAATAATTTTCCATTTTATATTTTCAGAAAAGACACTAAACGCTGATGCTTGGTGCTCGAAGGAAACTAAGAAATAGTGCTGTGTCCTACGTGGTTAAATCATAATTTGCTATTTAAGCTTATAAAAAGTGTTTTAATTATATATCAATGGTTTATACGCATGGCATGCAATTTTCAATGACTTTAAACATTATATATTACATTTGGTCTTGTAGCTAAATTAGTTTTATTGTAATATAATATTTTTAGTCTTATTATACATTTTTTATTTTCAACTAATTTTTTCGGTTATTTGAACATCATTGATACGATTATCACTATGAATATCGGTTAATAACATGTGCATTATCTCCTCAGTAAGATGTTCGCCTCTTGTATGAGCGAATATTAAATTAAGAATTTTTAAGACATTTGATGATATATTTAATGAATTTTTATTGTGTTTTGTAAGTATTTGTCGACTACAAATATATTACCTCATATTGTTAATTGTATACATTAATAACAATTTTCGATGATGTCAAATACAAAATTAAAAAATATTATTTTTTTTAATATTATTTTCGTTTTATCTTGATTTATTATACTCTTAATTATTTATTTGATATTGGTTACGCTTATCAAAGGAATTGTGTCCGTCGTTATCTCACTTTCGTGACGGTCGGGGGATAACGAAGTTTGACGGGCTAAATCAGTCGCAGTGCGTCAGACGCGGTCGCCTCGAAAAGAAGTTGTAATAATTACGTTTGGAAATAATAAAACTGTGAACCTACACTTGGGTAATTGTATAATTCTTTTACGTATTTAAACCTATAACCCTGCGGAACTTCCGAATCAGTGTCTCGTGTCGCAACAGATATTAATTTTCATAATTTGAAATACGTTTGTTTACAGGTATTAAATTTCTCCCAGCAATTAAAATAAAATAGCATTATTTTTTCTTGATAATGTCAAACCGGAAAATGTGTAATAGAAATATTGTGTGCGGTTTATAAAACACATTTCGTTCGTTGTTCCAAATAAGTCCATCACAGTAAAACTACAATTGCAATTATTTTTTTGATAACGTTTAGCACAAACGTGTACTTTAGAACATTCAGTCCGCGGTCTTACATATTGTATCATTCGGTGATTAGACAATTCCAATGAAGTTGTGCGTTACAGTCCTACACAGGTATATACGTGGCGGCAATTTTAGTTTAACTATCGGCAGTGTTTAATTCAGATTGTGGCGGTGTATGAGTGGTAGTGACCAACAATTTTAAGATAATGGACGTTACATTGAGTTTAACAATTTATTGATGAATAACAAATTACACGCAATGAAATAATATACATATACATCGGACTACGTAAAAACAAAACAATAAAAATGTGAGTGTACAGCAAATCGGTAACGAACACTGACAAATATATCAATTAGATATAATCGGTTCAGTCGATTGTTTATAAGCAAATCGTATTGATCATAATTCGAAATATTATATTTATATCAACGATTAAGTACTTGCGGGCAATATTAGTACAGAAAGGTATTTGTGCATACATAATTTTATTTTTTTATTTTTAATTTTACAATTCTATAATCTGTTTTATTAAATTTGAACAAAAAGTGAAGACGATATTAGTTATTTACAAGGTGTGCATGAAAGAGTGAAGAGTCCTTCCTGCGAAGGAACTTCGAATTGAATTATTTACAGAAGAATATTTATGGTTTTAAAATTACTTTAGTAAGTCGCGACACCACCGACTTTTCAATTTTTTTTGAGGATTACCTGGGATGTTTTTAGACGTAAGTTCTTTAATAAGAGGATTCGGATGATTTTGAAGGCGACTGTTAAATCGTTTGTAGTGGGTCTTGGCTACTTTGCAAACTAGAGAAATATTAAGATCATTGTGTATAGTGTGGTTAGACACATAGTAAGGCTTTGGTTATGGTTCGTAGAGTTCGAGTTCGTAGAGCCCCACAGCTGAACTCTGTACATCCAAATGGGTTTGAGGAAAAGTTTATAGAGAAGTAGTTTGGTTGGTATTTTAATATGTTCAGAAGTTAGCAGAGATCGGAGGAGACGGAAGCGGTCGTTTAGTGATAAGATTTTGTTGCGTAAGCGAGGTAACCACGTAAATCGTTTGTCTATGATAATGCCTAGATAACGAATGTTTTGTGACTTTGATAGAATTTGGTTGTTTAGGAAGAGAGGTCGATATATTCCTCATTGGAGAGTAAAAGTACAATGAGTGGACTTTGATTCGTTGACTTTAATACCCCAGTCATTATACCATTTTTCGAGGAGGATTAGATGTTCTTGGACGTATGAAGAGGCAGTAATGAGATCGTAACTATTAGCAATTATAGCTTTGTCATCAGCAAAGTCACGAACTAGAGTAGTAGGTAAGGTGGATTGGTCAGAAATAAATATGTTGAACAGTAAAGGAGCAACTACTGTGCCTTGTGGAACTCCAGCATTAATATTTTTTGGGAGAGAAGTGAATGAGCCGTACTGCACTGAGAAAAATCGGTCTTCTAGGTAGGATTTTAGTATAAAATAATAATTGGATGGTAATATTAGTTTTAGTTTGAACATTAGGCCGGCATGCCAGACGCGATCAAATGCTTGGGTACATCTAGGAACGCACCGGTGCCGTACTGCTTTTCTTCTAGTGAGTAGGATATCTTGTCTACTAAACGATGAACTTAATAAATTGTAGAGTAATTACTGCGATAACCGAATTGTGAGTTTGGCAAGATTTCAGATTCTTAAATGAAATTTAACAGCCTTTTTAAAAGGAGTTTTTCAAATATTTTGGATAATGTTGGTAAGATGGTCGGTAAAATGATGGACTGGATGAAAAGTCTGGTGGTTTCTTTGGTTCAAGTATTAAGATAACAACAAAATATTTCCGTAATATAGGGAAATAAGATAATCTTAGCATTGAACTAAAAATGTGGGTTAGTTGCAGAATTACTTTTTTTTTTACTTTAATTATACTAGGAATGAAATTAATTAGTAGTGTGGATCGAAAACCGATTATTAATTATTCATAATAATTTCTGTACGCACACAGAACAATTGTATGCGGCGGTTGAGTCGGATTGCCCGTGTGTGAAGGTTGGAAGGTTGTTAGTGACGATTTAGCGAATGGACTGTATTTTTAACACTAGTTACGTCGGTGTGAAGTAACGGGATACGAGAACAAGCAAAGTACATTTATAATTATTATCATATAAAAATTGAACAAATGATAGTAATGATATCAAAAAAAAAAAAAAACAAAGAAAAAACTTAACCGATTTGAGACGCGTGACCGGAAACTCCGAAAGCATCGGTGGTTGCGAGTGAGAACGGAAATTCGACGATGGCTGCAACAAACAGCGATGAATTATGTTGTTACTTGAACTTAATTAATGTTATATGAATATTTAATTCATAACGTCTTTAAAAGTTATTTTTTATTAAATCACAGTCATTTTAAAGTATAATACACGTTTATGGAACATTAGCATAACTTGTTATTACTTTTACTACTGTATGAAATTATTAGTATAATCAGTTATATATTAATAAAATATATAGTTGTATAACAGTGATAAGAAATTAGAAAATAGTATTTTTGTCATATGGACCTCAATGATTAAATTTTCACGGGCCGATCTAAATCTGCATAACAGCATTATTATAATTATATAATATTAAGATATTTTTTTTAATTTACGTGTGACCTACTTAATAATTAACGATTTTTGTACAATATCTATTGAAATGTTTTTTTCTTTTACCTGTGCCTCCTGTATCTAGAAGGTACGTGAAACATTAAAAAATATTTACTTAAGTGCACTGTTATTGAAAAACATTTTTATTCTATGTTTATTGCAATATAACTAAAAACATACACGTATACATGAAATCTACAAAATGAAACAATTCACAGCGGTGGTAGGAATTTCTGTACGTAATTGCATTGTATGGGTCATATGTATCTTAACCATAAAATATTACACAGATAGCAATTTTTTAACATTAATATTACTGTAACATTAACACTAATTTTCCTTTATAATATTATGATTATAATGTCCATAAAATATTTTATATAATTTATAAATAATATTAAACTTATAAACTATTATAACTTATTATAACTACTTATAACTTATATAAAATTTAAACAAATGTGTATTCAACATTATTATTTAGTTATGTTTATAATATTTAATTTGAAATCACACAAATATATTTAAATAACATTTAGTTAATAACGTAAAAACACATGAACGTATAACAATTTGTAGAGAACTTTTTGGTAGCATTCATAAAATGTAAACATTATTTTTTGAACATTATTTTGATGTTTAATCACATCATTTTGCTGTCTGGGTATCATAAATTATAATACTAAGTAATATTTCCACTATTATAGTATACATAACTTGTATTCGGTTGTATGTTTATTTTTATTTATATTATTTCCACCTCGTAAAGTTAGGTAAAAAAGTTAAGTAAAATTTTCCACTTTTGTAAAAATTCGCATGAGTAGTAATTAATATTTTATCTTAGTAATAAATTATATTATTTTTTAGCTTTAAAAATGACACCAGAAGATACAGATAAAGTTCTTAATGATTTAAAACAAGGTAATGAGAACAAAATATTTGCTAACGTGTATATTATCTATAAACCATATTATTATACCAATTATCGCTTTAATATTTAAATAAAATTTTCGTATGTCTCGATTTTTCACATTTAATCTTATAAAAAAACCAATTTAAGAGTATTCACTTGCCAGTTAACACAAAAATTTCATTTTCACGATTTACCAATAGACTTTGGATAAACAGAAGTTTAATATGCCTCAATTTATGTTTGGCGCTATAACCCACAACAACTTAATAGTGAAAATTACGTAATGTAACTGTTTATAATAAGACAACTGCGTTGAAGTAGACAATTTTATCAACACATTTGACCAAAGTCACTACTAAACTTATAAGTACCATATAACTATAAATATAAACGAAACGGATTTGCAAAAATTCTGTTAAATTTTCAGTTTTTAATATCAGAGCCGTAAGAAGCTCTTCTGGCATCTGAGACAATATCAATATATACGCCTCCTCCCCAAAAAAAGTTTTTAAATGTGATCTGAAAATGAGGTCGATTAATATTTTTAGTAAAAATATTTCTCAAAGTATAAATGCCTTAGTCGCCTCACCCTTGCTACGGCACTGTTTAACATATACGAGTATAACATCACAAAACTGGAAAAATCGAATACTTATTTCAGAAAAGAAGTCATTAAATCAAAATTTGGAAAAAAGTTTGGTGAAAGAAAACATGGCAATGATTTCGTTCAAACTAAAATATTGTTTACAATACTTTATTAAAACTCTGGTATTTTCACAATTTAAAAAAAATCTAAAAAAAGATGTGGTGAAAATGTTTATAACAATGATGAAAAAATTACGGAGTTTAAACCAGAAGATAATTTGAATTTAAATATGTGATGATTGTGCCTTGTGAAGTTAAAAGACATTTCTCAAAGTATAATGCTGTATTTTGTAATGTTATTCATTGTAGTAGCAACTTTTACAGAAAAGTTTTTATGTTTAATCTTGAAATAAAACATATTGTTAGAGTAGTATTCAACTCGCAAAAACATTTTATATATACATAAGCGTTTTTATTTCGAACTATGTGAATTTTGACAAAAATTTTAACTTTTGCAAAAATTCGTATTAGTAGTTATTAGTATTTTACCTGTATCTTAGTATTAAATTATATTATTTTCTATTCATAGAAATAACACCAGAAGACACAGATAAAAATCTTAAAGATTTAAGGCATAGTAAAGAAAACAAATTAATTACCTACATATATAATGTCTATAAATCATACTATTATATCGATTATTGCTTTATAATTATAAGAATATTTTTATATTTATCGATTTTTCACATTTAATCTTAAAATAAAACAAATTAAAGATTATTCACTGGTCAGTTTACACAGAAATTTTATATTCACGATTTACCAACAAGCGTTTTTATTTTATTTTTGAATCATATGAATTTAAAAAAAAACTATTTTAAAAATTCGTATTGGTATGTATTCAATAGTTCATCTCATTACTTATTTTATATTATTTTCTAGATTTACCAACTATAACAGAAAAAAGAGGTAAAGTCTTTAAAGGTTTTATAGTTATTTAAAACAATGATAATAGTTATAATCTCAAGTTCTCACGTTTATTTTTAAAATAAAACCAATTCAAGAATAATCAATAGTCAGCATGCATAAAAGTTTTATATTAAAGATTTATCAATAAACGTTAAATAAACAGTCTAATGTACCCAAATTTATGTTTGACGCCACAACTCATTATGACTCAATAGAGAACATTTATCAATGCAACGTTTTGTTTGAGAATAACTTAGTTGAATGTAATAGCGTTATAGCCTCATTTGACCGAAATTAAACAATATCAATGCGACACCTACAAGCACCAAACAATTAAAAATGAATAAAAATTTAACTCGGTTAGTTAACAATGATAAAGAAAATTACACATTTACTACAAGAAAATATATTTAGTTTTCAATATTATAATAAACATAATATATAATAAAAAATAATCTTTTTGAAGGACAATACCATGTTTTGTGATATAATTTATTGTAGTAGCAACTTCATGCTTTGGATATGTTTTATCATACATTATTTTATTAATTTAAAAAAGTAGAGTAATAAATTGCTTTCGACATTTCTGTTTATTTGATTAGTTGTCCTTGTCTAGATTGCACTAGAAAAATGTATAATTATTATGAATTATTATTGTTTTAGTTTTGGAAAAAAAAGACATTTTCAATTACATATTCAAAAATATGAGTATGTCAAACAAATTATGTTACCTATAAAATAAAACATACGTGTTTAAACGTTATTGTGATATACATTATTAATATTATTATTATATGATCGTGATCATTTGTAAAATTTATTTGACATACATATAATAACTATTAATACTTTTTTGTATAAATTAATATGAATGAAGATCACAAATATTTAATTTTAATTATTTATCAATACTCGTTTTTAAAACGAAAACGTTTAAAACGTAATTTAAAAGCTATTAGAATTCGACAATATTCTTTAATTCTATAAATATTTCATTTGAAAATTAAAAATACTTCATATCAATAGTAAAATGTTAATTTTTTTAGAGTTTTCTATTTCTAATTTGAAATACACAGGTAAACTATTTACTATTCAATAGCAAAAAAATTCGCAAACACGTATAATGTGAATAAACTATAATATTATTTTGATTGTGGTCTGTATATTCATATTATATTTTAATACATCTATTTATTTCACGCATGTGAAGTTGACCCATCTATTTTAAGGTGTAATCACAAAACCTAAACTAATATTTTGTGAGGTATTTGTGAATATTTGCGAGTTTATTTTTAGAATTTACAAGTCAGTTATTGCGGAACGAAAAATAAAAGACTGAAGCGTGGGCAAAATTCAAACAGCCTTTTCCACTTGTCCTAGAATTTCAAAACATACACCAAAAAACGCAATACTTTGCTTTAGAATTTCGCATTATCTAAAAAAAATCTGATATCTCTTCAATGTTATTCAAAAATTGAATAAAACATTGTTAACACACATCACTTGCATTGCATTGCATTGTAGTTATCCGAGAAATTTGTGCAGAGTGCAAGTATTTATTAAACATAACTACGAAATATAAATTTGAACATATTGTATATATTGTAATATGTAATAATTGTATATATGTAATGAATAAGAGTGAATTGCAATTTTTTTTATTCAGTAATGACTGACTCACAAATTATAAGTTTAGGTTTTAAATTTACACATTAAATTGGTAGGCTTCACGTACGTCTGTTTTTCATATTTAATTTTAAAATAAAACAAATTATTACGTAGTCACAAGTCAGCATGCACTATATTACACATTTTGTTAAATAAATAACAATAATATTTTTAATAGTAATGTTTGATAGATTCTGTCACTATATTATTATAAATAATATATATATTTTTTTTTTATTTTGTACTTCGGGTGACAGCCCGTTCTGATATCAAAATATAAAAAATTAGTTTACTAAAATTAACTAGAATTTACCGAAATACTATTTTTGAACACAATAAATATGCCTTAGAATTTTTGACTGCATAGTTTTTTCATATAAAAGAAATGGCAAAAATTACTGGTAAAGTATTATAAGATATTTCTAACAAATTTATATAGTATAAATATTTGATATTTATATTTGATTTATAATTACTGTTGTAATTTATGACAGTAATTCAACGGACAATAATATTGAATTTAATATATTTTCAGGCAAAGTACATAATGTCAATAATTGGTGTAATAAAAACTATAAAACATTTGAAAATGTATCCAACGCAGTTAAAACATAATTTGCAGCTCAAATTTGGGTATAAAATTTTAAAAAAAATATTTGTTTTTGTAAAACAATAGTTCACGTCTGACGCAATATTATAACGTATTGAATTGTTTGTATTTTTTTCTGGGTTTTTCTAAATCAATTTTCTTTGAACATATTTAAGTATATTTAAAACATAATATTTTTACTCTAATTACGTAAATTATATTTTCATGTTTTTTTGTAAATCATATATAATACTATGAATAATAGTTAATAATATGAGTTAATCACCTGTTCTTATTTTTTTTATTCAAATGTATGCATCTTATAATAACAAGTATTATATTATTAATTTTTAAGGCATTTTTAAGGTCGTTTTTGGAAATATAAATCAATTACAAATAAATTACAAAAAATTATTAATTGTATACATTACTATTTGAAATGTATAATACAATGTGTTTTAAATTTTTCCAACAAAAAATACAGAGATTATTTTTATCCAATAACGTAAAGTTGGAAAAATTTGTCTGATTTTATGAGTAAAATCGTACCGTGCCACAAATAAGCACGTCTGTACAGTCGCGCGTTATACGCAGACATAAACGTAGCGATAGCAGTAGTATATGTATCGGCAATGTGGGGTTCAGATAATAGAAATTACAACTAGATAAAAATAAAATTAAATAGGTAAAACTGATAATATTCTATAAGAAAATAAGATACATAAGGCATTATAGAAAATTAATCAAAATTAATTAACATTTTAATCATAAATTATGTGACGGTGTACGACCCGTACAAGTCACTATAAACTACAACTGTTTATTATCTTTAGAAAAAAATAAACGTTCAATATTCTTAAGGTTAATATTTCTTTGTTAACGAAAATATTAAACAATCCAATAAACTATTTATTACAATAAACGTAAATTTAACGACGATGATTTAAATCGCGTGTAATTTCGGTGATACGGCCACGAACGGACTGACCGAATATGTCGATTTGATATATTTGGTTTAGTCGGTCTTTCATAGGTAATCGTACTTTACCCAAACTCGAAATGTTTTATATTTATATCAAAGATTAATTGATGTCGGGCGATATGATACCGGAAAGGCCTAATTAAGCAATCGCAAATGACTGCATTATTTATAAATGTGAATATTTCATTGTTTAGGTCTTCAGCGGCCGAAGGTAACTTTATTATACGCGTAATCAAATCACAATTGATAGTATTTTCGTCTAAGATAGTGGCAGACTGGTGGGACGATTGATTATTATCAGTTCATGAACGCTTACACGCGTCGAATGGGGCCGTGTCAACTATAAGGCATTATTATTTTCAAAAAATAACTAGACCAGTGGTTCCCGAAAGAGAATGGGGGCGCGGATCTTCTAACCTATAGATATATTTATATGGCTACATTGGAACTACTGGACTGGGCTATTTCGTTGAAAGATTATTTTACAAAATGTAATTGTTGAGCCATCAAAATTTTGTAAAATTAAAACGAAAACCAAATAAATTATAACTGTAAACAACTGTCAGTAAAAAGTAACTACAGCTTCCACAAATGTTATTTATTCAGCTTTTTATTGTTCGTAAACAACTTTTCGTTATATTCGTTTCGGTTTCTTACAAAATTATTACGTGGTATAACAATAATCAAGTTCATACGTAGTTTAGTGATAATTACGGAAACAAACATTAAAAAAAAAATACTTAAAACGAAAATGATTCATTTCAAAACACAACTAATTATCTTATCGTTGGTATTGTTCTCAATTTACAGCGTTGTATATAATGACACATGTACGTAAATATATTATATCATTCATACTATAACAATATTGTAAAATTAATTTATTACTGCGATTATATCATACATAATTTTTATATGGCATTGATTTTTCTTTTATTTATATTATTTCCACCTCGGAAAATTTGTTATCGAAATTTTAACCTTTCTGATTTTTAAGACATGTATGTTTCTTATTTTATCGATGACACGTATTCATAAAATAATACAATTTCGTTGATATAGTTTTTTGTATAATGCTTTTGCTACTACTTTTGCTATCAAGTTAATGAATATGGTTGATATCCCAGTTTTAAATTAAATCGTCATCCACTCATTTGACTAAATCATAATCTTATTATCATGAAATAGAAATAATTACTACATATCGATTCTTTTGTTGTCATAAACATTATAATATACACAATTTCAATAATATGATAATCATTATTTTGTGCTGTTTTAATGTCAATTATAAATATGTTATCAATAAATGACTAACAACTACACCATAACCAGAAAGTTGGCATATGAGATTATTATAAATAGCGTGTATATATTTTATAAACGACGAAAGATTCTGAAGGTAACTGTTTCAAAAATGTAACTTTGAGGAACCCGAAGAACAATTGCCGAAATATTTTTATAAACTAAAAATTAATTATGGTTTAATTTAATAGAGTACAAGTAAAACTCAATATAATTATACAAATATATATATATTATTTATTATTGAATAATATACGATTTAAGCATATGATGCATGTGTTAGTAAGTAATATTACATATAACTTTTTTAAATTAAAATTAAATTATTAATACAGGATTATTCGAAAGTTCAAAATATTTTGTTTTTCATATAATAAATATAAAAAATGTATATATTAGCAATAAATTTTATGAAATTGATTTTTCTTTTAAATATGTTATTTTATATATTATTGTATATTCAATATTCGAAAATGGAATAGTTTATTTTTTAATATCGAGTATGTTTAATTGAATCTATTTATATGACCTACCCGAGTAGAAGAAGTAAAAAAAATGTGTATTGGTAAGTGTTTATTTATGATTTAAGTCAATGATCTGATGGGAAATTTTATTTATTATATTGATATTTATACTTCTACTCGTACATTAGAATATAGTTCGGCCAGTAAATGTATAGGCATATTATACCATAATATGTGTAAGTAAAATGCGGAATATATCATTATATCAAATATTATGATCATAATATTTAATAAAAAATAAATTAGATTAATATGCTTTTTAAGCAAAATGTAATAAGTCGTTCTTACTTTGCACTCTGTATACAAATAATTAAAATATTACATTAACTTGATATTTAATAAAAACAAAAAAATTTACTAAACCTATAATTAAAATATTTTACAACTTTTAAGTATACAAACAATTTAGGCATGAAAGTAAGTTATTTTGCATAGGATATAATTAAAATTATATTTATGTAACCATATGTTTTGCATTACTTTACGATTTCATCTTGCCAATATGCGATCCATTTCACTCAATAACAAATTAATTTTCTTGCTGTTACGTTATTACGTCAGTTATATAATATTTCAAATTTACTGATTCTTATGCAATGTACACCAAATCAGGATTGATGGTTGAAAGTGCATCCTTTAGTTATGACAATCGTATTGAGATACTATCGAGGTGGGCAACTGTACAATTACCTCAGTGTATAAACCCCACTAAATATCATTTTTGTCATAAAAAACAGATTAAAATTGGCAACTGTTATACAAAAATGATTCTGGATGATTTCAATAGTATCATATGAAATAAAACCAGATATAATAAGAAAAAGAATATATACATATATATTGATAACTATGAGTCATCAAGTTGATAGAACTAGATTATGAGTAACATACTATTGAAATATCATGCAAATTTAACATATTTTCCCAAACAACAAATAGTTTCTTCGCTGGCTGCGGGTTGTCCACCCAAGTTATAAATAATTTTGTCAATATAAATTACAGAACTGTTGGTTATGTTCATATTGTATTCATATACAAATCAACCATCATATTTTTCAGCATATTCAAAGGCATACTATAATTATATATTAAGATCCACAGAAATTGGTATAAAATTATATAATTATTAACATTTCTAAAATAATTATTCATAATTTTTTTTTGTTATTATAACTAAAATCTATATTAAGATGATCAATAGCGTATAATCCTTTATATAATAAAATATTATAATCTAAAAGTAAACACCTTTCAATGACTTCTTATGACTCACTTAGCAAGTAATTCCCCTTTATATATTTATTCCAGCCTTGATATGTACATACATGTCCTAATATATATATATATATATATACAAATTTTTTTATTTTGGAAAAAAATTAAAAAAAAATCTTTTCTTGGATTTTACTTTGGAGGTTTCCATAACTATAATTAGGAAACCCAAAGTAAAGCGTAGACACATCTAGAATTTCAACAATATTTATTATATTCATTTTAATTATAATAGACTATTAGCGTCGCTAAAAATCGTTTTTTGAAAACAATAATTTATCATTGCATACACATTCACAATAGTATTAAACTGCAATATTAATACACAACTAACTGAATTGAACTGATATATGCATTACTTGAGGTTTTTTATTAGTATTTATGCTATTTTTAGATAAATCAATCAATCAACACACATTTTGTGGTTCAAGTAAGTAGCTAACCAAATGAAAATTTTTAGTTGAATGGTACATTACATTTATTAATAAAATATTTATGTATGAAATTATCTAGAATAAATATATTTAAAGCATATTCCGACGTTTATTTTTTAATAAATTTGTGATTAAATTAAGTTAACATTAATTCTTGTAATGATCTATGTGTTCATTTATTAAATAACAAAATAATAAAAATGTAAATTTTACTTTTAATGACATTTTTATTCCATCATTATTGGTTTCTCTTATTCTTTTAAGAAAACTTACTTTTATTTTACACATTTTTAAATCAATTATTTTAAAACAATGAAGTGTGAAAATTAGAATTTATTTTAATACAATTGCGTGTCATACACAAAATGATAAATGTTTAAACACTGATTATATTCATTATTTTATAATTATGTAACTAAATCATTTCAAATTGTTTTATATTTAATATTTACCCTATTTTTTAAGCTAATATAAAGTGTAAAGGTATGATTTGATAAAAAAAAAATTGCAGCTAAATGACCAAAAATGTTAAAATTTTTAATTTAATAAACTAACAAATTTTTAAATTTTTAAGCAGTTATCAATTTTTTTTACGTTAGAAAATTATAATAATAATTGTATATTTTCTGGTGGTTAGAATGTAAAACACTTTACTGTCAATCAATAATTTACTAACTATAAACCCACAATATAATAATAATAATAAGATAGTATAATGTTATTTGTATTGGTACATTTTATTTAGAGGAATTACAAGCGCATTATTTAACAAGAAATAGTAAGTTGGTTATTTGAGTTATGATTGTTGGAATTAGATTTCTTATACAATGACATATTTTTATATACATATTAAAAAAAAAATAGTAATTTGAATTATCGATGTGTCTGAATTTGTAGTTTAGACGGCTCATTTGTATTCCCATTGTTATTGAGAAGGCATATAAATTCCAAATTTATGGATATTAATACAAAACTTGCAACTTTATGAATATTTGATATAATATAATTTACAAACACTTATCTGCTTTCTCAAGAACTCAAAAATGCACTTGTTTACGTTTTAGCTAGAGAGTTCTTTAAATTTGATTGTACTTAATAGAATAGTAACAGGTATTTTCATATAAATACTACCAAAATGATTAGGTAGGTATCAATCATAAGCTAATAAAGCGTTTAAACTATGACACGGTTGTGAGCACATATATGACGCTTATTCGTGTTCACGAGCGTTCACAATCAACAGTTCCTATCTGCGACTATCACAGACAAAAACACATTCCGTTGCAATTATCTCGATAAAGATACTAACGGCCGTTGACGAAATGAAGAATTAATGATTAAAATGAAGAAAGATTAAAATGAATATTTATGATATCAAAGAATATCCAAGTTGAGATATTAAAAATTATAACCTAAGTCGTTTATTGAAAAGTATTCGTTACAAGAATTTCCCGATGAATAGAAAAATTTATATTTTTGTGTTATAAACTTATTACAAAAATGTAGGAAAGAAATATAGAATAGTTCTATTTGTGTATCGATAGACGAAACAATTGATATTCAAGTATAATTATAAGGATTATTTTTTCAAAGTACTCGACAAAACCAAGAGTTTTGATAGTTATAAAAAATCCTGAAAAGTTTAACTTTTAAACAATTTTCGAAATATTTTTACCACTGTGTGAGTGAAGTGTCGGAGCTAGGTCACTTTATTGATCGGGGTGGGTAGAGAGAATCACGGGTCTGCCCTCGGGCGTAGTACCAAAGTGGGATAGGGTCAGTTCTCCATACTTTTGATAAAAGAAATAATTTCAATTTTTTTTTGAGGTTACATACCACCACACAAAATTATAAAATTATACAAATATAAATTTAGTGCTGATAAATGCACAACTCTGCATTAAATATGTGAAATAATGTATGTTATTAATGTATTTGAATATTTGATGTGTAACGGTTTTTAACGATCATTACAGTTATACAGTAATAAAATGTTTTATTATACCTATAATATTTCATATGTTCATGTAATATAAGTTTTTAAATTTTTTATGATTTAAAATTTTGTTTAAAGTGAATTTCTATTTGGTTAATACTGTAATATTGTATTGTCTATGTAATATTACCATTTATAATAATCATTATTTTATAGTTCTAATTGTAGAAAAAGTTAAACATTTATTGCTATTTTCCACTAATTAAAGGTTAGTAAATTTATTAATGAACATTTGGAACGTGGGATTTTAATTATCTATGTTGGTATTTCTACATCCGTAAAAATCGGTTATCAAATTTTCCTCTTATCAAAAGTATGGAGAACTGACCCTATCCCTCCCAAAGTCTCAGAATTAGTTATGGGAGACATTCGCCCTTGCCCGCGGGCATTTCAGGTGTCTGAGAGCACAAGTAGCTAAAGACTGGTATTACTTTAAGGCTTAGATGACGGGAGAGCAGCAGAGGTGAATGTCGCTCGAAGCATGTCCTACAGATGATGCGTAATGATACGTACAACAACAGTAATACGAATGTCTCTAAATGCTCCGCCGCAAAGACAACTCTCGTGGTCGTAGATACATGAATCTAGCCGATCTGGGTTGGATTCATTGCGATGGTTAAGCTGTTGAACCCACCGCACCCATCAACACGTTTCAGTTTTCAGCGGTACGAGTTCTCGAAGTGTTCAGTCTTGATCGCCATGTCGGTTTTCGCTTCGTCCGCTATCTTGTTTTCGGCCAAGGCGTCCTCTGCCGTGTCCCTTGAGTAGCGCCGCGCACTTATATTACATTAGACTTGTGAATTAAAATTAGACTCTACTGCATATTTGATTGGCTATCTTTGTATAGAGCACAAAAAAAATTATTATTATTATTAGATATTAAAATTATTTTAGATAGTTCCAGTAAAGAAATTTTCGATAACGCATTCAAAAATATAAGTATGAATAACCAAATACATTACTTATTTATATTACTAATTGTGACAAATGTTGTTCGTTATTATATCTAATATAAGTATAAATTTAAAAAAAAATTCTATTTTTTAATATTCTAGCTATTGGAAGTTTACTAAACCAAAGTAAAATTTTTATTAATTTAATATTTGATAATGTTAAAAAGTAACATACACTTATTATATACATGTATATATATATTTATATATCTTATATATAAAAATTCAGCTTTAGTATATTTGCTTCCGCAAAATTCGAAAAATTGTCCTTGGATTGACTTAAAACGTTTACACAACGTTGTATTTCTATATAAGAGTATTATTATATACTTTTTATCTCAAAGCTCCTACGGGAACGGGGATTTCCCAGTGTTTTATAGGGTTTAAATGAGAATAATTATATCTCATAAAAAACTATATATAGTGCCAGCACAACGAGGCCACAATCAGGCCTCGGGGCCTCGCGGCTCGATACCTATACTTTTTTTATATATTTCTTAGTTTTATATGATTCACACTAAATAATCTATAATAATTTATTAAAAATAAGAATTCATGGAAATAATTTTAACCGATTTGAATAATATTTCGTGTTCTCTAACATTATTCTAAGGTATTTAATTTATAAATAATTATTTTGACGGAGATTTTATAGACATTATGACGATCATCATTTCCAAGGAATAGTTTCATTCAAAACATAATATTATCGGTTATATTATGTTATTGGTGTTTAAAAATAAACCAAATTGTAAAGAAAATACTGAAATTAGTTTCATTTAATTGTTTTCCTTGCCCACTGTCATCACGTCACTATACACTGCATCACAATAGTTTGAAAAGTGGCAATTAGACATAATAAATAACAAACAAATCTCAGACCCGGCGAGTTATATTTAGTTAATTAAATAATTTGCAGTTGCGAAACATATGGAATCTTAATTTTTATATATTAGATAAAAATAATAATTAATTATTGTGTTTCGTCCACATTCGAACATAGGTCGCCGGTCATAGTTTGGATTCCACAGAAAAAAATATACATTAAAGCACTAATCTTCATTAAGAATATTTGCCTTGCAATGTGTGACAAGTTTATGGTAAAATTAGGAATGACAGCACCGAATAGGTTCATAAATTTAACATTCAAGAAAAAACTGCTCAGAGAACAATAATACAACATAAATTACTTACAGCTATTCGTTCAAGAAAATACACCGAAATTTCTTTAAGAAGAAAAGATAATATTTGACACTATCATACAAGCTATGGCCAACCAACTCGGTGGGTTATACTTTTTAGACACTTCAGGTGGAGCTGGCAAAATGATCTTAATTTCCTTAATCCTGTCTAAAATCTGTTCAAATGACCATAATGCGTTAGCACTTGCTTCTTCAGATATTGTTTTCACGTTGATGGAAGGAGGTAAAACAGCGTATTCAGCTCTTAAACCATCACTAAACATACAATTCACAGAAAACCCAACATGTAACATTTCTAAAACATCAGGAATGGGAAAGATTCTTCGGGCGTGTAAAATCATTGTATGGGATGAGTCTACAATAAATCACAAGAAGTCATTGGAAGCAAATACCATATATTGAGACTTGTAAAATAATCAGGTTCCATTTGGTATTACTACTCGGCAACTTATGACAAACGCTTTCAGTGATACCTCGTTCAACACCAGCTAATGAATTGCATGCCTGCTTGAAATACTCAACTTCATAGATCACAGTAAAAAAAAAAAAATATGCATTTAATAACGAATATTAACGAATAACTACGGGAGGTGGCTTAGAAATTCCTCGACGCCTTATCGTTGCATTTACCCGTCATTTATCGGACAAAATTTACTCCCATGCCACTCCTTCTTTCTCTCCCTTTGTTCTTTCCCCCTTTGTACCGTACATATCGAAGAAGCTATCTGTGACTTTAACCACATTATTTTTAATTGTCCTCCTCTCCACCAAAATAGAATACTTCTCTTCTCTCTTTTTTCTTCTCTATGTTATATTTTTTTTGATTCTAATCTTATCCTTAACTCTAGGTTCTCTATTATTATCCTTTCCATGTTATTAAACATGCTAGCTTCCTTACCTATTTAAAAAAAAATTTTTTTTTGTATATTTTATAAATCCTAACCCAATTGTTTTTGTTTTACTTTAGTTTTAGTGATTGTTTTTATGTTTTGATTTATTAATTTCATACTTAACCATCTTGCTTTAATGTCTTCGACAAAAGTAATTACATAATAAAAAAAAAATACAACGAGAGTTCAATTTCAATACGATCAAACAGCTGTCATATTTTCAAGACAAATACTTGAAGTCGGTAACAGCACTGTACCTACAAATCCAGAAACCGGAAAAATCACCGTCCCATCTAATTTTTGCATCATCGTAAATTTAAAAGAAGAATTAGTAGACAAAGTATTATAAAGCATCAAAACAAATTATCAAAATCACGCATAATTGAGCGGAAGAACCATTTAAGCGGCTAAAAATGTTAGAAACGTATATTAAAACGTATGCTAAAACGTATATTATACGAACATCATTCTAAACAGAACCACAAGTGAAATGGTGACATACAAATCCATAGACTCAGTGATGGACCAAAGTGAAGTAGTGAATTTTCCAACGGAATTTTTTAATTCACTCGACATTCCCAGATTACCAACACGCATTCAAAATTTTAAAAATGGAGTGCCAATTAAATTACTTTGATATTTCAATCAGTCAAAGTTATGCAATAATTATCGATTAGTAGTTAAAAAATTGATTAATAATCTAATTGTAACAACAATTCTGATTAGACCTCATGAAGGTGAAGACGTATACTTCAATGAATACCACTCATTTCGACAGATATAACGTTCGAATTCAAACGACTTCAATTTCCAAATACGCCTTGCTTCCATATGACTATCAATACAATGCAAGGACAATCTTTGCAAGTATGCAGTTTGAATTTAGAAAACAAATGTTTTTCTCGTAGACAATTATATTTCACATGTAAGCCACCTGATCTTTATGTTTATGCAGAAAACGAACAAACAAAAAATGTAGACCATTCACTAGCTTTACAATAAAAGCCCATTTTTTCTTTCTTTCCTTTCATTCCACAGCATAACCATAGCAACGCAAAGTAGAATATTATTTTGAATGATGTTTTTTCTCGGTGAATTTATATTCACTAGAATATTTTTATTTACTTCTCTAATAATTAATATCAGACTAAATCACAGCAAATCGTGGCCATGTTCAGCTAGTATATATATACGATTATATTGATTATTTTTCTATATTTTAATTTTTCTTTTCACATTTCTCGATTTTTTACATTTGATATAGAAAATAAATTATGTATCCATTAGTCATTATGATTTATAATGTCAATATATATATATATATATAGTCAAATAATAATATTTTATAAATATTCTGTCAGTATTTTAATATAAACAAAATATTTTTCAACATGAAATTTA
This sequence comes from Schlechtendalia chinensis, assembly GCA_019022885.1. NCBI lineage: Eukaryota > Metazoa > Arthropoda > Insecta > Hemiptera > Aphididae > Schlechtendalia > Schlechtendalia chinensis. Next base: position 4,989,358 of record CM032349.1, on the reverse strand, counting down.
CGTTATAGATTATGTGCAGCATTTCTTCGTATGGCTGTTTGACAATGCTCGCCTTAAAGGTAATGTGAAATATGTATATAATTACAGACAAATTTTTTGGCATAATAATCGCGTTTGCTATTGTAATTGAAGATACTCATTTATAGAACATAATTACTATAAATAATATCCGAATTATTACATTTTCAGATAATACATTCAATATTAAGGATTGGTGCTTGGCGTATACCATTATTATAATTAATTAATAATTAATAATTTAAAAAAAAAATGATTTTGTAAATCAATAATTATAATAGTGTAGTGCAATATTATAGGTCATTATACAATATTATGTACCAATCTCTTTGCTAAATAAATTATATTTCGGCATATGTCTATGTGTATAGAAAAACGTATTGATGTTTAATTTGTATGATTTGTCTTATGGAAACCTTTGTTTTGGCTATGAATGTAAACTACAAGATTTTTGCATCGCGAATATCCTCATATAACATACAAGTTACGAATTTTCAACATATTTTGGAAAACCACAAAATCGGTTTTCCGTAGGATCACTTTAGTTTTGTGTAACAACGTATTGGTTGTTTAATTTTTCGGTGAATTCAAGTTTGAAGTGAAGGCACCGATTCAACCTATTTTCTAAATCCTCTGCATGGTCAATTATATTCACAGATATAATAAAAAAGTCAAGTATGAGTAGCAAGATAAAACAAACATTCCATTTACTTTGTTTTATTTTCATTTGATTTTTGCTTTATTTTTTTATGCCTTCTTTTTTAAACAATTCTCGTATCTGCATCCCGCCTTTTATTAACATATATAATTATAACCTACCATCTATTATTTTTTTGTATTATGACAATATATTGATTTCAAATTTTTTATAAGCATTTTTGACTATCAATACCACTTTTAAAATATTATAATTCCACTAAAAAATCATTTAATTGTTATGTACTCGTACACCTATTTATAAAAATGTATTGTCGATAATCGATATAATATTAATATATTTACATTGAAATATTAATCTTACGAAAATGGCTATTGAAATTATTGGAACTGTTACAATGTTGTTGTGAAAAATTGACGCTGTTGTTACCAATAATATTTATTCAGCTTTTTGTTTGTAAACCATATTTTGGTGAAGTCGAATTGATTTCTAACAAAACTATTATGTAGTACAAACGGTAGAACTAGAGTCTATGTTCTAACGTGAACGTAGTCCACTGGTTATTACGGATACAAATAATTCAAAGAATACTTTTAACGAAATGATTGATTTCAATTTATATTTATTCGTCTCGGCATTGATATTATTTTCCATACAGGATATTGTATTTGGAGATAGTCGTACGTAACTATATTATATCGGCTTTATGTAGTATTCTAATAATATTGTCATATTTTGCAACTACTACTATTTTACAAAATATAAATATAATATGGTTTCATGTTTTTTTTCAACATTCTAATAATGAATACAATGTTTTAGCTTATAGCGGTAAGTACTCCATTCAAACAACGAGAACAATGCGTTTACAAGATAGTCGATAATCTTTCGTTTTTATATTTATTTATATTGTATAAATATCATATTGTATATGTATCAAATTATATTTACAATATAATTTGAGTTATCAAAATAATGATGATACATCATATCACAACGTGATACATCAAAAAGTTGTTTAATTAACGTTAAGTGTAAATAACCATAGTTATATAAAGAAATAATTATAAATAATTTTTGAATAAACGTTTAAAATATGTTAATGTAATTTAATATGTAAACACGGAATTTAGATTATAATAATAATAATAATAATAATAATAATAATAAATATGTTGAAATTCAAATGTATTTCATAAGTGATATTACACGTATAATCCCATAATAATTATGATTATTTTCAAAAATATTTTGGTTAACTTTAATTCATAAACGTCTAGGTAATTAACTCAAAGAGATTTCTACATTATTTTAATGAATAAAGATATTTTTATTTTTTAATTGATGTGCATATAATATATGCATAATACATATGCATATAATATAATTCTGCCGATGACAAGTATCTTAACAATATTATATTTTAATTGGTATTACACTATCTATAACTGTTAATAACAAAATTAAATGTCTCTAGTCGTATGAATAAATCATAATCCAATTAACTTGAAATGGAAAAAGTTAATAATTATCGATGTGTTCGATATTCTAAACGACATCATATATACATATTATTTAAATATTATTTAATTTATCTATACTATTTCATCAATACCATTATTACAAATTATCATCGAATATATACTTATAAGAAAAATTAGCACATAAAGTTATTATAATTAAACGGGTGTATATTTTGTAACCGAATATAAACTCAAAAAGTTTCGATTTTAAAAGTGTAACTTTGATGGGATAATTTTTCTTCTTAGTTTTGACCTCCTAATAATAAAACTAACTTCCAAAATAACTTTATTTATTAAATATAAATTTTAATTGAAATAGAGTATTAGTATTAAATGCGACCTCAACAAACGTTTAATCATGTGTCAGTAATAATTAATTCAAATATATTTTTGCACTTAGTTTGTAAAAGTAAGTAAGATTATATAAAGATATATTGTATATTATATATATATTATATAATATATAATTTATTATGTATTTTATATATGTATATATATAAACGTTGAAATAACTAAAAAAATATAATATTAATACTAATTTAGTAACGAGTTCATAATTTATGTTTATTACAATATTATTACAACGTTTCATATTAGTTATTTCATTATGAAAAAGTTTTTATTTAAGTTATGAGTAAAACTAAACGAAATTATTTATTAAATTTATCCCAATAGAACAATTGAAACACGTTTTTGGTAGTAAGGTCTTTTATTGTAAAAGTCAAAGATATGATGAAAATGTTTGTATGTTGTTTTGCTATTCATTTTTCTATATTAGATCAGGTAGATGCCAAAAAGTGTTTTGAACATATATTAAATAATGTGGGTAAGTATAGCATTCACATATGTTAGTATAATTAAATCTATATCTACATTATTTGTAATATTACAATGATATTACATAGTTACTCAATTTAATAATTATGATGTTTAGCAATGATAATTATCAGATTATGCCAAAATAATTATTTATTATTGAGAAAGACGCAATATATATATATATACATATTATTTTTTGGAACACTGTTTATAATCATTGACCGCTGTCTATTAAATGGATATTATACTATAATATATATTTCTCCAAACATAATATTAAAATAATTTATCAATATTCTAGTATACTACAAAACAAAAGGTAAAGTTATGTTGCATAGGGTACTAATAAAATAATAATGTATAACAGTCAGATGTACTCCTAAACTAATCGACTGCTTTTAGGATACGTAATGAACTACATCGATTACATTAGCTATTCCATTGACTTAAGTACAAAATTATACATTTATTAACGTTAATTATATACATTTTCCTAGTTAAAATCAATATTTTAACTAATAATTACATTAAAATAAACAATTTTATATAAATTTGTATAATTAAAAATTTTTCAACCTGATAATTAACACCATTAAAATAATATATACTTAACCAAAAAAATTGCACAATAAAATTATTTTTATTTAAACTAAATTAATTTGTTTTGTTTTAAATTAGTTATTTATATTGTTATTTAAAACAATTGTGTTTTAGTATTTATTAGATCATGATTTGTAAATTTTCAATATAGCTGTTTTATGCCTAATTAAAAACATTTCCAAAAACCAAAAAAACTCTATTTAAATAATGCATGTATTAAATTTGAAGAAAGTTTTAGATATAGCTTCAATTTCATTTTTTTTATCGACAACCTAGTATCTGAATGGCACCACAATGGTGACAGGCATATAAGGATTTTGTATTGAATAATAAAATATATATATATTTATATGTTATATTATAAATATATTTAAAAAGCTTCAAGCGCTGGTTAAAAATTACAACATTCCTTTTAACACTGAATCTATTCTCAATATTCTCCCATTATCCTTTCTATCATTTCTCTTTTTAATCAGACTGGTTATTTAATCTAATACCTTTATTGTAAAAACAAATTTCTTCTTATTTATGTTACTTATTATCATCTTAGTGTATATATTTTATTTGTATAAATTGTAATTATTAAAACTAATTATTTTTAACAAAGTTTCAAATAAAAAATAAGAAAATAAATAAATAAATATATTGAACCTCAACTATAAGAAGGGCAAACGAACGATCGTATTCATGGGCGATCAATTACCGTAAATAAATACCTTTATATGAACACAAAACATAGAAATAAACCACATATCCGAATGTAAAATGAAAGGATACAGAAATTCTCACATCCATTTCTCACAATATACTCCATATTAACATATATAAGAAAACATAAAGACGAATTTATTATTTTGACCTAACAACATTATTTTCATTGTCGCAGTGGTGAATTAGCAAGAGGAATGAACTATCGTGTTTGTGTTTTTTTGTGCGTTTGTATGTATATGTGTGTTTCTGTTTTTGTGTGTCGATAGGAGCAGGATGATTAAATGTTAATCTGTTACACTACAGTGTTTAATATATCTTTAAAACTTCTAAAATGACGTAGTTTTTAAGCAATATTAATTGTTTTATTAACTATAATAAATACTTGCGTCATTCAGAATTGTTATTTGCATACTGTGATTGATTATACATATTCACATCACATGAGGCTTATTTAAAATTTTATGTTTTTTTAGATAAACTCCGCAGTATAGAAGATTATTGTATATCAAAATCAGGTAAATAACTATCATTACGAAAAAATATATCAGTTTAACGATTATGAAGATTAATAATTAAAAATATTAATAATTGAGAAACCAATATTTGAATTGCAATTACAAATTTTATTATTTCAATTTCTTTGGATTAAAATAAATAAAAAACGGATAAGATGTTCGAAATAAATACATGTATTGTTATCATATTAAATATATTTACTATGTAGATTAGTTATTCATTTAGTATAATTGTACGGGCCGGGTGCATAAAATAATATTACACGTACGCCCGGACACCAAAACTTCGCGCGTGTATTTTAACGGGCCAATTTAGCCGACCAACCGAGAAAAGTTGACTACGTTTAATGTATTGCTAGTATAATCGACAATAAATAAATAATATAAATAAAATAAAGCTCACAGTAACATAAGTAAAAATTCATCCTTTTATTTCAGTAATGAGAAATAAGTAAAATGTACTATTTTGGCTATTAGTGCCTATTACAATAGGTGAAAAATTAGTGTCTATAATAAATGATACCGTTAGCTTGACAATTAGAACCTTATACTGAATTATGATAATGAAAATATACCATAATAAATATAATAATGAAAATACTCAATTTAATAATAACAAATTACAATAGTAAATGTAGACTGCAGACTGGCCAACCGCCGTTTACCTAAATCTAAGAGAATACACATATACACGTGTGGTAACAAAATTGACTTAATAGAGCACTTTGAGCTATTTCAATTACACTATGCGACTATTTGAGCCTATATACAAAAAAAAATAAATATAGTGTATTAGACGCCGATAAACAAGCAAAAAAAGAACGACAATGATTTTAAAGAAATTCAATACGTATTCGACACGATGCTTATACTATTACAAAAGACAAGAAAATATATTATTTTATGAACAAAAAGTGCGTATGGCATTTAATGGCTTTATTGTAACAACGTTGATCGCTCACAATAATAATTATAATATATAATAATAAAAAGATAAAATTCACAAAAGAATGAATAATACTGTATATGTATATGTGTGTGTATGTGTGTGTGAGTGTGAATTCATATAACTGTTTATTAAAGTTCTAATTATACTATACTATCTTCATTATAATGTTTTTAATTTATTATATATTGATATATATATGTATACATTCATACACACACACACACACACACACACATATGTAATATACATATGTATATATATATATATATATATTATATATATATATATATATATATTAGTGATATTAAACAATAATTATTATAATATAATTTTTCAATATTTCGATGTCATGAGGCAGTTGTATAACAAATATTTTACATTAAAAAATTGTTTTCACATTTCTTAATTTTAATGATAGATTATATTTTACTTGGAATAATATTTTCCTCTATTTGTTGACTAAATTACAATTAATCATGTATTTAATCGACACACATAGGATACGAAACAGCTAAAACTACAAAACAGTGTAAGGTTATATGCAAAGTATAATAAATTCAATATAGTTAAAAAACCAATCACTTTATATTATAATTTGGTTAAGTATCTGGGAAATATTGATAAATCATTTTGTTCCTATGTGGTAAAATATTTGGGTTGGCTAATCTTATTATATAGTGGTTCTACTCTAGAATTTAACGAAGACCTCAAATCATTAAATGACTTACAAAAGTTGATACCTACGAATTATATAACATATTATAATAATAATTTTTTTGAAACCCATAAATTCAAACAAAATTTAATCCTATATTTCTTTTTAATAAATTTAATCATTCATCATCCCTAAATAGTTTTTCTCTTATAGTTATGAAGCCCATAAGGCCTTTCAAACTATTTTGTTGAACTATAATATTAAACATTTTACTATATATAAAAAAAGTTCAACGCTGGTATACTTAATATAATCGTATACGTGTTAAAATAAATAATGCATTCTTTATTAATTAATTAAACTTTTTCAGGGAAAAAAGTTTTCCAGGGTAAATTTTATAACTATTTTATAAAGCTCTTATTTTCTAATATATGTATTATATGTTACATGTGGGTTAACCATTAACCCTTTAGCAATCTTTGTGAACTTTAAGCTAATGTTTCTTTAAAAAGGTGTAATCCCTAATTACCTTCTAAATTTTCTCTTCCTATAAAATTGTACTAGTCATTTAATATATGAATCATAATATAGATATTTTCTAAACTTTTAATTTTTTAAGAGAAAATTTGCTTTATTTTATTATTTATTACAAGTTATAAGTAAAACCGTAAATTTAAATTTAATATTTCCTTTAGTTGATATATATTTTTTATGTTATTGTTGGATCCAACTATAACTAAAAGGGATGTTTACTTCTTCTTTCTTATTAATACTTTCCATAATCAAAAACTATTATAATACGTAAAACATTTGCACTAATACGTCTCATAATCAGATTATAACTAGAAATTGTTGGAATATCATAGTTTATTTAAGTAAAAAATTTTAGAGTTTACAAAATGAAAATTATTTTAACACCATATCACCAATTTTATAAATGATTTTATAATATTGTTGAAATGTTGTTGAAAATGAATAATTATTTTTATATTTCTTTTTAAGCTAACAGGAAATGTATAAGTAAATTTGAAAACAATTTTGAATATTATTTGAGAGGAAAAATATTAAAATTCCAATCTCTTCTTTCGTGACTCAAATGTAGATTTGTTTATTAAATAAATCAATACATTCTTAAACTACTGAAGGATTATTGATTTTCTTCTAAACATTAGAAATGAAATATTTATTATAAGAATAATATTTTTTTGATGAATTAAATTATGAATATTATAGTTTGAATTGCTAATCAAACCTTCATAATATAACGTTTAAACTCATATAACCACATAACATTTTAATGTAATACTTATTTGTGTATTTTGTAGTAATATTATATAAGTATTTTAATTTACCTGAAGGTAAGTTTCTTAGTAGTAAGTATTTTTTCTATAGCTAGAGTTTTTTATGCAATATATAATTACACTTAATTAATGCTCGTAATTGATAAAATTGATATACTTATGATAAATATACTGAGAAATATACTTTAATATTTATATTAAAGTTAGAAATTAGTTTTCATTGGCCATTGGTGTGCCGTGAATCCACTGAATTCTGTATACCTAGACTCATCGTTATAATTCAAAACTATTTTTTCTAAACATTAGCATAAATAGAATAAAGTACGTTAGTTATTCCAAAGAAAATTTATGTAAATTGAAACGGATGGTGATATTTTGTTTTTATATTGCTTATCGTGTCAAGGTGTCATATAATAAAAAATCATAAGGTCTTTTGATATTTCCAATTCTTAAAATACATTAGAAACTGTAAGACACAACTTAAAGAAAAAAAAATAGAATAATTCAAATCATTTAAACAATTTAGTTGATCATGAATGAAATAAGCATAAAAATCAAAATGAATTTATAAATGATTTCTGTATATTCATGGTAAAATATATTTAAGATATATTCTCACATTTGTATTCGAACCCAATGATTATTTATATACAATAATATTTATTTATATTTCGAGGAGTTGCTTTATATATTACTTAAGACAGTATTTCTTATTTGATTAACTGTCTTTGTTTAGAGCAGCGGTTCTAAAATGTTTGTAGTACACGGACCTCCTTGATCAAAAACTTTTAGAAATTGCGGACCCCCTTATCAATTGTCTATCAAATACCTTTTTTTATCAAATATCTCATGTTTTTATAATCAATATTACTTATTATTATTATATTCTAATTATTTTATATTACAAATCACTTAAGTAGATACATAAAAATATAAATATTTATAATTAGTTTTATTATACTTAATATTTCATACAAATTTAATATTTTTTTTTGTTAATACTATTAAAATTTATTTGCTTAATATGAAGAATGGTGTTGCATTACAGACATCAGTTTTTTAACATCAGGCTCAATACTAGAAAGCTTTTAATTTATTATTAATATAAACAAGGGTGTAGAAGGCGTTTTCACACGGTGCCTACCGTCAATATTACCTATTATTATAAGGGTCTTCCATCGTTTACGTCAGAACTCTTCCTTTTTAAATTTAGTCGGCCGTCCATTTTAAATTCCTTAAAATGATTTGAAAAAATATCACGCAATATTCGTAAATTACGTTGGTATACCACTAATTGAGGACAATCAATCAACTGTACTTAGTGGTAGTAAATATACGACTGCCAACTAAAGTGCTGTATATTTCGTATAAATAAGACAAACTGATTATTGAATAATAATAATAAAATGATCAGACGTAGGTACCTAATTATATCGAATTCCATTATATTTCGTCACCAGTGTAATGAAACTACATAAAAAAAAATACACTTTCAAATTTACTCAATAATTGCATTAATGCACACGTATCACGTGCGTTATGTCTCTAGGCCGGAACCAACAATAGAATCGCTGCGGACCCCCGACATGAGTGTCACGGACCCCCGGGGGGCCGCGGACCACAGTTTAAAAACCACTGGTTTAAAGTACAAATGCAAATGTATTTTAGCTACAAATTATTTATTTTTGAGGTAGTTCGGATAAAGAAGTGTTCTCTTGCGCATTGAAAAATATAAGTAAGTTAAATGAATTGTATTATTTATAATTGAATATGTATTTTTTAAAACATTATTATTATGGATATATTAGAATATTTAGGTTTCTTTTTTTCATTATTTTAATACCATAAAAATTGTCATGATCCATCATATACGTGTATATACAAAAGCAATAAAGAACACAAAAATGAATATTAACAACTTATCGGCAGGTATTTTATTTTGAAATATTTGAATCCAAAAAATTTTAATATTTTTGACGAATTTGAATTTTTAAATACCGGTATCTCAATTAACTCAGTAATTTATATTTATTTACTAGATTCGAAGTTTTTACTCAAACAAACGGGTTCAAGTAAAATTTTTAATGATTCCATAGTTACTAATATTAAAAATAATACATACATGCATAATATCTCTTTACTATATTATTATTCGTTTTATATAATCGTACTAATAATAATAATAATAATAATAATAATAAAATAATAATAATAGTAATAAAATAAACAACAAACAAATATATATTTTTATTCATGTTTCAAAAATCATATCAATGAATTACTATGATCAATCTCGTTTTTTATCATAATCATTTTGTTTAAGATTATGAAAACGAATACCATTCAACAATGTTTGTAGGAGTGGAACTTATGGGTAATATGTTTTATAATTTACTTATGGTAAATATATGATTTATATTGAAATACAATGTTGTACACCATTATAATTAAAAAACATCAACTTAGAGGACAAACTAACATTCGATTATCACATTTTCAGAAAAGACACTTGGTACTCGTGATTGGTGCAAGAATTACACGAAGAATAGTTCTGTGCCCTACGTGGATGAATATAAATTTGTAATTAAGTCTTAAATAATATTTTTTTGTATTAAATCAATAATTTATTCGCTTAAAATGCAATTTTAATGTTATTAAATCGAAAACTCAAAATCCTCCCTTGGATACGCCCCTACACGACAGAATTATACAGCAATATTCCTAAATTTTCTTAAATAAATGCTATATAAACTTCTGGACCTTAAATATACGTCTAGCTACTGCTAGCTTATTTATATGTACGCGGCAAATGTACTTAGGAAGATAATGCTACAAATACGCGTTTTCATCTGTATACTTATATAAAGCACGACCGTAAAATATAATTATATATGCATCGAGTCTCCGAATTTTCATGTCACGAAAATGGTTTTAAAAATATATAAGTTGTAAAATATATAACCGAGTTTTAATGCGCATACATCGAACAAAGAAACGACGGCGTGTGTGTAATAGATAAGCTGTTTTAAAAAAGCCCACATCGGTGAAAAAGTATTTTTTTTTTTTTTATATTAATTAAATAAAAGTCAAAAAACTATAAATTTACTCATGTCGATTAGACGATAAAACAATTTTTAACGGTCTCACTACAGCAGTATTTACAAAATAAAACGTCTCTTAATACCATAACACGTACATAAATCATATTTTTTTAGCTTGAAAAAATAGTAATATTTATCGAAATATGTCACGTAAACGAAAAACCGCTCCCCCCCCCCATCACAAAAAAAAGAAAAAAGAAAAAATGTGTTGCTTACAACAAATATTTGCTTTCTGCCATCACGTTTATTGATAATACGACATGTTAAAAGACATTAATTATTTTGTATGAAACGCGGTTTAAACGAAAAACTATTTATTTTACTGAAAGTATAACCTATCGTTTTACGAAGCCGACGAAAAAGTGGCAATTGTAATATTATTCCAATGAAGCACTAGACGTCGTGTGGACAGCGAATGATCACAAATATTAGAAAACTCGTATTTACATTGAATTCGTACATCGAACGGAACACGATTGATCAAAACTACGAAGCCATGATAACACGCGCTGATCCGAAGACACGCCGGTTTGTTGTAAAGGAGAGAAAAAAAAAAAAAACGTGAAACCGATGTTTTCAACTGTCCGCCAAAGAATGTACGTACATGCGACCGAGACGATGTCGAAATCGACGTCGAAAGTCGTTTTCCGTTGCATTCGACAACAGTCCGAAACCCGGAAGGCGTACATTATTACGACGACACACGCCGTCGTCGGTCCGCGCGATTTCGACCGCGAGAAGTGAAAAATTTCAAAGACGCGACGAATCGGTGTCGCGTCGTACTCACCCGGTCCACGGCGACGGTCTGCCCGAGCCCTCGAAGCTCGAACTCCTCACGTCGTACCTGTGACCCTTGTGCAGGTCCGCGCCGAGCCTCGTCCGAGCCGGTCCGGCGTCCGCGGCGGCGGGTCTCATGACGGCGGCCTAAAACGCGTTCCGACGACGGCAATACCCGCGGACGACGACGTGGGGCGCGCGACACAAGGCGGCCGGCCGCGGCACTGAGAACGCGAACGCGCACTGCGTTGTGAACGCACGCCGGCGGCGGCGTACGGCGCCCGCGCGCCGCCCACGACGACCGCGTCCCCTTGGCCGTCGTCGCCGAATAGGTTTCCGTCGTTTCCTCCACCCCCCCCCCCCAACAGCCGTTTCTCCGTCGGTACCCGCTATACCTAACCGAACTATTTCGAACGCGACCGCTTTTCCGCCGCGGTTTCGTCGACGTAGGCACACGCCCGGGGCGGCCGACTTCAAGATTCGGCGATGTACGCGATATTTCATAAAAATAAGAAAAAATACGAATCTAAAACTCGTTTCGCCGTGATATTTGTAGCGTTCGACGACACGTTGGACCTGTGGTGTAACGTGCTCGTTTACATTCCGATAGTACATCACTGGAAACGTCCGCTCGTCTATCCTTCATTTTACGGCCGAGAAAAAAACATTGCGCTTGTAAGCGCGTGAGGCGGCGGCGAATCTAAATCTCGCCTGGGCGCGTTTAAACGCTCTACTAGCCGGGCCCCGGATCATAGTCGCCGCCAGACGAAACGTTTCGCCAACGTTTTGCACCGTCCGTACGAATATGACGTGTTCCGAATCGAATGCTAAACGCGAGGCTATTTAATAACGTTCTGTTTAACAATTCTTAATTACCTAACGTTTTTCTGCTTCCGTGTATCACTCCCCTTCGCGTTTCACGCATCGATCCATCCGTATTTATCTGTAACGCCATCATACCGTTGTCGATTTTTTTTTCACAACCTCGACGGACCCGGAATATTTTCCATTCAATGCGTATTTTTCTTGTTTTGGAACCAGCTAAAAGTCACACAGAGCGAGATATGGCGAATGACGAGGGTGTTGACATTGGCGTACGTTTTTTGGCCAGAAACTGCTCAACAGATAGGGCGTTATGAACCGGCGTGCATTGTCTTGATCAAAGATCCAAGAGTCGTTCTCCCACAATTCAGGCAGATTTTTCCTCAATCGTTCTCTGAATGTTGTCAAAACTTGTAGATAATGATGTTGATTAACAGTCTGTCGTTGATGTACGCGTTCAAGCATTATTTTACCTTTTTTATCGAAAAACACGATCAACATGGCCTTGAGTCGTCAACTTCCTCACTACCCTCGCAAAATCGTTTGTGCCATTCAAAAACACGTGGTCATGACATGACATCATCTCTATATTTATCTGTCGACAAACGAAAACTTTCGGTCGCAGATTTTCTGACGCACAACACGAATAATGTTGTTTTAACCGACGCTCACGAGTAAACCACCAAACGTAGACAGAATAAACTGATAATGACATTCATAGTTTTTAAATATACCGATCTTCTGTACCCGTCTCATTGCTAGTTTGATAGTTTCGTTCATTAATATCCATACTTCGAATGTCGAATCGACCGTTTGACCGTCATCATCATCGTTACATTTCAACATTGTTTTAAACGGTTTTATGTGAATTGTGTTCTATTATCAGAAAAAAAAAGAAGATTAATTCCAAGACTGCTGAACGGTTATGTGATCCAATCGCAATCATCATTTCGCCTACAAAACGATATTCGGTTGTCGGATTCATAAAAAGTAATCAAAAATACGACTGCACGATCACATATAGCGCATATTTTTATACGTTTTAGTTTCTATAGAGAGCGCGCGCGCAACGTTTTTAGAGCTCCGCATTCGCTGTGCCGAATTAATGACAATACCAATATTTGTTTAAAAACATTTTACACTACGAATATTATACGACATTTCACTGTGCAAACGTACAACGAAGTGTGTATGTGTGTGTATTGCACGTGATAACACATAATAAATTAATATGTAATTCAATTACAGAATTATAACAAATAATAAACAACAAACTATTACGTTTATCGACATCCGAAATATGTACGAATTTTTTTTTTTCGCGTTTAAAGGCAACTTATATATATATTTATTATTTATATATTATAATTTTATTTGTTCCACACTTAATTAGTTATAGGCTTAAAATAATATTCAAACGATATTAACCCGACCTTGGGGTATATTTCAATTCCAGTCATAATCATAAATGCACAGTAATGATATACTATTTTTGGATGGTTCAAATGTTCGTTTTTCGTACTCTAATAGTTTGGCCGTTCTGCGTTTTCAACTGACGTATAATTCTGTTAACGAACTCAATAGAATCATGGATGCCAACGAATTTATATAAATAAATGTTAAGTCTATCCTTTTTTGAAAAATTGTTATTTAAAAAAAAAAAACTAGAAATTTGAATAATTAATAATAATAAGGCATGAATAAAACCAATAAGGAAATTTATTCGAAATCTTGGGAAATAATCACCAGACCATAGTGAACAATTTACCAAATTTACGTTGAATTGGTCAGTTTTTTTAACTTTAGTCGCTCATGGCAATTTTCTAAAAGAAAACGTTATTTGCTCGGAATAATAAAACCACAAATATTACAAACTCGATAAAAGTAGTTGTCACTACCAATAAACGAATATTGGTCCACTGTGTACAGTCGTATACTTACTTAATAAATCTTCTGTGCGTTTAATACAAGACGAATTATATTCAATACTCGTAAAGATTTTCATCCAACTTTTTGTTCTCTTAAAACCGCGTATTTATAGAATATTTCCGATTAAATTGTTCGATTCGATTCGTTTTGACATGTTATTACACAATGTAATAAGATTGTCTTATTTATTTCAACAATACGTCACGTCTTATATAAGTGAGTGTAAGTAGTCACAAACGAAAACGAGCGTTGAAACGAGTGAAAATAAATCGTTTTCATATTACTCGTATTTGCCCAGCCGTAGGGAATACGATAGCTGTTGTGCATGATGATTTCGAAATATTCGCGACAAATTTTACCGCAGACGTTCATATTATCGCGTGTTTAAATTTATTGTAAAATTGATTTCATAGAAATATACCTCTCTATATGACAAAACGACTTGATTATTAAATTGAATTTATTTCGATTTCGTAATTTCATTATTGTGGATTCTTTGTGGAACAAAATAATAATAAATTGGTTGTTAAAAAATATTATTTTTCATATGACGCGTATAATTACGTAGTAATGTATTTTAGTGGTAATTTCGTTGTGTAAAAAATATCGAGAAAAACGTTAAATCGAATGGAACAAAAATCACAAAAAAAAAACATGCAATATGTAATTACTTAATCAAATTTTTTGCTAAAAACGTATTCAACTATAAAATAATTGCTATTAAATTCTATGTTCAATTTAGATCAATGTTGAGGATTTTCGATATTTTGTTAAAATATTGTGCTTAAACGAAATTAAAACTCAAATTTTAATACTAACTACGTTTTTTTTCAAAAATGACTTTTGTTAATACAAATAAAAAACTGAAATTGTTCAAACACGAAATAAATTTAAAACCGCATGGAAAAGATAAAAGAAAACAATTTAAAATTAACTTGTGAAAAATTATTCGAAAAGAATCAATAAAATATTAATAATATAGTCAAATACTCGAATTTGAGTACTATTATATTATAAGACAAGACTACTATTATTATATTGTAATAAGTACGTTTTCTGTTGAATATTTTACTATATCCGTTTCAAAAGGCTTATTGATTAGCAACCAATTTTTCTTTCTAACGGGAAATAAAATATAAATCTTTATATAATATAATGAGTTTTAATTTCGTATACGCCCCGGAACAGCGTGTCTATAATTATTACGATTGTTTTTCCGCCTATAAATATAATTAAAATATAAACTATAAACGACGATTGAATAACTATTGATTTGTACCGCGTATAGAATATATGATACATACGAACTCGTTAGATTTCGATTTAATATATGATTTCGACCAAAAAGTGTTAAAAACTAAGCGATATTTATAATAACGGGCATTATAGTTTCTCGTTCCAAGTACGCAAATCATTATAAAAACGATTTCCGACGTCTATTCATATTTGAGTCAGTTCGGGTTCACCCGCGAAATTTGTTTAACGTGTTCGTCCCGATGAGGATTTACCGAGCTATGGTCACGATAAGACGAAAATTAATCTGGATACAGTTAATGTTCGTCTTTTAATTATTGTGGACGAACGTCCGGAGAGGGGTCGAACGATGTAATGAGAGGCGCGGAGACGTCGCGAAGTCGTAAATACGGTTTCGTGCTTTTATTTCGCCCTTTTTTTTTTCTTTTTCTACGCCGTCGAAATAAATACGCACTATAAACTAACGGATTTAACGGGCGGGTTGGTTGATTGATATAATCGTTTATAAGTATACTACGTGGATTTGTACTAAAATACGTATATATTGTACAAGCGCACGATCGTTACGGTACAGCTAATAAGGATTGGAAATCTTGAATTCGGCGACCCGTCAGAGCTGCTAACGATGTTTTAAGACATCGTCGTCGGACTATACCGCTGCTCAGCTATACACTATTGTGTCAGATAATTATTCGACCCGATTATTAACGATAGTAAAATGGTATAATATAAAATTTGTGATTTTCTCAAGAACTTGCCTATAATGTTATACTATACTGGTATATATATACATTCGTTCGGCGTTTCATTTATTATTATTTATCCAGTTATTAATCATGAGTATAACCGTAAAATTATTTTGTTTTACTTATAACGAGACAAAACATTAATATTTAAAAGTTTCCAAAAGAAATAACAAATGTTATACTCAAATATCATCCCGGCAAAAACGATAAACTTTCAATTTTTAAATAATTCTTGTGTTTTTTTTTAAAATTATATTTACATATACATTCAGACATTTTGACATAGAAGAAAAAGGAGGATTTACACAGAGTCTGGATTTTTACAAGGGTTTGATAGGCACGGAATTTCGGAAACCGAATGATTTTTTTTCTTTTGACAACCTAACACCACATAATTTGAAAAAGGAATTCAGGATGCTGCTGCCAAATAATTTGCCTTAAACCTATTTATAAAACAAACGCAATGACTGGTCTTTTTTATTTTATACTATAACATAAGGTTTATCTAAAGATTTTAAAACATTTTTTCCGAATAATTATGATTTCCTACGTATATTTGTACTTTACCAATTTTGGTGGAGCGTTTGTTCAGTATGCTTTAAAGACGAAAATCTTTCAACTTTCAATCATCAAACAACTTTTTGCTCAGAACTAACATTAGTAAGACAATTTGATTTTAAAGCAATTTTGAAAAATTAAATTATCTCTTTCAACTGCAGAAGGGATGGAGATGTTGTATTTAAATAAAGAACACACCAGTTTTTTTTCTTTATAATGACTTAAAATATGTTATCCGTCTATCGGAGGTAATAATATAATAGCACGCACGAGACGAATTTTATGTGAGTGTGAACTTACCACTAGTTGCGTTGTATAACGAGATAATTAATTCAAAGTTTCTAATAACAACTAAGTATGTTAAATGATTATACATAATATAACAGCTACGACGTTGAGTTTCGTATATTTTAGTACAAATTTCTCGAGTGTATTCTTGTTGTGTATACTTCCACATAATGAAGTTGTATAAATCCAATAAACAGATAAACGACAGCGTAAGATCGTTATCGTAAATAGTAAATTTTAAAATAGCATTAAAAATGGTTTTCTTACGACAAAAGATGTATATATTTTTTGAGGACAACATAACCTTAATATAAATTTAACGCAAGTAGGAATAACAGAAATTAATTTTTAAGCATTTTCGGAAAAATCGTAAAATCTTTTATTTGAATATAAAAAACTTAAAGTCGTTTAAATACAATAAAATTTAATGATTTTTGGGTATAATGACAATACATATTACAACTATGAGACCATATCTTTAGCCATATTTTGAATATAATCATGACGTCGAAAAAATGTAATTCAATAATTTGATTGCTAAATATATAAAAACCCCTCTCCGGGAAGATGCTACAGAAACTCGATAGTTTCCAAAAATTATAGTGGAGTCTCGTGGGGGTAATATTGTGGTTTGAAAAATTGAATATACATGCTCAGACGTAAAACATTTCAACAACATTAAGAAATCTATTATATACAAATTGCTAGTCACAATATTGTTTGTTTTTTTATTATTTAAATATGCTAGCAAACTCAAGACGCATTCATATGTATATAGTGCCGACAACGAACTGTGTTTTAAAAAATCAAACATTGTCTTTGTTTAAATTTAAAGATTATCACATTTTTATGAACACATTGTGACACTGAAATCTGTTCGTTTTCGAATAACGTAATAAATCTTCGGTACTAGTGATGTTTCAATTAATTTTAGAAGAAACGTGATTTTTCACATAAAACGTCGGACCGAACTCAAACCGAACTTATCAAGTTAGTAACTGATATTCCTGTGTAGTATATATAATATAAGTATACATTTGTAATCGAAACAAGAGATGAGAACAAAGTAGAAAGTAAGAAATCGAATCATCAAATGAAACTAGTGGTTCTCACGTGTTTTTTCGATATAATTTCGTATTATCTGTTTTTAACTCGTATTAACCGTAAATACGTTAAAAAAAAATTAATAATGTAATAGAATTACTTCGTTAGTATAATATACCGTATACAGATCACATTATGGGTTTCTTTAACGAACTGACATTAATTGTATGTTCTATGAATAGGACTAATAGAAAGGGAATATGAACAAAATTAATGAAAATAAAAAATGCTATCGAGTTTTGGCCGAAAATCGTTTTTCAAATAACGTCGCGATAATTAATTGTTTTGAAATGATCGAATAAAATACGAATGTATCTCAGACTTTGCACTTACATAAACAAATCATCGCTAGTGAATCTCGTGAAACTCAATCACGACGGGGGGGGTAGGGAATCCTACAAACACAGCAAGTGTCGTTTCTGTCTTATTTTTTTTTTTTTTAAATATATATATATATATATTAATCAAAGGATTTCGATAAGTGATTATGTTCTTATAGATTTTATCTCGTTATTTGATTTATTTGTTTTCTTCTCCGAATTTTCTAATCGTACTACTTAATATAATTATAACTTGGCGAGTTTATACCAATTCATACATTTTCTGTAAATCGATAAAATAGTTATTGCACCAACAAACACCAGTATTTGGAATGGTGGCTTAAAAAATGAACACGTTTACGTTCTAAATATTTTCAATTTGACATCTTTGCGTTCACGTTCGTGTTCGTTTAAAACATACAAAAAATACATCAATTAATTGGTATATAAATATTATTTTATTTGTCTTAGACTTTAATTAAATATTTTGCGTTTTTTAGTAAATTTATATAAATATACACGGATGAATTGTATTTTCAATATAAAATTATTTATTTATTTTCATAATTTTATGTAAATCTAAAAATAGTAATTATGGTAAGATATTAATTAACCAACAGGATGATAATAACACAATCAAAATATACGAGTATAATAATGAGTATTATTATTATTATAGTTATAAATCGTAGTATAAAATAAAAATAGTAAATGTGAATTTGATTTTAATAGCTTGAGCGTTTTCTAATATCCTTTAAAATATGAATGTCGTCCACGTTCACGTTTTATTCGAGAAAAAAAACAGTGACGTTCACGATGTCATTCACTGTCTTACGAAGATCTGAAAAATGTAATAAGTTTTTATGTATTTAATATTTTTAAGTTTTTTTGGTGTAATATGTAATTTACAAGAACCCTGCACTACAATCGTTATATTTTATAGATTTTTTTTACTTTTTACGACTAACAAATCAATATTTTCGAAAAATTGAAAATATCTATTTTATACATTTTTTTGAAGAAAATAATTTTGGTTTTAGAACTTTTCACTAAAGATTATTGATTTTCTACAATTTATTAAAGAGTATGAAAATGTCAATTTCTTTCATTAACTTATGTATATATAACTTCATTACTTATATTAATGGACCATAAGAGAACGTGACCGGGTGACTTGCAAAACGAGTCTAGTCGTATATTTGTAGATTGCCACTACTGGACAACATTCATTTATCTGTAAAGTATTTGAATTCAAACAAAGTTCAAAATCGATTTGAAATCGTGTTTGCGAACAGTGTCCGTAACGAAAATATATTCAAAATCAACGAATTACGCACTTACTACTGTCAAACTCTTCACACTCGATAACGTGTGTGTGTGTGAGCACACGTGAATTATCGCCTTGTTGACTTTAAAAAACCCTTTTGGCAAATTTCAGTTATCGACGAATCTGAAGTCTAGATAAAAATACGACATTATAAATCTTGTTTTAATGGGCACGAGAAACGGAAATAAATCCTTTTTTATCAACGGCATTTTGTAATTTATTAAAAAGAATATCCGTTGCCGCACGCACAGTCACGTTGCGAACCAAAAAAAAAAAAAACCGTTGGCCGAGTAATCTAAATTAAAAGTTTTCGCGCCCGTTTAATTAATTTCCGTTGATATATATATACACGTACATACGATGAATTCCAGACCTTCAAAACTTTCAATACAACATTGTCGTATTAGTGTACTCGATGTAGAGCACTCCTCATTTATACCGACCCTGCTTCTTTATTTCCACTTTTCATTTCCAATACTATAATAATTTAATTATTGTTAATGAAAAAAAAATCAAAGTTATTACACAGCTCACAGTTAAGAGTCGGCAAGAGATATTTTTCAACTAGTTAAGTTCAAAACGGACAAAATAATTACTACAACTCGACTCGATTGAAAAAGTATGATTTAATTTTTTTGCTTATGTCGGAAATCGGAATTTTAGAATTGTTTTTTAAGAATAGAAAATCAATAAATTTTGTATTTTTTATTATAACACACGAAGTACGATTTTTGAGTGTACTCAAATCCAATGACAATGAGTATGTAACGTTATAAATATAAAACACGTACACGAGAGAAATTTATATATTTATTCAATCACGCGAAACGCGTAACATTGAAGTCCAATTTGCTCACTTCGCCGACAATAGTTCACTCACGTAGAGTGCCA
The DNA here is from genome assembly GCA_019022885.1 of Schlechtendalia chinensis. Taxonomy (NCBI): domain Eukaryota; kingdom Metazoa; phylum Arthropoda; class Insecta; order Hemiptera; family Aphididae; genus Schlechtendalia; species Schlechtendalia chinensis. The sequence continues at coordinate 4,968,492 of CM032349.1, read as the reverse complement.
TTTAATGATTACACGACGTGCAATACATAATGTACACGGTTCGGCAGCAATCACGATGTTCACAATCGCCCGATTAACACACATGATTGTACACCCTCAGGCCGTAGCACACGTGTGACTGCGTGATACGATGATCTAAGAAACCGCAAGATCATGAATAAAATACTATATTTCCGTATAATTTCGGCAATTGTCACGAACAAAACTTTCGTGCCATATATTTATGTACTATGAAAACATGTTCGCAATCAATTTAAATTCTGGTCAATAAAATAATAATAATAAATTACGCAGGGTTTATATTTCAGACGATTTTTCGTTGTCTGGAATATCATTCTGGATGTCCTCAGGCGGTCGGAAAGCGATTTGCATAAAACGAGAAAGTTTCTTTCAGCTTTCCGATTCAAACATCGTTTTATTCGTCCAACAAATCGTGTTTAAATATACAATTATTTAAGTACGGCGTGGATTGCGTTTTCGTTTGTTTTCATTTTCTGTTTTTTGTATATTTACAGTTAAAACGCAGTATTCATCCATACGTTCTTCGCACGTATTGAATACAAATGACTGGGCATGAATCGGATGGTTTTTAGATCGATGTCAAAAAAGATTTACCCATCTGTAAACGCGGTTATGTCATATCGACGTAACTGTTATATACGATATTTGTGTTTTTTTTTTTCGTGACCAGTCGAGATGATCTCTAGTTCTTTTCTAACAAATTATTTCATCACTTTTGATCGCATACACTAGTCACGTGCTTATCGCTGTTGTGCAAAGTGTTGTCAGCTGATATTGTTTGAATAATTTATCGTATTTATCGTAAACATACGAGTATATCGCGAAACTTTGCAAAAACGCCAAATATATATTACGCGTCGTATACGCATATGTATAACGGTGTCAGTGAGGCCATGCGAGGTAGAGAGGATAAGTTGAATCAATTATATCGTCACAAAATCTTGGCGCCAAAATAGATAACAAATTTTAATATTATACACGTGTATTGTGTAGCCAACACTGTGATAACGCGTAGATGTTGATGAATAGTGTTCATATAATAAAATATTATTACTGCGAAAATTTCAACAAAAGTTTGTCAAAACTGCCCGGAGCTGTCCTTAAAAATCAAACGTCTTTTTTATGGACATTAAACTGGGTCTGATAAAATTATGTAGTGCTTTTTTTTTTTTTTTACAAATACAAAATATATTATATACGTTACGAGTGTATGATTAACTCGAATAGATCTCAAAAGAAAAAAGAAATAATCATAACAATATAATAATGTTCTTACAAACTGAATAAAATGGTAATAACGATACCGAATTCAGTTATAAACGCTGAAAGTGTTCTATTAAAACTAAAAATTAATTTGTGTTTTCGATCGACCAATAGATCGTGTTGGAATAACTCAAAACCGAAAATGTGTAATAAACACAACACCTGTGAACAATATAATCTACAGCACGACATGAGCTTATCAGTTTTGTAGTATAGAATTTACATTTAAGTTTTGGTATATAAAATGAGTTTATAAAACACCTAATCGTTTTATAGAACGCCGTGTGTATTAAACATTAACGCTTATACGTACGTGTGTAATAGAGTATTTGATCGTAATTGAAAACGACGAGAGTAGACCGAAACCGGCTTCGCACAATGATTAATCGTTTCAAAACTGTGCGCAAGGTTTCCCCTAGGTTCATTCGTATTACACGCGCGCGCGTATAGTTGATATCAATCGCAAACAAAAAGGTTTCCGTGAACACGACGCGTCCTAATAACCGACGGAGAAGTGCTGCAGTGTGCACGTGTGTTTGCTCGATATACTCTCTTCCCGTAAGCGTTTACTTAACCGAACCAATATGTACCAATGTATGTGCAGGTATACCTGCGTTAACGGTAAGTCGAACACGTTACGCGTCCGACCTTTATACACACCGCACGTGCGCGGAGTTGCAAATTTGTACGCCATTATTGATTTACCGCGGATGAGCCTGGCCGGTTTGACGTAATGCCATAGGTCGTCGTCGGTCCGAGGCAAAGCGCGGTGGGAAATAACGAAAAAAAGAAAATTTCCGAGAGATGTATCGTGAGAGTCTGCACGTGAGAGATTCGTCTTATAAACATATATATATATATAAGATATATCGTATTCGTTGAAAACTTTGGGAGAATCGTGTACAATTTTTCTCGTCGCGCACCGAACGAACAACGACCTCCTTGTCACCGAGTGGACGCCGCGACAACATTTTCCGACGAAACAAACGTTATGACATTTCAAACAGTTAAAGACGGTACACGGGACTCTTACATTACTTCATAGATAGGAGTTGTGATTTATCTCGCGCGGAAATTGGACGTCTCAAGTATGCCTCCAAGGAACAATGCGGTTTTATTGTGAATACATTTCGATTTTCACACACTTTTTGTGTTTCGGCGGTACGAATTAAGCTCGCTAAACGGCGCCAACCGAAAACTAATTGGCTAACGCGGCGACGTCGGCGCATTTGATCGTTCGTCGATAAACGATTATTTTACTCAAGTGCAGAAAAACGTTTTTACTAATTATAATTTATTAATATAAATTTAAAAAATAAAATCGTTTGAATTATGTTTTTAGAAAAAAGTTTTATTTTTGACCCGTGTCTTTTCGTTTTATTAAAATTCCAATTCATCATTTCGTGATCGTTAAAAACTCCTATCCACAATGGCATAAGATACGCCCCGTTTATGTACGTACAGCGCTTCTTTATATTCTATTTGGATCGGCTTAAGGGAATTTTTATCTTTTTCGCTTGATGTCGTATAACTTAATTTTCTCCCTCTGTTTTCAAAGTTTCTGAGGATGAAATTCCTTTATGACATCGTTCAATACGATGTAATGCGTTTCGCACGTTCCTGAAAATGTTCGTTATAACAATTTATACTTTATCAAATTTTACGATTTTTTTTTTATAAAAGACTATTAATAAATGCCTTTATTCGCAAACAGCAATATTTTTATATTATTCAATTTGTTAATATCGCCCTGTTACGGTCGATAAGATTTCAAGACATCATGACAGATATATATATATATGTATAATATATATATTGACTTGACATACCGATAGTTAGAAAACAAATTGTTATAAGCGGGTCGGTTCTCTATCGATTGTAACATTCTGAACGTCGATACGATTTTCCTCCTATTCATCATCGATATTCGAAATTATTTTGCTGTAATTACAATTTTAGAAAATTAAACAGTAGGTTAGACTATTTTTGTTGTAGCATACATCAAAACTTAATATGTCACGTACTTTACACGAAAATAAACGGTTTGAATTACAAACACTTTCCGCTGAAGGACAGTAAAAACATACTCGTCTCATTAAACATGGCATTTTTAAAAATTTTCTTTTTTTAGATGATTTAGTATGTCAATGCTCGTTAACAATACTCACGATTATTAATGTTTATTGATTTTTGTACATTTACTTCGCTCTACAAAAAATTTAAACATACGACACACGATAAAACGTTATTTAATGTGCTTTCTCCCCACCCATTAACAATAGCTAGATATGCCACTGAAATAGTACAACTATTATATGTACAATAGTTAAATGAATTATTGTAATATCATATATATAATGATTTTTTATTAACATTTGAGTTCATGTTAAAATTTCACAATTAAATATACGGTAAATAAAACAGTTCATTTGTATTTAACACGTGCGTTTATATATTATAAATTATAATTGACAGCAGTATGTGAAATGTAAAACATAATAGAATTCAAAGGAAAAAAAACTCCAATTTACGACGCGTAGGTGCGATATACATATGTTCACATTTTAAAACGCTCTGAACAAATGTATACCTAATGTAATTAATCAAACAAAACGAATGAAATTGTGTTATTGACTTAACACGTATTCCATTTATAATTATATACACGACAATTGAATTTTTAAAAAAAAACACTTGTATAGTTGATACGGTGTTAAACATTTTCGACCGAAATACTACAAGAATATAATATAGTAAGTATGTAAGTCACGTACGAAAATATTTTAGATTTTATTCAAGAAAATCAAAAATATATATTCAACAACAAACATACAAGTTCTAAATGGAATCTGGACGAAGGCAATTGGTCAAAATACAAACGTGAAAAAATAGTTGTAAAGTCAATATAAGATTGTACGAGGTATTAAAAGAAATCATCGTAAAGAGAAGGTGTTCTTGAGACACCTTGACATAGACCTTAGCTCAGTGAACGGTAATTCGTCATCTGTCGACGACAATAAATTAAACATATTATTACACGTCATTACAAATATCGAACCGACAAAAACGATGTCACCAATTACCATCCGGCGTTATTTCAATGATATAAACAGTACGCTGTTTATATAATAGAATTTAAGAAACGTATTGACAACGTGATTTAGTTCATGGAACGCTATCTGGCGGCTCGACTAGAACGCTACAGTTTGATCTCGTGCGGACAGAAATGTCGAGGGTCGAAATCTCCAACAAAACTCATTATTGTTCAACCGTCGTAGTAATGTTATTTTAAAGAATCGGTTCAAAACGATTTGAACGTTGAAAATTGGTCAGAATTAAAACTACATTTTGATCAGAAATCAATCGTTTCGTACAAATTCGAAATAATAATACGTATTAACAACCCTAGTTTGAGTGATCCATCAAAATTAAAATTGCACAGCAGTTGTAAGCGATCTTAAATCGGCCGATACATTACACATTTTAATTAATGCCGATAATGACTGTACGCCGATCGGCGGACAGCGGAGATGGGCACACAGCTATCATGACCTTTCCGCGATAATGGCACGGTGCAAGCTTCATCGATGTGTAAATTTGAATTATCTTTTATTTGGACGTCACAACTGTTAAAATTAAATCTAAGCCAGTGGTTTTTATCCTTTTTAAGATCACGATCAAAATTCTCTTCCGAAAATCTATCGTGACCTACATAGTTTTACATTTACAGGATAAAAAAGTTTAAAAAACATAAATTTCTTCGAGTCTATATAATTAAAACAACTTCTCACGACCCACCAAAATTTGACTTCGGGATCCACCAGTTGGTCGCGACCCACAGTTTTGAGAAACACTGATCTAAACCTTTCGGTTTGTTTTTTTTTTCATGGTAAGCGTTTGTTTTTTGCATGGTGTCTATAATGTATTATTATATTAAACGGCATATAAGAAAAAAATTATAATAAACAAACATTCCGTACAAAAACTGGTTGTTAAAAATGAGCACTACTCGTTAAACGCATTACTAAGCGTTAAACGCTATTCGTTAAATTCATTTTATGTAATCGAGTTTTTAATAACATGCCCACCGGTCGATTGTAACAATGTTATTATTTTCGTTTTGATTTCAAACATCCACTTGCGCAGCAATCGAGGTGTAAAACGATTTCAATGAACTTACGGCGCAAAATACATTCTATACAATTTGTTTTTGTTTTTGCGTTATGATTAAAAACGAATAATTTACCATAATATTAAATTGAAATCTTATGATTATTTTATGAATCGTGTACGTGATATGTGGTACGTGTTCGTCTAGTGATTAAATCGACTAGTCGTGTAATATGTTTTATGTTCCAACTTGTAAATTATTAATATTTTATCATTTCCATGACCTATTTCGTAAAATATATTTTATAACTTTTTAAATATTTTTCTTTTACATTGCTAACGATAAAAGTCTACTCTTAAAAAAAGTTTGAACTTCACGTTTACGTTTTTTTTATAAAAAAAAAATCGAAGATTTCATAATATATATATACTACTCGTATATTAATCGAGAAAAGTTTTCGTATAAAGTGTTTTGAAAAAAAAATATTTCACAGCTGAAAAAATTTACAACTGTTATTCAAAATATAATTATTATTTGTTTGTTTGAAGATATCACATTATCACAACTAATAATCGTTTAATTCAAACAATAAACTTTTATGGCCAAAACTAAAAGTTGTTATTTCAGATCAAATAAACAAAATATATTTTAGTGGAGTTTTAGGGTTTAAATGGTATTTCCAAATTATCGTACGACCGTCGATCATTATGTGTCATGTGCTCAGCTACTTCATCATATCCTTCTGAAAAAGAATCCTTTACACACTTGAGAGCTTTAAACGGAAACCGATAGCCGGAATCGAAATCAAAAATGAAATATTCCATTTCGGTTTTATAGTACTCACCGCGTAATCGAAAAACTAACACTAATTAGCACCTTTCATAAATATCATTGCTGACATTATGTTTGTATTATAATTTATCGCTATAGTTGTTATATTTTTATTTAAACTGAACAACGTGAAATGTTTTCTATACGCAATAACCATACGGACGTGGTGTAAACCAGTGTACATCATTACGTGTAATGGTGTTTATTTTCGCGAACTTGTTAGTACGTTGTGTGTATATAAATTTTTAACATCGAGTAGGTATTTATCAGGAAATTATCAGGAATTTCATATTCGGTTGACAAGCTTGATAAACCATAAAAAAGATTAGCATTTCATGTGGCTTTTTGCGATTTACTTGAAAATTTTAAGTATCAAATATGCAAAAAAAATATATATATATTTTATTCATTTTTTTTTCAAACTGAAATTGAAATAAATAATAAAAAAATATTTTAAAGATTTTTCTTGAAGGTTTTTAGCTTTAAAAAGAGATGTATATTATATAAATTATTATAGACACTTAGGAAAAATGAAAACTTTAAATTAGTATAACGGAAAAAACGTATAAAATGATTAAATATTTATATAAACATTCAATTTAAATATATAGAAACTTTTAAACAGCATTTTAATGCGTATCACTTTAATACACGCCATCATTTTTGTTTATAAAAAGTTTAAAGTAATTTTATATATTTGAATACCTTGCCGCGAAGTTTTGCTGAGAATCTTATATTATACAAGAGTGTCGTCAAGATAATGTTGTAAGTACTTAAAATTTCGCTTTTTTCAAATCCACAACATATAGTCGGAGTGACATACATTGTTATTTTCTTTCGTCGATGGCGAGGTCATTCTACATATTATGATGCTTTAGTTGATGCTTGTTTCCATTGTTTACGTTCACCACGGTCGTTTCACCGCATTGTTATAATTAAAGGTCGACCCGAGAAGCCAATTTTAGACGTTCTATTATAATTAGCCGCCACCGGTTAATGATTGTGTTTGACATAATATACACGCACCGGAATAGATACGATTTTTCGCGTGCACATATATAAATATGACGCGAGCACGGGTCATGTACATTTTAACTAGAACAACATTCACTATCCGCCAGGACGCCTTGTTTCCAGACCGTAATTCGAACGATTACAAGGCCGCGGTAGCTCAGACGTATCAGGAACAATAGGAACGACAAAGGCGTTGTAATATAACAGCGCTTTATCGATTGTCGAATTACAATCATTATTGTTTTCGATGGATTTACGAAATAATAATTTCGAGTGACAAACGTAACTAGACTTTAAACACAACGTTATAGTGGCATTCGATCATATTGACTTCTGCGTCTCTCCGAGACAACAGCGCACAGTCACAAACGTCGCGAAATTATTTAAAAAATACTGGCCGTAAATACGCGTGTCGTATGCATATAATATAAAGACGCACTCAAATCTGGATGTCCGTTTCGTGAAAGCGACGGTTTAACTAATATGTATAATTCATTGCCAACAAACGTTTTACCCTTAACGCTAATATAAATCAAAACGCTCAGTGTGTAATGTTTTATTTACGAACGATCGTACAAATTATTTTTGTCGCGATAACATAAGGATGACGTTTTTGTAAGTAAATTACTTTGGAAATTCGTTTTCGCACACACGCGTCTCACTATATGACTTGTTTGTCTCAAATATTATAATTCAGAGTGAAACAAATTTAATATTTCCATTCATTTAACATTTGATGTTCATATATGTATGTATAATATGTGTTTGTTTGTATATATATATATATAGTTGTGTACACAAATATTCCATATAAATTGCGGGCGTAGCTTCGTAAGATATAATTGCTAATTTTATTTACGTAAGCGTTAAGTATATTTTATTTTTCCGTATTCTAACTAGGCGTGATTTAATCAGAAAAAACTTAATTTTCCGTCCTCCTGAAATCGTTCGTTATATATTTCGAGCATCAAAATGCTGAGTTACCGAATATATACATATACACGTTTTTTAAACACTTCATTTTTATCCTTAAAATATACAAAAATCACAAATCTTTTTTGGACAACATTTATGTACAACTAAAGATAATATTTTTTAATTTTTTGATTTTTCATGACACTTAAAAAAATTCGTGTTGCGTGTTAGTGTCGATATTTTAAGCTTTTGAATACCTATAAATCCGGTCTCTATTGAAAAATAATATCAATTTCATAAAGTGATTTTAGTATTTTGAGTCGTTTTACTACATATTTTCAATATTTGAAATGTCTTATAAAAAAACGATACTCGGTCGTCCCTTCATTCAAACATTTTTTTTTTTTATTGGACATTTTTACCGATCATCGGCGTTTCATGCATATTTTCGTCGTTGGTGCGTGCGCGTAAATTTCTGCGGAATGATACGCATTTGAGCCGTGTCGGAGAACGGTAGATAAAAAAAAAAGATAAAAAAAAAGAAAATTCGAATCAAAAGTACAGATTATTAAATAAAAATCCTCGTGCTTCAAAAAAAAAAAAATAAATAAGGTCCCGTACGTGTAACGATCCGATATTAAGCTTCCGAACATATTCAATATATATATATATATATACAGATGACGGAATCTCTTACAATATAATTTTTTTTCTTTCAACGGGGATTACCTTCAGATAATTGAACGTTCGAGACTAGATTTCTCTCTCACTCGATTTTATTAAATATATACACACTCGCACGTACACAGATTACGAATATGGACTCAGTGGCGTATACAGTACTTTCATCGTATACCCTAAAATATAATAATATCACGAGCGCCAAAGGGTAGTTATTTTATTGATTTTTTTAACGGGTTTTTGTACTACTGTTATCGGTTATATGACGCGATGACGTGTCTTAAATATATTATATAGTGGTGTTATTATGTGATGTACTCGTGTAGTGTTTCGTTAATAACGTTTGTTGTCTTGTCGTATATTATATTTCGAAATACGAATTGTATTACCTAACCTAAGCACTCATCAAAACGGGTGTTAACAAACAACTTTTTTGTGGACATTTCGTACACGTACAACGACGGGACACATCGCCTCGTTGCTGTTTAGACCTATTTTTCGGACGAATTATGTGTATTTCAACTGGTTTTTGTCTACTAATCGGAAATCAATGTATGCAGAAATATTTACGTCCACGTCATACGCGACAGCTTATTAAAAACAATGACAATAAACAACAATTTGAAACGTTGATTAATATTTAATATCAAATAGTGTAGATCTGTATTTAGCTACGTAGCGCTAAAGTTGCTCGAAAAAAAAACGTCTACTATCCATTTAACGAAACAATTTCAATAGTAGAAATTTCCCAAACGGTTTCCGAGTAAATGGATTCGATTTCCAGTAAACACGTTTTATGTATACTTATAAATTGGTATACACGCACGACTATAACGAAATTGCCTATTGGAAACGCCGTCCCATCATGTCAATCGAACCACCGGCAATTTGATATTGTGCGTTCATAGCCGCAAGTTTTTCTATTTTGTACGTTATCAAAAAAAAAAAACGTGAAAAAATGTGTTTTTAAAATAAATATTTTTTAGAAGAGATAGGTTAGGAGTAAATATTGATTGTTTTCATTTTTAATGTTTATTAAGTGTATATATTTGCATGTTCTTTTACTAGAATATCTATCGGATGAACGTGAAAAATCGATAGATAGTAGCTGATAAATCGTTTACCCGTTTCACGGTCGTATTATTCCAAAAAAAAAAAAAAAAAAAAAACAAAACATATGAATACGATTTCATTGAAATACCTCGAACTAAACACAGTTAGTTCGATGTTATACCTCGAGTTTAGCATGACGCGCGTTTTCCTAGGTTTACCTTTTCGCTCAGTACGTATTTTTTTTAAACGCATGTTATTTGTACGAATTCTATATAATATATGTCACTGTATATTGTTCCGCGCGACAAAGTACGAAGTTTTACGAGTCCAAAATGGATTAGCGTTTCTTTTGTGACTCAAACTTCGCGTGATGTACTTTATAATATATATGTACAAAACAATATTATGTTATATTTCTAATAAATTTCACCGCAATATAAACGTAACAATAGTAACGTTTTGAAATTTCGTCACGAAACACAATGAGTATTGTTATTACTATTACTACAAAATGCCGAGTATTCAAAGGGACTGCGGTAAGTAGACTGTAAGTCGTTTAATTTTGAATTTTCAATTCAATAGGCAGGTATGTACGTACGTAAAACATGGAGCAAACACACATATAATAACAATATCTTATTGCTCGAGCAAACGTGAGACACAAAACACGAGTTTCTCTTTCCGTCGATCGAAATGTTAATTATCGAAATTCTAATATTGTCATTTATACTGTAAAACGAGTATATTGTTTCATATCACACGTTTCTATTATATTATATTATTGCGTTTACTTAATAGCTGAACTCGTTTAAGTCTGTGTTCAATTGTGTAAAAAATGAACTCGTTCACGTTGACGTTTTATTTTCAAAAGTACAAGTTTACATCCCATTAAAATTGTTTATCGATAAACGATCGTATGAAACATCTGCATTTTGGCTAACAAAAAATTTATATACAATTGTGATTTTTAATACTTTGTATTTTGTGTATACAATTCACACACATAAAAACACAACATATTTCTAGCTACACGTTTCCAATACAGATTTTGTAGTTATTCTATTATATGAGCTAAACGGTCTTCGATCTTACATCGTCTTTTCAACTCACGGCAGAAACGAGTTCATAGCAGTTATATTTATACTCGCGATATTATTTTATTCAGTATATAAAATGTTTAATTGTTTTACTCGGACGTCGGACAGACCAATCGGGTATTATTATGTGCGACACAGCAGTAGCGTAATAACGTTTAGTCGTTTAATAATAACCAACGCGTTTATTTACGATATGCGTGTATACACACACATATATGTTTATTAGACTAATCTAAATACAACCTTACGGCATACGCTTATTATTGTAAATGGTACATTATGCATGTTTTATACCTTTGTTTCCGATCATTAAATGTATAACTTGGACCCGAATAAACGGGTCAATTGTTATAATATTGAACATGTTATAAAAAATACGATCAATTTCAAATTTTTATATTTTTTATGTGATATATATTTCGTTAAGCCCAAAGACGGTATGTCCGATCGAAAAAAAAAACAAAAACCTGCGTTTTATACTAATGACTGCTTATTAATTTAGAAAAATATAATTTTCGTTCTTCGTTAGAGCCTTTGTATTCTCATTTGGCGAAATTTGTTTTTGCGATTTATATAAGCCCATTGCGTAAAAATACACGTATTCTTTTTATATTAACGAATCAGAACCGACAACTATTTTTTGTCTTTGTACTCCGCGTTAAATTGCATTTTAATCTTGGAGTTTGTTTTAAACGCCATTTTTGTACACAAATTTCTTTTTCTTTATGATTAGACGCTAAAAGTGTAACATATATTTTTAAAGTTTGTTAAATGTAACAGAATAAAATAATTAATAATGTTGTGAAAAGTTTGGTCATTTTCATGTTATAAAAAATTATAAAATCAGATAATTCTTTACACAAAAAGTTTGTAAGACTAAATTGTGATTTACAGCTGAATTCATGGAAAAAATAATTTAGATAAACATACTTAAAAAAATATTTCTTTTTTAAATTTGCGACTGTTTACATAATTTAGAAAGTTTAGTTTACGTAAAACTATATTGTTTAATTTGAAAATGTACACGTCATTATCTCGCTGAATTTTGTTTAGTCTAATGTTGAAATAAATTATAACGTGCGATTGTGTGTACGAGAGAAATTAAACGGACGGTTTAATTGGTTTTTAATTAAATAGCCTACGAATAATGAGCGCTTATCTGCACGTACGCACATGCATATTACAATATTCAGTGGTCGAAAGTGTTGAAAATAAGTGAAAGGATATTAAATATTCGTTAAAACCTTTTTATCGCTTATTCATTAAAACAATATATTATATATATTTTTTTTAAATAATGGCATAAGCCTAATTAGTTTGAACCATCCTTTCTTCCTCAGTGAAAAATGTATCCCTTGAAAAAGTAATAAATATTCAATGAATTATAAACCAACATAAAATAAGAGTATTTTTTCTATTTTTAGAAAACATTTAGAAAAACGCTCACATTTCAGCTAAAATTAAAAAATTTAAGGCATGAAATGTTTGTAAGGTTTCTTTCGGCTGTATTGACGATCGAAAATAATAAAAAAAAAACCAAGTGAGTTGTTATTGTCATTTTAAAATGAATAAGAAATCTACCGTCATAACAGAAATGATATAAATAAAGATGCATCATCATGACGCATTATCATCACGCTCTGATAAGTGTGTTACGACAACGAGCAAGCACGTTAAACAAACGTTCCCCGAAACTATATTGGACACAATCGTGGTACCGGTTTGATAAATCTGCATAAATAAACTTGTTGCGACAAGTTTTCGTTTGTACAGCTATTACCCCATTTACTTTGAGAAGCGTATCCAAGCGCAGGGACTTTGCGTATCGTACGACGATGCAACGTGGCTATCATAATATGTGACGTCATCCGACCGTTCGAGTCGGTTGTGAATGCGAATAAATCATAATGTAGTATACATATTTTTTACGTTGTCCTTCGCAATAAAGTTTGAACGGGTGAAATTCCGCAAGTGAAATATGACGACAATTTTCAAAAGAAAAATTAATCGCATGACGCGCGTGTAACACGATAACGTTTTCATATATCGCTTACGGGCGATTTTGACGACAATATTATATATATATATACACACACACGAGTATATTTAATTATTTTCAGTAAATAATACGGCGTTCCTCGGTTGGGGACCTCGTGCCACACATATTTTATCAACCGGACCGTGTAAATTGTATTTCGAAGAAAAAATGACTACTTTAAACGTAACTCGCACGCCGGCCGCTTCCCACAACCGTAAAACATATATAACATCGTCTAATAAAAGTATATTGTGGTCTTTTTGCGTGTCACCGAACCAGTGATATCTTATATGAAATAATGATTTATAACGTTTGTCGTCACGTGCCCCCGAACACTCGTATGCACGTATAAACATACGATTTAACTTCACGTGCGCACGTCTATTTATTCCCATTTGAACGAATGCGATCCGCATTTGTAGTTTTCAAAAAAATAAAAAAATAAAACACAAAAACGAGTTTCTTAACATTTATGTTATGCCTAAAATTAATATTTTCATTTTCCACGCCAAGTGTCATTGCAATCTCACATGAATTAAATTCTACGCACTTTGCCAAATTTCCAGGTTTGAACCAGGTCCGTAGACTCCATTAATATTTTTAGTCGTCTCGGCTTTACCGAACCAATTTACTTTTCGATCTCACACTTTCAACACGTTCACGATTTCGCGACCGGGTCTTTATGCAGGACTCGGGATACCGTTTGTCCAGCGAAGGGATATTACGTTGATAAACATGAGATTCGTCGTATTTTATCGTCCGGAGTTTGGAAGGTGTCATAACTACTCTACACTGTTATATGATATCGTTTCAGTTCATTGCGAATAATTTGCTTACGGATCCCCGAGTGTTAATGGCGAGCAGGCAATGTTGTCTTACAATATTCGGAAACAAAACAAATATACGATTTTCACGACGCCAAATCGAATAGAACGAACGAAAAGTGTGCGATATTGGTTTGTACGTTTATTTTTGTTTTACGGTTTCTAAAACTATACGCATCGACGGCATTTAAAAAGCGAGTAAATTCCCTTCATCGACATATATATTTAGCCGGTAAACACGGAACGTTGAAACTAACGATGACATGACGTGCTGATCAAAGCGAAGTGGAATCAATGTTTTTTAACATAAATTATGTATACGCGCGTGTCCCGGCACAGTGGATGAAAGAAGACACTGCGAGCTGTTCTATTGAAATCCCGTCGAATATTCTTGAGATGCCGGTTTTACGATAAAAGTGTTTTTTTTTTGTTTTTTATTTATAATATATATATGATAAATTTAAACTACGGTAAAACGATATGGTTTTGTTCTGATTGATTCATTTTATAAAATACATATCTATCAATTCACATTACGCAAAATTAATTCAAATTTGTGTTTTAACAACAAAATCTCGTCAAAGCATATATATATTTTATTATTTAAAAAATAATATGTATATTATAAATAGTTAGATAATAGTAAGGGTTCTAGGTGAAAACTTGAATCGCCAATAATCTCACTGAATTCCATATTTGGAAAATAAATATTACATTTCACAACTCGATAATTAATTATGATATGAAAAATGAATGAATGAATTAAATTAATTTTTATTTTAATTTGTTTGTAAACCAATTGTTTACGAGTTAAAAATGAATCGACTCTATAGATTTATAATAGACAACGCGTTATATTACGTTCGCAGAACGGATCAGGACAAGAATTTCGTCGAGTAGATTTATTCTCGTCGGCAATTGTTGAAATATTTGTGTATCTGAAGTGCGATAATTGGACGGAGAACGCAATATCATGTCATGATAATGTGTTCATTGTTATTCTGCAAACTTTAAAAATATATATCGTTAGAGTGAAAGTAAAATCGGATATTGTTAACGGGGTTTTTCGGTGAGGAAAAAACTGGCCAAATTTCGTTTATAATAAACATTTCCTTTGAAGTATGTAGATATTGTTTGAACGATAATAACGTTTGTATTTATTCTACACGTAAATTCTTACGTCACTTATGCCATAGTATCTTTTCGTATGAATAAATATAAAACGCTCGTATATTTGTTCATCGTTTCACGTGAACATCGTTATTCGTTACGAAAATAAGTCGTATCAAAAACCAAAACAAAACCAATCAACGTTGAAAATATCCGTACGAAGATCCAACGCAGCAGTGCGTCGAACGGCATCGTGTTAAGAACGACACAACACTTGACGGTTATGTATTTCGTCGTTGTGATCGTGCGTCGTCTAAAATGCATTTTTCTCGCGCGCGACGGAGAACTGCACGCGAATTTCGACGCCGAGACGACGACCACGGTCGACCGACAAAAACACGAGCCGCACGGTCCACTTACCCGGTAACGTACAACTGGTCCAGCGGCGGTCCCACGGGTTCGGCTCCGAGCGACATGGGCCAAGCGATGTGCAGCAACGAGTCGCGCACGATCACGTCCCACGCGGTCACGTGCGCGGTGCCGGTCCACTCGGACACGCGCTCCCACCGGACCAGCCGGCCGCGGTTGCCCCGGTTCCTCCGCCTCGACATGGTCATCGTGTCCAGCCGGTGCTGCTGACTGTTGCCGCCGCCGTCGCCGGACATGACGCGCTCCGGTGGATCGTTCCCGGTTAAGTCCGCTGCATGTCCTGCGACCACATCGCTGCGGTTCGAACTCGGATTCCTTAAAAAAAACATTAAGTTACTATCGTAAACATTTAAACCGTGTACGAGTATATTCGTTTCTGGGGGGGAGGAAGGTTTTTTTTTTGTGTGTTTAGCACGAAAAAATCATGTGCCGACGGAGAACTTGTTGATTGAAAGACGGTACTGCTATTATGTACGCGATTAATCATTTCGTTCGCGCGGTATTGAATACGAAAATATCCGCGTTGTTCCGAGCTGAACAACCAACGAGTCTGCGTGCGTATGAGCAAGGTTCGTAAATATCAAATCGCTCTAAACCCGCTAAATTGCATTATCACGTGAATTTTCCCTTTTATTTCTTATCTATATATTTGTTTTTGGAAACCCATCAACCGTTCATACAACAATGTTCGCGTATTTATCGTCGTAACGCATGTAATTTGTTCTTGTTTTCGATGTGTTTTTTTTGTTTTTTTTTTGTTTCAGTTAAGCACACGTATTGCGTTTACCTTGGCTTTCGAGAGACTCGTCCGATGTAAGATCGAAAGATTTTTACTTAGTCAACCGATTTGAATACAGTTTTGAATTTCTTTAAGGTTGAATTTAATTATCTATAAGCGACATACAAACAATTTCAAATAACAAAATTGATAAGTGTTCAATATTTTTATTAGAATGCTATTTTGGGAAAGTATTTAAGTAATTGTATTGAAAAATATTCTCGACGAATTTATAATATTACAAAGATTGAAAAGCTTATGAATCATCCAAAAACACAAGATAAGTAGTATATTTCTATATACGTTTTTGTCGCGTGAAAATGTTAAATATTTATTTTTGAAAACAAGTTGGGTAGGTTTGGACAATATTTCTCAATTTAAAAAAAAATCAATAGGTATTCAATATAGAGAAAAAGGGCTCGTTTTTAAGAATTTATAAACTCGAATATTTGATCACAAGGCATTTCCGGAGCTTGTGACTTTTTACAACAGGACACATTTTATCGCATTGTGTAACACGCAATGTTATGTATTATTTAGTATGTCGAAAAAAATAATTGTCAGCGAATTTACTAGTCATTTATACATAAATGGGTAAAGCTCGGGAGTTATATGAGAGCAAACACAAACAAACAAATATTATACGTAAATAAAACACAATGTTTAAATATTTCGTCTCTTTTGTATTACAAACGATCGACGGTAATGTGGTTCCAGTTATTTTATTTGGTGCATGAGATTGAAATTTCGACATCAAAATAGAATAACATATACTATTCATTTTTCGTTTTGTTCTTGAAAACGTGAATGGATAAAAAAATATTTACACCCGTAGTGCAAAATAAACGAAACCTATGCGTATTTTACTCGTTACTCGATTTGGTGCAAATTTCAAAATAAACTCAAATCTCATATCACGCATTCATGTCATCGTCACGGCCGTATCTGTATATTTTTATAGACAAGTGCAGTAAACTTTTATGTCTAAGTAGTCTATGCGTGAATACACGAGAGTGCAAGACGCACATAATTAATGTGTAAGAAAAATAATAATCAATACAAAAAGATAAGAGAATATTTCGGAGTCAAATAAATATTTTCAAATATAGAAAGATGAACTATATTATTTGATAAATCTTGTATTCCATTTTCAGACCATCGATCGCAAAATTGAAAACGTTAAAAATTTTTTAATTATAAAAACCAGAAATTATTGTAGTCTCCAAAATTCTATAATTAGCCAGTTTATAGGATTCTTTCAAAAAAATTGTGTGCATATATATATATATATATATATATATATATATATATATATATATATATATAAAATATATATTTAGAATAAATAAACTAGTAAAAACCTCAAGTGTATAGAAATATTATTTTTGGTATTATAACAGCAACAAAAATGAAATGAGATAATGATTAAAAATCATACGATCGACAGTTTTACGGGATTTGTTGCGATTTACTGATAGTTTTTTGTGCACTTAAGAAAACTATTGGAAAAATGATCGAATAACCTAACTATATACGATTTGCCATTGGAAAATGAGCTCAAATAATGACAAAATGTGTTAGAAAACAAGAAAAAACACATCATTGTAAAACCAATACATTGTTCGCTTCCCTTGGGATCTAAAAAAAAAAAAACATGAAAATATGACGACCGGTCGGAACATAATCAACACCGCGGTCATCCGCCGTACGGTGTATGTTGGTACGACATCGTAATGGAAAAGGTAACTTCGAATTAAGTGTACGTTTCAGAGGTCGTTTGACTTTGAACAATCCGCAATGTTTGGTGTACTGTGTAAACACAAACATTACTTGGAAACTCTCGAGCCGGCTGAAACTATATAAATATATTAAGTGTATATTAAAAATAACACGCGCACGACAATTGTTCGCAACTCGACTGTAATATACTTACATCTACATAAACATATTACAGGCACGGGAACATATCGATCGAAATAAATACATATAATTATTATTGTTGTTGTTGTTCTTTGTTATGACGTGCGCGTAAATACGTGTAATTTCGTCCGAAATATTTCGAAAAGTGATAAGGCGAAACGCGTTAGTGTCGAATCATTGATTTTTCAAGAAACACATTGTTTATTTTTCGTCTGTTGCAAACTAAATAGTTCGTTAAAATTTCTAAAATTTTACAAAATGGTCTCATGAATTAAAAAAAATAATATGTAACGTTAAAATGTATGTTTAGTCGAAACGTACTATTCCCATAAATAACACGTTTCGACGGTAAAAATAAAGACAACACATTTTCAATGAAATGTATAATAGCTTTCGTTAAATCATGCTATCGGTCGCTATTTCAAAAACTTTCTATATGAAAAATTAAAAATGTAAGTAAACTAATTTTTTTAGTCTAAGCTCCGATATTTTAAGTCGATTATTTTTGGAAACATAAAACGAATAAATATATATATATTGTATATATATATATATATATATATGATATTATATAATATTTAAATATAAACCATTTATAATAATATAATTTTAATTTTTGACACACTTAAATTGTTTTTATGAATCATAGAAAAAAAATATATATATATTATTACAATAAAAAATTTAATTTGGTGATAATTATAAAGGTTGGTACAATATGCCGATCGTCAATAGTAAACACGAACAATGTGTACGTGGTTTCGGAAGTGTTATAAACACTAAAACTATGTAATTATAAAATTCTAAATAGTGTTGTGAATCTGAAAAATGGCGACGACCGACCTCGTATTAGTCTACTGAAAGATGCGCGTTGGGACGCACGTTGTGGGAGCGTTGGGAAAATATAAAAAACAAAAAAGGAACACGCGACGACCAAGTTTAGTCACTGATGAATCGCAAAATAAACTGATTACACAGGACCTAATTAATATTACTATAAGTATATATATATACATTATTCTTATTACACGTAAACTTGATGGTGTGGGAGAGAGTGTTTAACGACAAAACGATGAATTGATAATGATATGCGGATGTGAGAATAGGAGGTAGAGAGATAATTTATGTCGATATTCCGCCGTCCACTTGTGTGAGATCAGACAAATACAATGTTATTATAATTCAAATTGTTCGTGGTAGTGCCTATTTAGACGTGAGTGCATTTCTGGCCGAACGAATGAAATTAATGTAACGGAGTGATTAATAACACGAAAAACCAGGTAGGTCTAAATTGATAATAGCGTAATTATCGAGTGCCATATATTATAGCCGGCCGGATGTTTGCCGTGTACCTGCGTACTAAAACACTTAATCCGTAAAAATTGATTTTCACACAAAAATCGAACTGCCGCTTAGAATGTAACTTATACACGCATAAGATCATAGATCAAATTACAGTGAATTTAGAAAACCGATCCTCCAATAAACGGACGAAAACAATTAATTAATAATAGTCGGGTTTTCGTAAACTATATAAAATCACGAGAAACTAAACAGTGGATAATTAAATAGGCGATGATACTTAATGATGAGTGAAGTGGCCAGATAAGACGAAATAAGAAATTGGTTTTATAAGAGGTATAGTATAGGAGTGGTTTCGACAATAGACAAAATGCGAGAGAATAGATCAAGATGCCTCGGACGTGTTTTAAGACGAAAAGGGACAGAGGCAGTGAGATTAGTAAAGAAAATATATGTAGAAAAAAAGTGAGGAAGAGAAAGATCGAAAAAACTAGGTAATTGGATGTGATTGAGAGTGATATGAAGAAGACTGGTGTGAGTGTTGAGTATGTGGGAGATCGAATGAGAGTTGAGGACTAGGACGGCCGACCCCAAATAATTAGGAACGAGGGCGAAAAAAGAGAAAAAAAAAATAAAATTACTACTGAATCATTAGGTTTGTTCGACAGGAATCTAATTATTATGTATTGTATATCGTTGCTTATTCATTTTTTCGAAAAAAATATGTATTTATTTACATACTGTACATCGGTTGTCATTTACGATCGATAATATCGTCGCGTTCACCCGCGGATCTCGCGATCTATATCGACATAAAGCTGTTCACGCCCTCCATAGTCACGTCCGCGCACTTGTCGCGCTGTTGTTGCGTAACATTCGAAATGCTGTGTATTATATCATATAGTGTTCAAACGCTCATTAATTCCGAACACTTGAAAAACGTATTCGGGCCCAGCGGCAAGATTTCAATTCAGCGTTTATTGTCGTACGCGTTGAACGATTATTACACCGTACCGTACTCGGAGTGGGGCGCGAGTGAAAACGAGTCAATACAATAACATTGAAATCAATGTCGATTCGCGTTGTTATGTTTAGTGTTGAGCATTCAACGCACATGAAAATTCAATATCGTAGCGTGGCGAGACATTCGGAATATTCAAATTTTTCGTTTTGGCAAAATATTATTGTTATCATCGACGGGTACGATGCGATGAAACGGTATGCTTTCGGTTTTGCGTGTTATTCGTCGCCGTTTGCCACTCGCGGCGGCCGTCTACTGGAGATGAATAAAATCAATAGTGTTTCGATTGTGTCGCCGTGCAATGCCGGCATCTCGACTGTTGCAACGATAATAACTATTCAATTAATAAAATGTACTTTTCTTTTTTTTTCAGATGCTCTAGGTCATTCCAAGTATGTATTATTCGACTCGTGTCGAAAGCGGAACTTTTATTTTGCATTTTTTTATTGTATCGTATTCGTTTTTAGTGCATATTTGTACGATTATACGCGTTTCTAGATGTGAAACTCGGTAATTTAAAACATTATCGCAAGAAACGTTTTCGATCGTTTACAACAACAAACGGGATCGTTTTGTGAAATCCGTAATATCAAACCCGCGGCTAGAAGAAAGTCGACCGTTCGGCGGCATATTGAGCGACACGTGAAGAACACGCGTTCACCTGAGCACGGCTCATCGGTAAATTGTTTATCACTGAAGCTAGTTTATGGCACTACACCGTAGGCCGTTCGCGGGAAACGCACGATGGAAAATCTCGAAAAACGGGTATACGCTCACAACGGTTTGAATAATTTACCGAAGAAAAATGATTGTTTTCCTGAAATCTAATACGACGCGTTTGATGTAATAAAATCCAAGAACACGCAGCAGATAGGTACTTAGAAAACGATGCCGTTATATTGTTTTTCTATTGCTCGACATCATTAACGTGTTTCAGCGCAGAATTATAAAATCGACACGCGTAAATCCCTGTACAAACATATCCGTTAAGTGTTAATTATATAAAGTCTACGGTCGCCGTTCCAATAGTTCATATATAGTTTTAGCATGAAATAAATGACGAGTAAAAGTATATAAATTATGATAAAATATATAATGAAATGACCAGTGAAAAAAAACCACCCTGTATATTTTACACAAAGTCGAAACAAAAATAATCTATTAAACTAGGGTTGCCATCCATCCCGGTACACCCGTGGCATGTCACCGGTTTGTAACTTCGGTCCCAGTCCAAAAGTCCCGGTTAAGTGTGGATAATATATCATAGATTATAAATTATGTTTTTAAGCGATTTCTATTCAAAAATATTTAATTTCAAGACCAACGTCAAGATTGGACTAAAAAAACTTACATGAAAAATGGTTATATTTCTTTCAAAAAACTAATTTATTGGGAAAAAAACATAAATTAGTTTTGATGTACCAGTACTTATATGCCATTCCTGGTTATAACGCAAATGTTGAAAGAATATTTTCACTGATAATGTTCTAGTGGACCAAAGAACACAATCGTTTTCGAGTAAAAACTGTAGAAAGTATCAAAGCAAATTTAATTTCGAAATTACTTGTTCTGAATTGCATACGTACGCCATGGATGAGTCATCGATCGAATCACAACATAAACCCAATAAAATTATTAAAACAAGTAAGAAACAGTCAAGAATTAAATGTAAGAGAAGCTATAGAAATGACAAAAAATAAAAATAATTTATTAAATTAGGGTTTAAATCCATTACAAAATAATTTGTTAAAATTTTTTAAAAAATAAAATAATATTGTAAACGATATCGTGAAACGAATTCGTATGATGACTCATCGATCGATGACTCATCGTTCGTTGGCGGGAAGCGATAGGAGGTAACCCGATTGTTTAATATATAAGGACTGTCGGCTGCCGTTAGACGGTCAGTCGTTTTTATGTACCGAAGATGGTAACATCGTTACCGAAATACGTGTTTACGAATAAAAAGTGAATATATTAAATTTTGTGGAATTGAGATTTTTCTTTCTATTAAAACTATAGATAAATACGCGATTCATGTGAAATAATATAAAACATATAGGCAATGTTCTATTGCTAACCGCTTCTGAAGACTTTTGTACCGTTTTATTTGTAAAAAATGTTTTGTTTCAGTATATTATGTCCAGCGAGAGATATTTTCAAACGCAATATTTAATTTGCTTTTTCATAATGAAATTGACAATCGTAACGTCACGAACATAACTAGGAGATAATCAATTCCATTTTGTTGTCTTCGAAGTCGTATCTTGTCGCAGTTAAACAACTATCGTATATTATACTGTACTGTAAATGCGTATAGTATACGTTATAAATAACGCGCACTCAGAGAAAACTGACACGTCTTTTCTATTATCAAACCACATTATATCATATGACAGTCGAACAGACGATAATAACAATAATCCTCTAGTAAAAGCTGATTTATTATATATAATATATTACAATGTTTAAAGTTCGATTTTTGGATATTTTTCATACCCATTAAAGATGATGGTCACTTACCCTTTTTTAGGTGATTTTTCTCTTTGAAAATATCAAAGAAAAGAGCCTCTAATAATCGATATTGTCCACGTCTAGATTTGGTCTCGATTCGCCGCTACTGATCGCGTCGTTTATAAAATAAACGAGAAAAAAAAGGAAACAATGTGTCACTTACAACATTTTCCCTTTTGGACATGGTTATGGTCACCGCGTGATAAGCGTAGACAGTGACAATCTCTTACGCAGTTCTACACATATTAAAACATAAAAAATAAACGTGACAAACAGAAAACATTTGCGTAATCGTTTTTTTTTTTTCCGGAATTTCGCGAAAAACGTGACAAAAAGAAACCTACGGCAACGTAATAAAAAGTCTTTTGGGTCGTTACACTGAGAAAATGCACTTGACCTTTTATGAAATAAACTTTTGATGCCTTGTTAACCAAACATAACAAATTGTCTTGCCAGAGGAATAATAATAGTAACAGGGAAAAAAAAATTATAAACGAGTTGTAATTTTTGTTCGGATAACGTTTTTATTTGACGATAAGACAACTTTTTCAAATATCGCAACCGTAAAACGTTGCAGAATAATATATTGTCGGTCGGGAGAAAGATGTTTTCTACTCGTTCGTTTTTATATAAGTGGATTATGAATGTAATAACATGTTCGTAAAAGTCTTGAGTGATTTTAGTTTTGAAGTTGAATTCCACGACACGACATATCTATGGGGGATGGGAGGGGCGGAAGAAGATGGAATAATACGTAAACGATAATACTGTTGCTAGGTTTCGGATTTTAATGTTCCGTACAAACTTAGCAAAATGCGATTTAAAAATGTTTTTATAACATCGACTTGTATCTGGTTTTTAATTTAATATTTATATTCACTGCGCTGTTTACAGACCATATTATTTTAACGCAATGTATGTTTTACTTATATATTTTTTAAATTATCCCAGAAAATACACGAAAATTCATAGGCATCCGTGAGCCAGTTTATAATCATGAATTATAATTGTTCCAAATCTATCGCGGAGATCGAAAGTAAATATGCGTAAGCGATTGAATCGGTATTTCGTCAGAATTATAACTGCTGATGTCGGCCACGAAAATAAAATTCAAAACGTACATACATGATGGCAAATCCTTATTACGGAAGGAGGAAAAAATATGACTAACGAGAAACCCTCGGAGAATGATCTGTTGCAGCGTTTCTCAAACTGCGGGGTCACGAGAAATTATTTTAATCGTATGGATTCTAGGAAATGTATGTTTTTTAAACTTTTTATTCTGTAAATATAAGACCATGTAGGTGGCGATAGATTTTCGGGGGAAAATTCGGATCGTGGTGTTATAAAAATCGAGAGCCACTGATCTATTATCCATCCGAACCCGATCGCGAACGTTCAACATTTTCAGGAACACGACTACAGCGCAATAAAAACAGATGCGATGCGGCCGTGGCGAACTCCGTAGGAGAATCGCGAGTGGAAAAAACAAAACGATATGGGCATAAGTGAAAAAGACAACGCTCGAGGTTAGTTATTGTGCATACACATGTCCGTTTTGGGACGTATTTTTTTCCCGGGTACACGATTCGGATCGGCTTCCGGTAGAACGTAAAAACACAATAAGAAATCATATTTACGTACGTCACGCGAGTCCCATGCTCGCCGGTCTACCGTTTTTTTTTTTTTTTTTGACGTTACTACTACCGGCGTTCCGTGTCGTCGATGTCATACTTCATAAATCGATAAATCGCGGGAGTTTCGGGTTTTTCTAGAACATTATGACGTTTCATCGTCAATATATAGTGACAAAGCGAGATCGTGAAAAACGTGAAAACAATACATTGTTTAGAGAACGGAAATCTGTTTTGAAATGCATTTTAAATAGTATACCGCGTTTCCGTTTGGTTTCCAGAAGTTACGTCCAAAATAATTTTCCCGCAATAGAAATTATTATGTTCGCATAAAATTGTTCAGAATATTTGTGTGGACGTGATATTACTTTTGGTCTCCATCGCATAAATGGCCATAACTCGCGTTATCATTTTTCGTTAAAATCTCAACAACAAATTTACACGTTTTAAAACACAATTTGTATTCGTTCGAATTTACCGCGAATTTCGTTCGAAACCGCGCCTATTATTAGCCGGATGACTCGTGTTTCGTTGTACTGTTGATCGCTGTAAGACTCATACCCGTCGACTGCAACCCTCGCGTTTTTCAGACTGTTATCAAGTACAGATTGTAGCTTACGTCGTGTTAGCGTGTTCGTCCGTTCGATTTACTGGTGTAATTATCGATATTTATAAAATCAGTCATATATATATATTTATTTTATACAAAATAAAAATTCAGTAAATACGACGTAAAATTAATTATAACAATAATTATCGCGAAATATTTTAAAACAGAATAAATAAATGATACGAAGTTTTCAAAAAACGTTATAATTGTTGTAATTGTGACGACGCCGCATTTTTACTGTTCGGATATTTTCTGTCATACTCATTTATCACTTCCAAGAGACATTGTTACCGGTGTTCGTCTTTCGTGAAAATCGTATTGTCACCTTAAATTGAACATTTCGGTCAGCCACATATGTACACGTGTATACTCGTTTAATATTACGAGTTTATATTATGTTTCGACACGATTGTAAACGGCTATGTATCCACTGTGTATTACTTCGCGTTTGATTGATAAATCGATTATTTCGGATAATAATTTTTAAATATCGCATTCATTCCATTCACAC
Organism: Schlechtendalia chinensis; assembly: GCA_019022885.1. Classification (NCBI taxonomy): domain Eukaryota; kingdom Metazoa; phylum Arthropoda; class Insecta; order Hemiptera; family Aphididae; genus Schlechtendalia; species Schlechtendalia chinensis. Next base: position 4,942,815 of record CM032349.1, on the reverse strand, counting down.
AATATTATACAAATGTATCAAATTAATTATCGCTATTCGATATAATATATTCGAGCTGACTCGTTTCACGCACGCTTTGAAGTGTAATTTCGTATTTTTTTTTTTTTTTTTAGGTAGTTGTTTATATATATATATTGGTTTCAAGCGTTCACAGTATTCAAACTATTTTTCACCAAACAGTAATTAAGTAGTCTTTCATTTGCGACATCACACAAAAAAAACACTTGGCAATTAACAAATGTATATAACAAATATATTAACAAAGGAAATAATGTTTTTTGTTACCGTTGTAAGCAACATGGTTGTCTCTCAATTTTTTTACATTTGCGTCAAAATTATAACAATTTATGAAAAGCTTATGTTTTTCACTTATTTAGTTACTTGTGTTTTATTATGAAATCGATTTGGAAATCACGATCGACATGAATGTAATAATAGTTGTTTTGCTTTCTTGAAAAATGTATGAATTGTTACTTATAATAATATAACTTCTTACTCGATAACTTTTATATTCGATAACTATTATCATGTTAAATTATCACTATTAACAAGATACGTTTAAATAAGTAAATAATCAGTATTATGGAAATCCAACAAAAGAATAAAAAGAAAAATCATTTTTTCATAATTCTGTTGTGAATCTAAACGTAAATCGAAATAAGTCAATAAATCTTCAATTAAAAAATAATATAGGTGATGTGATTAAAAAAAAAAAAAACACTTAAAATCTAAATCCGACTATAAAGGATAATTATTTAATAATATTGACATAATAATGATGAATGCGATATATTTACTACAGAAGTTTAAAAATGTCTACACCTTGTTTTAGAAATTGGAAGCAACGTTTGGGACAAGTGGATATAACTTCAGTTGATGAGTGCTTTAAGAGAGACTAGTACATTTACAAATGTATTTTTTTTTTATCACACATCGTAATTTGTGACAATAAGTGAAATGTTACCGTGACCGGTTAAACGTTAATCGAAACTATGCGTAGGGTAACTATTAAATTACTATTGATAATTTACAATAAGGTGTTTGACAATCAATTTCAACGACCGTTCGTCCAATTGCCGCAGCACGCGACAACGTTTACAATATCAATAATAATAACAATAATAACAATTCTCCCGCGTTGGCGCAGGCACACAATATATTAATAACAAAGTTTCCCATTTCATTCTGTAGCTTTTGTCGTATAAGACTGTAAAACAGTCAATTCGTTTAAATTATTTTCCATGCGGATTATTCGCACGTACTAAAATAACCGTACGCGATATATGTACATAATTACATGTTCCTACAACAACACAACACAACGTTCGCGAACATATATAGTTTACAGTGCAATTAATTATTCAAATACATTTCCCCGCGTACGAAATTTGGCTAAGCAAATTTACTTCAAGTCAAGTTTGAAAAATAAATGACGTGGTATTATATAATATTAAGCGTCTTTGTGTATGTTTGAACAACCGATTTTGAAACCGAAATCAAAAATGAAAACCCGACATAGTAAACAGAGCTCGAAACCGAATAAAAAATGTTCAGTTTTGATTTGGATTGAAATTTTTAATTATTTTGTTTTTATTTAGAGCTCGACAAATTATTTCAATGAAATTATGGTTTCGATTTTGAATTTTAAAATATTATGGATCAACATTATTAATACGAAAATCAAACATACCCGTTATCATTGGAAATTATAAATTTAGCGTCAGCGGTTTAAAGAAAGGCAGGCGAAGAGCTTGTTATACGACCGAATATATTTATCAAAAAGGAGCTATTGATTTCATAGCCAAACGAATTGTTACGTATTACATATTATTCATTTGATTAATATTATATTCCGCGCGAGACGTAAACGTTTTCCGACATTACCTACGTGTTTTTAAGGGACCGTGTGAACGACTCAATATATATCAGATGACGCGTATCCACGAAGAAGAACAATTTTGTTCTATCGACGGACAAAATAAAATAACAAATTTTTGCGTACGATAAATTTGTAGACATTTCTCGTTACGCTGAGTAACGTTTTTGGTACTGCGCTCTCAAATATTTTCTCCAGTATTATACCTTAACACGTTCGTCTTAAAAGATTACTATGTCCAAAGGCAATTCTTCGAGTTCAAACCAACGGAAATTTATGTGACAGCCAGTTGCCGTGGGAATTCGCAATTCGCATTACACATAGGTACATAAATAGAGTGGATTTGTCGTGAGTTACGTGTGGGTACTGTGAAGTTAATTCCAGTTAACGTTTCAGAAGCATCAACCCAGTCGCATATTAATTCGCGTGAAAAACGATGGATTCTTGTGAACCCTGCGATCCACTACGACGAAATTAAATTTACGCGTTGAGAAACAGGAGCATACCCGTGTAGAGGACAATGAAAAACATAGGCGAACAATTCTTCACATATTCGCGGTACTTGTTTCAGGCGTTATTTAGAATAAGACGTTTATGCGCCTCAAATAATAAGACGAAATTCTGAAATTGGGCGGAATAGAGAACGGTATAATGATTTTATTGACGTTTACGATTTAGAGTCAAGTGAAATGCGTTTGACAACGGCGCGTCGACAGAGGACTCCGAAATTAAGGCATTGACTGACATTTGGAAATATTTAGAGGAAACCCCGTTACTCGAGACCATCTGACGGGTGAGTTTAGTTACAGTTAGTATGTAAGTAATTCAACCTTCGAGAAATGGTCTTCTATCCTCGGTGAAAATTAAAAAGTGGCAAGAGGCAATCGATATCGTTAATGAATGTGGCAAACCGGTGAAAGATGATCGACCGGAGAGAACGTTTGAACGACATTTGCGATATTATAATTCACACGATTTATCAAGTATTTTTCGATTAGAATTTATGACGTTATGTTAAGTCACACGACGTGATTTTTAATACCGACGACTACCGTCAATTCGCTATTTCGGGCGAGTACACGTTTTTTTTTCTAATAGTTTTATATTTTTAACCGTTTATCATAATTCGTTTTTTTTCTTTCTATAAGATACGTCCACAACGTATGATAATTTGGCAACATTCTCGCGAGGCAATGGTTCGTTTTTCGACTGGAAATCCGGAAAACGTACGAGCGGACGCGTACAATAGCGTGGTTTCGCCTTCGTCCGTTCTCAAAAAAAAAAAAAAAACCTAAAAAACACACGGAAAATCATAAAACTTGCGCGTATTGCTATCGAGGGTACGGTGCGGACCGCGGCGGGACGAGGAGAAACCCGGTATAGTCACGTACTCGCAGGAACACACAGTGTCGGCCACAGCACGCATTCATATATTTGTATAAAATACGAGTATGAATACGCACACACGTATTGTATCTTCTCCGTCCGGATCATCGGTTGGGGGAAAAAATTCGAACGAATACGCAGTGCCGACGTTTTATCAATTATCTTCGTACCGTATGGAACGATATCGTCCCTGCCACATACCGACCGCTCGGAACGTTTCCACGCAAAATTCTCTCGTTCCGACGAAATATCATTATATATATATATATATATACATATTATACGACGCACGAAAATCGTGTATCCTTCGGAGGGTTATTTTTTTTTGATTTTTTTGATTTTTCAATTCCGGTTAAAAATATTTTCGTTTTTATGTTTGATCACACGAAGCGGACCCGAAAGCGACGAGAATTTCGACTTTATTGATAGTGTATTTTAATAAAATAATAACGAGTACACCAATACGCTTCGATGTACTCCAAAGTACACATTTCGCTGCGACGCGTCGTATTTCGAGATTTCGGGACAAAACGCGTCGACATGTATTCCAGGCCGCACCCCAGTTAGCCCGGCTGCTTCATCAACGGTTCATTTGCGCAGATTAATTCTAATGATTTTTCTCGCAATTTAAATCTAACCGGCTCGTCGAAGCCCTACTTTCAGGTTTGCGACGTTGATATACGAGTGAAAAGTCGCCATTTTTAAAACGAACAAAACCCGCTCGTAAACTCTCGTCTTACTCAAAGCATGTTCGTTATATAAGCTTCTTACGGGGCGTTACGACCGTTTATGTCGGAGTTTTATTTAATAGAAAACAAAACTTTACGTTCGCGCGTTGTTCTAATTTTCGCGTCATCGCAATAATCGTCGTGATAGTGGCTCAAAAAAAAAAAAAAAAAAATTACTGCTGCCCAAAAACTACCACGCGATAATAATACTTCGTACGCTATGATCGAAGAAGAATAAGTCTACTACATATTCGTACCGTGAACGATTCGTAAATAAATGTTGACGATCTTTCAGAAAAAAAATTTTCGTTACTTTTGGGTTCACCCTCATACTGTTGTCACGAATTTCGAAATCAAAATTCTGCTAAAATTGCATTCGATTTAAACGTATACAGATGATCGATAACAAATACTATACATTTTGCGGTTTTTGTATCGCGAATAGTGTATACGAAAAATTAAATATAATTATCAATAATTATTCGGCAGCGTGCTCAAAATGGGTATACATCCGTGTTATCCGAATCTGATTATTCAAATGTTTTGGTTACCTCGCTACGTTGTTCGTGACAAAACAATTATCTCACAGGCACACGTTCTAAATATTTTCAAAACACCTTTTGAAACACGTATAGCTTATATAGTATTTTTTTTAAAAAAACACGAAGGCATAACATATTTCGTTTACACAGCATGGAAGTATTTTTAGGTAATATATATTTTAACTCGAACCCAAAAGTAAATTATACATATTTTTATATTTTTTCGAAAACTATTAAAAAAAAGTTATCTACTTAAATTTCAGATGTTAATTGAATTTAATTTCCGTTTGAAAATCGTACACATATGTCACGCAGTTTTTAGTAAGATTACTTTCTAAAATATATAAAAAACATATATACATATCATAACGATACACTCGAAATATCCGAAGTTGTGTAAATATAATATTTTTCCTAATCGAAAAAACGTAAATAAACGATACTTTCCGCTTTTTCGTTGACATCTATAAGATAGTAATACTTATTTATACTTGTGTGTACATGCGCGAACACTTGAATAAAAAATGCTTAAGTACAGTCAGGGCGTTGAGTGCAATTGAGTCCAAAAAATAAAAAAAATAAATGTCAGGCGAACTCACTCTACAAGCGTGTTAAATTGCCGGTTTCCATACATATTTTGTATTTTATTTGTAAATTCGATTTATGATCAGTGAATTAAAATACAATAAAAAAAATGTTATGATTCGTGCAAATTAACGTGCGATTTATAATTAGCGGTTTTGTAATCATTCAAAATTATTAAAAAATACTCAACGTCATCGTTGATCTACGCTGTTGCCCTTTTAATTTATATACAAATAGAAAATTATTTTACGACTTCTATTTTCAGTAATGAATGTTGGTAACTACAGAAAAATCGATAGAACGAACGGACGGATAAAACGGGAATATAAATTATCTATATTTATTTATAGAAACCAAAAACCTCGGATTTCAATAGTCGTACGTATATATTAGTATTGTCGTATTATTGTAAAATGTTATCCAACATTAGAAGTTGACTATATTTTTTAGTCATTTTTAGACTATTCGCTTGTAAATTAAACTTCTCCTGATTGTAAGTTTCAACTACCTCCCATTTTAGATAGGATTTTTCTTTAAAAACTTCAAAACTATTCGTTTAAAATTTAATTGTATGTTTCGCAAAACGCTCCCCGAACACATCAATATATCAGTTCAAAGAGGCTTTGAGGGATATTAAAAAAACTAATGTTTTATAAATAAAAATTTTTACATAAACGAGAAATTCCTCAATACGATGAAAAAAAAAATTGGTCGTTTATGAATTGTGATACTACTGTTACGTATAGAGCTGCTAAGGTATTTGTTGTATCCGAAAAACGATTCCGATGCTTTGCAGTTAATTATAATCAATGAATATTGTACAAATACGTCGTATAACTAAGCTTGTAGTATAACTTAAGCATTTAAAACGTAAAAAAAATTGTTCATATCCAAAACGAATGTGTCGTCAATTTTTCCGGGTTGTCCGCAGTTCATGTGCTGTCTTTGAACACGCTTCGGGAATCTAATAGGAAATTCGAAAAACGTGTCGATTAAAACACCAACTAGCCACCGGAATGTCTCGCACGTCCGGGTCGCACGCGTTAAGTAATATCAATCAATTATATTAATACTTTTCGTACGTTGACGATTATTCGCATTACACAAATACGTTGTCTTGGTTAATTGACCAAACGGAAGTTTCTCAAGAACGCACGTCCTCGACTACGTTTACGAAGTAAACTTATCAATATGCGATACCGTCGCAAACCGTTGGCTATCCGTGGTACGTCGGTAAACTAACATTTTTTCTGAAACCGGCAATATTTCGATTCGTTCGGAATCTAAAAAGACGTGGGCGGGGGTATCGTCGTCAGGCACGTACTCAGTGGGGCGTTCTGGGTGTTCAAACACCCCCCCCCTCCTTCTCAAAAAAAGTTAGGTTTTTTTTTGGTATGATTATTTACTCGTTCAATTTGAATGTTACATTAATACTTTAACAGACCGTTATGTTTGCGGGACACCGTCTAAAGAGAAATAAAAATTGAACAAATAAACAGATTCCGTATTAAAAAAAAAAAAAGGTCTAATTTTCAAAAACACCAACCCTCCTCACCCCCTCGAAAAACCAAAAAAACTTTATTCCGCGTACGTTCCCGACTATCGTCGCGGACGCAAAGCCGAGCGCCACGGGCCCGCGTGTACAACAACACCGCCGCCACTACTGCGTAATGCCCGGGACAAATTGGTTTTGAAACGGTGATCCCCTTTTTAGGGCGTTTCGACCGGCGGTCGCGTGCGTATTTTTTACGTGACGCGACCGGCGCGCACCCTCGTCCCAGAACGGTTTTCCAAAATAAAATAAAAAAAAAAAAATTTTAAAAAAACAATCAGAAAAAACCCGAGACGCGACGAGCCGCGAAACACGAGCCCGGAAACCAGAAGAAAGGGCAAGGAAAACGCACACAAACGAGCGGCGGGTAGGGTCACACGAGCGTTTTATTGACGGACGTTACATGACGTCCGTTGTTGAAGTTTATAATAATTATACCCAGCAGCCACACATACGACGTCCGTTGGATTTACCGTCCGTTCGACGTTGACAAGACATGCTATAACGTCCGTTACGATTTGCTTATCAGCGATTATTATTAGTAGATTCAACTGACAAAGACAGACGAACGTTGTTTTGACGTCCGTTTTTGTATATTTTGCAGTATTTTAGTTCATGTTTTTCACACGAGGAGGTGATATATTTTTCATTTAAAATTTTTTTTTCATATTTTTTACGATTAAATTAAAGTCGTTCAATATGGAGACGGATATGGAGCATTTAATATCGAAAGTCGAAAAACGACCAGAATTGTGGGACACGTCTGATGAAAAATATAAAGACCGAAATAAAAAAAAATGAAGCTTGGTTGAACGTTACTTCTGCTTTATATGAAAATTTTTCAAAAATGGTGCGCCCACCATTTTCTTCGCACTCGTTTTTTTTCGCGAATAATTTTTATAAAGCCGTATACGCAAAAATCGCAACCACCTCGTCATTCGTTTTGATGAAAACTGACGTTGTCCCTAGTGTCCCAGTGTGACTGGAAAAGTAACGTCCGTTAATAAAACGCTCGTGCGACCCTACCCTAACGTGCGACGGGTACTACGGCGCGAGAACTGACCTGTCCTGACCCGTCGGGACGATACGTGTCCCCGGTCGCGGGCTGACGGAGACCCGTTGGTCCGAAGCGGCTCCGTGAATATCGTATTGGATATCGTGTCCGCGTCGGGAGACGACACTGGTCGGTGGTTCGCACGACGACGACGGAACGGACGCGCGACGCGATTCCGACCGTTAATTCGGCGCTACTAAAACGAAATGCGTCTGTCGCGGAAACGGCTTTCCGTGTAACAGGTAGCGGCCGCGGCGGCGGCGGCGGCGGCGACTGCGACCTAAACGCGCGATCCACCCACCGCACTTACACAACACCCCAAACCCACCCGTCCGGCCGCCAGCGACGACGCGCACACCGAGCGTCCGGGGGTCGGCTTCGACCGCGGCGACGGCGCACGGCCGGTCTCCGCGAAACGTTACGCAAAAATGCCGATTGATTCGATTGACAATAACGGATGTCGTTCGGTCACGTCCAATGGACGAAAACGAAAACGATCTTTTTTTTTTTATGACACCTATGACCGCCGCGGTAGAAAAACCGATCGGATACCGATCGTGGCGAATGGCGTGCACATTTATTACGCAGGCCTGTGGTCGAAACTTACAAATGATATACAATAAAGTAGTGAAAACGAAACAGAAAATAAATATAGAGTAAAAAGGATATGCAAAACATAAAGAATGGAAATAAAAAATAAACAAAAAAAAAATAAAATATATATATATATACTAAAATATACAAAAAAACCCAATGAGTATTACGTTGAATAAATAGAAAATAAAAGTATAAACGTTGTTGTGTAAGTGTGTTTATTTCTACCGATTTCGACAAAAAGTCATCATCGGGTTTTAAACGAAAATAAAATACAACAGGGGAATACATTAAAAGTAAAATTACTTAGACGAAATTGCATAGAGAAATTAATAAAATAATGTATATTATTATATATTGTTTTATATATATTATGTTATTAATAACATAACAAAACGTTTTTTTTTTTTCGTCATTTACGAAACGTATCGAGTTTTTTTATATTTTTATACGACGTGTTTCGAAACATTTTCACGCCAGTGTGTTTATTAGTGTGTGTGCATGGAGTGATTTTTTAAATAAGGAGCCAGCGATGGTCTACCAATAGTTTACATCGGCATTTTATTTTGGTTATTAAATCGTTTGATTGTAGGCCATTTTAAAAACTATGTCTTCACTTCCTACACATAAAGTAAATGTTAATTTTTGATTTCCAAATGACATGCCTTTACTTTGTATACACCAACAACTTTTTAATCGACTAATAATATATTAAAAATAAAAATGCTTTTTAAATTTTTATTTTTAATATTTCGTTTGTAAACAAAATTAAAACGTTTTAAATATTAATATAATTATAAAAAATATGGGTAAAAATATTACATTTATAAAAACATATTAAATATATTGTGAAACAAGTTTTCAAAAAAAAATATATATATAACAATATTTACTTATATTTCCTGAGAAATAAAATTAACCTGTATTGTATAATTATTATCCTGTAATTTAAAAAATATCTTGTTAGCGTCTCTTTTGTTTTGTTGAACAAAAAAACAATCATATTTAATAGGCTTATCGTCCGTTCATGATATTTTAAAATTGAGCATGACATGATTACCTTTCGAAAACTTAAAAACAAGTTCAACAAACTTCCGAAAAAATTTTTTTCTGTATTAATGAATACGCATTATTCTTCCGTATTGTCGATTTTCGAAATTAAAAGTTCTATAAAATATTAATGTTATTGTTTTGATATAAATTGTATTATACTTAGACGTAATTATTTCAATATATTATACCACTAAATAACACTACCCATCACAGTCTAACAGTGGTCGATACAGTTTTATTTTTGTACAGTTCAAACACACACACACACACACACACTATCAAATATAAATATATATGTATATTATTATTACGCAAATTAATTAAAACGTTTAAAAGAAATTCGCCATCACAATATTCAAGTAGTTGCGTTGTAACACTAACTACTCACTGTTTAAACGTAATGTTTTTATTTAGATAGTTAATGTTTTTCATAAATTTAATATCATATGATTATTTACTCGTATTCGATTTTTTTTTTTGCGGGTTTTTTTTTTAATCATAAAAATTAATTAATATAGTTTCGACATGCAATCAAAACAACAAGGTTCGTACATTAAATACGTTTTATTATATCAAACGGTTGACCTGTTCAAATCACAAAATGGAGTGTATATATATAAAAAATAACCAAAACATAATAATATATATATAGATATTTATTTAATTTAACATTTTCCTATGCAATTTCGCTTTTCAAACGTTCGGATAATATATGTTTAATGAAATACGCACACGCAATTTAAATTAATTTTTGACAACTAAATAAAAATTAACATATTTGATTATTTTATAATTTTTAAATTTATAAAAATTTTAGTTAAAAATATCATAAACGATAAATCGAAAGCATTTCACGTTTTACCTTCATTTCTAAAATTTTTATCAAATTAGATAAAAAATATATTATTTTAGCAACACCTAATGCGAGTAACTCACACAATTAATATAGTAACAAATAAAAATATAATAGAAAATAAATGAATTAAAGTGATTTAGGTACTACTCGTATTTGTAAAATTTCAAATCAATTTTATTGTGAAATAAATGTCTTTTAAAAATATTTCGGTCTTCCTCTCTATTCACATTTTTCGTACTTTGTCACATTTCGAAATTGGATAATTTTTTCGTGGACATTCTCATACGTTCGGATATAACGCGAAATCTCACTTCTGACGTGCTAACCTAGTAACGCGATAAGGGAATCGGAAAACATGATTTATCGTGAATATTTAATTTAGATCGAATTTACTACTCTTTCATCTTTCCATCTCAAGATCGTCAGACGTCTTTTTACATATTTTTGCACATCTACTTGTAGTTTTGTAAAATATAGAAATCTGCGAGTTCTCAGCTGGGCCACTGGACCCAATCCGCGTTCCGACCGTTTAAAAATGATACACTGTGTTATTATTTTTGTCGTTTTTTCCAATTTCGAAAATTCAGTGTTGTTGTTTGGTGAAAACTCTGTATCTTATCCCGATGATCCCAATAGATAGGGATATCATCTCGTGGAATAACAAAATAGCAACGAGATTCCTACATAATATTCATATTATTACGATATTGCCGACAAGTTTGGCGTATATACATTTTGATTGCTTCTCGACTTACATACAGGTATATAACGTAACATGGTATTATGTTGTAGGAAATGTATACATCTTTCTCTCTCTTTCTCTCTCATTCTCTCTCTCTCTCTCGGATATTATGTAAAAAGAAAACATGGAAATAAATAAATAATTTTAATTTAAAAAACGGTTCTGCTCTTAAACTCACTTTACTATTATATATACAATATATAAAACTCCCTTACGTTCTTTTTTGGCTTTGACCGTACAAGACCCGATCCTTTTTCACAATATCGGCAACGCCTTACCTGCAGTCACTTCACTTAAAACACTATATTATGTTATGTGGTGTGCTCCAGACATCCATACGATTTCTTTAAAATACAGTTTTCAACCGTCACACTCTGTGAATTTTTTTTTTTTTTGTAGAAAAGTCACCGTACTTGATATTTTGAATTTCGGACGGAGCGAAGAATATTTTAGTTTTACAACGATATGTGTGTTTTGTACATATATTGCATTTAAACACTTTTTCGTATAGTACACAAGTGTTCAGATATTCAAGTTTGACCCAACTTTCATGTTATAGAAAACCACGTTTATCGATTTTATCAATACTTTTCTTAAGTGCACAAAATAACTACCAAACAAATTGCAAAAACCCGTTAATGTGTTAAAACACTCGATTTTTACCAAATCAAATATGATTTGTTTTTTTTTTTTTTTTTGTTATGGTTCAAAAATAATATTTCGTAACCCTGTAAATATTTTTAAAATACTTATTTTAATAACTTACACGCGCAAATATATTTTTTAACAATTCTATCAATTATGGACTGAATATAAAATGTTCAAATTTTCAATAACTTAAAGTTTTTCGCATTTAAGAAGTAATAGAATCTTCAATTTTTCAACCGACGCCTGAAATTGTAATTCAAGGTAAAATATCATTATAATCTAACAATACAAAAAAAATTAAAATCGTATGTGAAATAGAGAATTGCTGCTTGAAATGTAAATTTTTTTTTAAATTCTTAACATTGATAAATATGATATCAAGATTATATTACTATGTATGATTTACTCGTATTTTCTTTATAAATGTCAAGATTTATAAAAATCAGTTAACGTCACTGTCCATTAATTCCTTATGTTATTACGTCAAAAATAATTATAATGAAAATCATATAAATTATTACAACGTATTACGTCATATTCATTAATTATACGAGTAAAAACCTACTAACACGGTTTAGAATCGATTTTTATTAAATAATAATAAAATTCGAACATTTCCGTTCAAGTGTCCCACTTGAACTGCCATGCCGCGGCTCACCATCGTTTTTTTTTCTTGTTGTTAAACATACTCTTTCAAAATATTACAATCGTAAATAATAATTTATAATGAAATACACAAATAAACTCGGACGCGTTTAAATATGCTCTATACGACACGCGTAAACATAACGCGTCAGAAATCGTGAGAGGTCGAACAATAAACGGTAATTTACCGAAGGTCGTTCCGCGGTTAAAGCCCTTTAAATAATGTATAACATTATGATGTGCGTTTCAGTTTATTATACACAATACAACAACCACCTACTGGTTGTAAGTGCTAAACTTCAACAAGACGTGTGCAGGCGAACGTCGTTGCGTTTGAAACCCATGCGGTATAACTTGCGGAGAAAACAAGAACGGTAAATTTTCTCGAAAATCCAAACGACCGACGACTGTAATTTTGAAGTAAGAAAACGGAAAAAAAAAAAAAAACCATCGAAAATTTAAAAACGTGTACGTAACGCCGAGACGTCGTAATTTAATTGTTGAGAAATAAATACGTCACCTATAACTACGGGTCCGAACGGCCGTGTCCCCACTCACATGCCCGGGGTCTCGACGGTCGATCGTATTTCTTTCGGGCTATCGTTGACTTCGGGTTGTACGTCGGTCCAGACTATTCGTGCCGAACGGGTGTTCGCGTCGACGTGTTTCCAATGGCGTTTGGGGTCGTCAGCAGCAGCAACACGGAGGTTCCGCAAGAACGCGAGTAGACAGTCGGCGGGGTCCGTCTCGGCGATATTCGGCGATGTGCGCAGTATACTATATCATGTTACGGCGCGTCAGGTGTCGACGGATCGAATTCCGTAACGACAGAATGCTTACCGGCATGTCTGGTGCCGCCACTGCCGGCATGTCTCCGCGACGACTGTTATCTCGACGCGCGGGAAACGTGTTGTCGTTATTTTTCGTCTAACCAACACGGTAATCGTACGGAATTGTCTACGCGAAAATTGTTTGCGCGGCGAGAAGTTATTGTCGACGACAATAAAAAGGTCTGGCCGCGTGCATACCGGAACCGCGATAGACTGGAAAACGTTGTTTCGCGGCTGGACGGGAGAGGTAATGGAACGAGGAAACGGGAATGGCGTATTTGCTCACGGGATTTCGTAGTAGTTAGAATAAAGGAAAGCAAAAACGCCGTGTTAATTATTTGCCGAACGCGGTCCCGATTCAAGGCGTGGGCTTTAGGCAAAACCAACGCACCGAGGCGAAAAATATCGCCCGTACGATATAACATTATACCCGCTAAAAATACATTTGTTCGATAACGTTCGGGAAAACGAGAATATCTCGTGTTCGGTGAAACGAAGCCCCCCCGGCTGTTAAAGCATTAAAAAAAAAAAACGTTGGTTTTCGCATTTTAAATCACGTCACCTTAATGGCCCGACACTAATTGAAATCGAAATTGCATGTTTATTATTAACGACGATAACGAATTAAGCGGAAACTTGCCGGGTTCTTTGTTTTTGACGCTTAGCTCCGATTGTACCGTGATCACTGGCGTTATACAAATATCCATCGAAATATTTTTATTTGTTCAACAAAAAAACATACCAACGACAACACAATGTGATTACTTTCAAAAAAAAAAAAAAAAGTCTATGATTTTACACTGCATTTATCTCATCGACATTATTAAAGACGTTCAACGAAAACAGTAAATAGGAACCAAGTGGCACAGACGATGACGAACAGAGTTTACGCAGAAGACGCTTATATATATACACCGAAAATGTCGCATGGCAACTACGACGTTTTTAACTCAACTGTGAACTAATGTTTGCTCACGCCCGTAAATTAAATATCTCGTTACTAAATGATCAATACTTACGCTCGTACGTTCGATAACCGTAAACGGTCACTTGTCGGTCATAACGTCGCTCGACACCTTTTGCCTTTTTACCGGTCGTGTAATAACATAAATCATAATTATATTAAAATATCGCCAAAACTCGTATCGAATTTCGATTAGTATAATGTTCGTTTATTTAATTCGCCTTGCATAATTTGAATTTCGAGTATAGTACGTTTGAAATTTATATATATATACATGCTATATAAAAAATAATAAATAATTACAGTTTAGTTTTATCGAATAAAATTTTAAAGCTTTTTTCGTATGTTATTAGAATTTTTTGGGATCATACAAATCCGTTATCTGAACATTATTATTATTATTATCATCATCAACGTTTGTTTATTATTTATTTACAAGCATAAGGAGAAAAACATCGATTTCGAACGTCGGGGCGCGTTTACACCGCACTATCATCAAATATTTATATGCGTTTGTAGCGTTTCGTATAAATATTTTTCCCAGTTTTCCGTTCGCCGTAACATCCGGCTCGGACCACGTTAGGCGATTTTCGAAATACCGTTAGCTCGTGCACAATCGATTCACTGTGCTATTCGAAACGTTCGCGAAGGAAGAAGAAGAACAAGAAGACAAGGAGATAAAAATTACGATTCTAAACAAATTGGTTTACAAACTCGTCGTGAACACACAAAGCTTTTGGCGCGGCATCATTTGTCTCGAGCACGCGGACACTGTAAACACACCGTGGCCGGTATCGATCGTCTTATTAAAACGAGTTGATGTGTGTGGACGGATTCGCTTCTCGTATTTTATTTTCCCTTTCGCGAACGAAACGGTTGATTTCAAACTGCACCTGACAGACAGACACCCGTTAACAACACATTACCAATACATTACACAATATTACAAGATTAATTTAATAAAATATCATATATACTCTGAGGTCGACGTGATATTTACGCGAT
Source organism: Schlechtendalia chinensis (assembly GCA_019022885.1). Lineage (NCBI taxonomy): Eukaryota > Metazoa > Arthropoda > Insecta > Hemiptera > Aphididae > Schlechtendalia > Schlechtendalia chinensis. The sequence continues at coordinate 4,927,755 of CM032349.1, read as the reverse complement.
TCGTTCTTTCCTATAACATCATGTGCCACGTACGTTATTTAAACGGCAACGTGTTCGAACATAATAGCTATCTTTCGTTCGGTTGGTGAAGTTCGCCGAACGGAATTAACTTTAAAATCGGACATTTCATTGGTTGGAATTCAGACAAATTGTAAGCTTAGGTTAGATTAGGCAATGTGAGATGGCCCGAAGTATTGCTTAACGGGTTTCCGGGCAGTGGGTTTATCGCCGATTTAAAATAAAAAATAAAAAAATGGTAAGATTAGATTAGGTTAGGTTAGTTTAGCCGTTAATTTGTAAATCAATTTTTGGAATTTATAAACTATCGCTTAAAACAAAGAGATAGACCTGACATTTTCTGCAAAGTCCTTCCCCCTCCCCCCATAATGTCCATATCGACTCGGAAAAATCATAAGTTGAAGACCTTAGTGTGTAAATAACTGTGAGTTAGTTTAAGGAAATTTGTAAAAAAGATCTCGTGTAGCGAATGGTGACTTACAATTGCATACAAATTGTGATCTTTCACATACAGTGGTGTATGAATAAAGTTAGTTGATGTAGAAGATTCAATATTATCCGCATTCCAGTGAACTTATGTAGTAGGGAAAAAAGTTAACGTTCAATTATTGTTTATTGAAAAATATATTTTATCAGTGTAGTTCCGTGTTATAATTAATAGAAATGTCGATCATTAAAATATCAACGAAACGCGGAACGATGCAAATTTAGGTGTTGTTCAAAAATAATTTCACTACGTCGTGATGATGTGTTTTGTTCAGACTTGATCGTCACGACTTATATATATAATATTATAGGTTCTTCCAGGAAAAAATGCACAATCCGAACGTATATGTTCACAAGATAAATATTTTGATTTATTATTTCGCATAACATTAAACATTACAATATTAATAATGTATAATAATAATAATAATAATAATAATAATAATGATATTAATAATCTATAAAATGTTTCTAGTCAATTAAAATTTCCAGTTTTCACTTACAAAAAAAAAAAAAAAAAAAATTAGTATACAAGTGAACAATGAAAATTCTCATTGAACTGTGTAATGTATAATTATTAGATATTTCAATAAGCTAAAAATCGTTAATAAGTTATTAACTGCTATATTTAATATAATTATATAATATGACTTTGAAAACACGTCTGTATAGGTACTCGTCAACGATATCGACACGTATACGCAAAGAAGTTACGATGAATTAGTAGGCAAATACCGAAAAATTATAAAATTATAAAGATCGGCCATAATCCTATCCCACCAAAATCGTGATTTTTCCAATAATTATTTTATATGGCGTTTCGTTGGAAACAATTAATTTTTCTCGAGCAGAATTTCGTATAGACAACAACTGTCGTGTTTTGATTTTCTTTACTCTCTTCAGTTTATATGAACGTGAATTATCGCACTATCGTCATTTTTGGTCTTATCATCTAAGTAATTTAATATTCACTATTTATCAAATATCTTATAACTATAGGGCAGTGAATTTGTAATGAGTGCGTTTTTGACGGTTTTATCAATTTTCATGTTTTCAAGTATTTTCCACGGTCTGTATCACTGCTAAAAATGTTACTGAAAACTATTTATTGAACATTTCAAGGAAAACTTTTTTAACGAATTCATTAAACTTTTTAGGTGTTGTTTCTTTTAATGCATGTCTGAGATTAAAAATGCATACCGATCTATTAATAATTGTATTTATATTACACGTAAAAATAATGAAAACACAGAGTGAAAATAAAAATTGTCCAATGCATGTACTCGTTTCCACCCTAAAGTGTTGGACATTTCGTCGATATTTGTCGAAAAACGAAAATCCAGTCCAAACTTCACAGCAAGCATAGAATAAATTGGCGAAAAATGGGAAAACTCGATTTTGGTGGTGGGAAACGGATCCGCGCGCGTAAGACAAATACGTTTCGAAATGTTTTCGACGACATGTAACTGCGGCATTGTAGTTTTGTTTCGAAATCCGTTTTCGAATTGACGGTTTGATAGGGGAACGAAAACAAACGGAGTGGAATAAAAACACGAAACACGTGTGCGACAGTGATGAAATAACGATTTGCATAACGAGTACCGCGAGTCGAGCAGCTTAAAATATAAGTATTATTGTTAGTTTGGCACGTGCGGTGCGCGATCGATCTGACGCGTTCCGATCGATTCCGTTAATAGTAAAAAAAAAAAAAAAAATTGTATATAGCATAGCAACAAAACAACGCGAATCCGTTTGGAACACAATCCCGTTGAGTGTAGTACGGTTAGTAGAAATTAATCGAAATACGAATAATACGATTAGAATATTGTTATAAACATTATTGTCGTTGTACGAATCGGAGTAATAACACGAGTACGTGACATTAATATCGCGTGTGCGGCGACGGACCCGGGAAATTCGAACGCCGAAGGGAGCCGAAGTACGAAACCGTCACGGACTAAGACGAACATCGCACTAGCAGCGAGTGTTTCTCTGTCGTGAAAAACCGAAAAAATAAACGAAAAACTAAACGAATGAATTGAAACGAAAACAATATGAGCAAAACGCGAGACGGACGCGAACGGTTTTGTGAATTACTGTTGCGGCGGAACTGAGGACGGCACCAGATGTCGTTTTCTTTGTACAAACGTCAACACGCGGTTTTAGCGATTGTTCCCGGGACGATGACCGCGTTTCATCCACGGACTCGGCGGACGGTCTCGTAGTACCGACGCGCGATCGTCATTCACGATTATTGCACCTGACCGGCTAGGACGCGCGCGTCCGTTCGATTCGCGACGGCGGGATGCACTTAACGGCATCGGAGTTAAAAAAAAAATAATAATAATAAAAAAATCTATAGAACGCCGTTGCGGACGTGACCGCGGTCACATCCGGTACGTGTCGTCCCTGCCGTCCGAGTCGTGGAACCACTCGGCCGCGGACGTGGTGCGCCCGCCGCCGAACATCAACCGCGCGGTGCCGGAGCTCTCGTACTCCGCGGACGACGACGCGTGTACCGTTGCTCGCGGTGGCCGTGCCGTAGCCCGACGGTCCCGTCCCTGAACGACGACCTGGGCGTGCGGTCCGGGCTGCTCAGGTCGTCGCCGTCCTCGTACGGACGGACGCGCAGGCCCCAGTTGGTCTCGGTGAACTCGGACGCGGACCGGGCCAGCGACGGCTGGCTCAGCGACCGCACCAGACTGCCCGCGTCGTCGTCCGCGTAATACGACGGGACGCCGCCGCGACGGTCGCGCGGATGATGCTGCTGCTGATGGTTCTGCTGATGGTGCTGGTAGTAGTTGTACGAAGAACTCACGTCGCTGTAGTTGTCCGGCACGTCCGGCCGTCGGAAGTCCACCGTCATCTCGCTCATCGACCTGCGGGACGCAACGCGCGTTTGAGAACCGCGCACGTTTCACACCACCCCCGGGGCCCGTCGCCTCCGCGGCTTCGCCCGTTTCACACACGCGGCCGTGCGCGTACCGGTCGGGGGGACACAATGTCAAAGATTTCCAAGTCAAAACGAATTCGAACGGCTTCGAACGATTCAAAAACGCCCTGTGACCCAGACAATACGTAAAGCAAACAATCTCAAATCTGATCAACGAAAATAATAATAAATGCATTGAGAGAGCGAGGGACAGAACGCCAGAATGATGTCAAAGAAACCGGGTGAAGAAAAATTGAGACATTTGAACATTGATTTTTTGTCGACCATTTTAACGACTGTTCGAACACCATTACGATCACACGGAAAAAATAACAAAAGTCTGTATTATTCATGACGTCCGGAATTGGACGGTGAGAATTCGTTAGACAGTAAACAGTTTCAATTAGATGACGTTGATGAACCATCAATATTTTTGAAAAAATTACTTGTTTAGAATCGATCCAAAAACAAAAAATTTCGTGAAGAACATTCACAAAAAAACGGATACTTGCCGTAGACATGATTTTAAGACAAGCACGTTTACATTCCAACATATAGAGTTCACGGCCAAATTTATCATTTCATTGGTAGTCTGTTGCATCAGTCGGAAGAAAAAAATCTGATGTTTACAAATTTATTTCACTTCTGAAAATGACCAGATGAATTTACCATCATATCGCACATTTCTATGATCCGGTCAGAATCGTTTTTCCAATTCAAACGTTCAAAAGTCTCTATCGGTCTCAAAATAAAAATCACAAGGTCGAACGTCTAAGCTTGTGCGAATTCATTTGCATTCAGACTGTTCTGCGCGTGGAACAATAGAGAACCGGAAACAAATGATTCTCCAGTTACATTTCTCCTGAATACACTCCGCCCGAAGTGAATGCCAACTAAAATATCGATTTCACCTCGTATCATATCATACTTAATCGTCGCGTGCAATGCTCACCTGACGTCCATATCAGACTTGAAGCTCGACCGGGAGGTTTTCCTCGACCTGGCCGGACCCATGGGACCGTGGTCGTCGGCAGTGGTCAACGTCCTGACGCTCGACCCGTCGTCCGAATCGTACTCGTAAACGGTCGGAAGCGAATTCCTCCTGGTCCGGGCGCCTTCGAACTCGATCTTCTTTTTCACGTACCGGTTCGACGAACCCGCGGCTGTCTTGTTCAGGTTATCGTAATGCTGCGGCGGCGCGATCACGCGGATGATCACGTCCCATTTTTCCGGTTCGAATATCTGCTCGTACCTGGGATCGCTCCGGATACGCTCGAAGTCCTCTCTGACCGTGGCCTCCGTGATCAGCTGTCTCAACGTCGACTCGGTGGTGATTATCTGCCTCCACTTGCGTTTGTCCTCCAGCGTGAGCGTCTGCTCCACCCGGTACCGGGTGTTCGGCTCCGGTTCGGGTTGTTCGTCCAGCACCCGGACTAGCGACTCCCAGTTGGTCGGCGTAGGCACCGGCACGTCCATCGTGCTCAGGAACCTCTGCCGCAGCCGGTGTTGTTCTTCGTCCGACACCGCCGATGACGACATGTACGACTGAATCCTGGACTGGCGGTCCACGCCGACCGGGGGCGGCGGCGGATATCCGGTCACCGACGATGCCTCGGAATAACTGTCCCAGTCCGTGGCCGTGTCCTCGCCGGACTGCGGATACTGTGCGTCCGGGTTCGGGTAGTTCTTGATGGTCACGTCCCAGCTGGCTGGCGGCGGCATCGGCTTCGGCTTGTACTCGACCACCTCGCGCCTATGCCGCTCGATGTCCTCGACCGTTCTCTTCTCCGTAATCGTCTTCAAGAACACGTCGTCGACCGTGTGCGACGTGATTTCCGGACGTTTGGTCGGCACCACGAGCGGTTCGAAAACGTCCGCTCGCGTCTCGCTAATGTATTCGGACACGGCGCTGGTGTCGGCGTGCTGGCGGTGTGCGGCGGTCATCTTCGGCGGTACCGCCAGCGGCGGCGGCGGCGGCGGCGGCGGCGGCGATCTCCTCTTCTCCACGGCCACCGACTCCTCCGTCCGGTACCATTCCGCCTCGTCCCTGTCCTTGCGCACCACCGTCGAATAGACCGGCGGCGTGCGCGCTTTGGGCGCGACCACGTACCGTTCGTCGGTCACGCTCATTGTCGTCTCGTCCCTCTCCAGAATGGTGGTCAAGTTCCGTTCCAGCGCCGCGACGCTCGCCTCGGACTCGGACGGCGGCGGAGTCGGGCTAGGCGTCGGCGCCGCCCGTTTCACCCTGAGCTGCACGTCGAATTTCGGTTGCACCGGCGGCGGCGGCGGCGGCGGCGTGATCAGCTCGTGGTGCTGGTACCGGTCCGAGTAGTACTCTTGCTGGAACGCCCGGTTCTCGAACGACCCGCCCGAGCTGGGCGACCGTCTCAGGCTCCTGCCGTCCACGTCCTCCGCCTCAGAACTCGGCGATTCCGACGGATAGTCGCTGGGCAACGTGTCCCCGGCGCTGACCAACGCCATCTCGGAGCCGGACGAGCTGTCCAGCGTGGGGGCCCGCGCTCGCGGTATTTTCAGCCCGTCGAACATGGACAGGCTGGAGTCGGACAGTTTCTCCGATCCGCCGACGGACGACAACGGGTGCCGACGTACGACCTGCACCTGCTGGTTGCGGAGACAGTAGTACGAGCAGCCGAGGCCCAACAGAACCAACGACAGGAACAGAATGCCGCACACGATCAACAATATCTGGAAACCCTTCAGTGGCGGTTCCAGAGGAGTCGAAGGCAAATCGATACTGTAAAAATAATGTCGTAAGTAAATCGAATCGAACCCAAAACAAATTCAAACACTAACGTTCAGTTCAAATCAGATTTATATTTATTCGACAGAGACGAAAAGTCTGTAATATTCACTCAGTAAAATAATAAAAAAAAAAAAAATCATTGAATTAAAAAAAACCTCAAGTCTAAATAATTAACTAGTGATAAATTAAAAATGTTACCGGTAATATTAATTTCGAGATAAATTTTAAAACTATAATTATTATTATTATATACTGGTATTGAATTTAAATCAGCTTATTAAATTATGTTTATTTTATAAAAATGTTTTTAAAAAAAAAATCAATAAACATTTTAAAAAAATAATAACCTTGATCGAGTATATAGTTATATATTTTATAATATGCTAACAAAATTAAGTATATTGCTTTCATTTAGAACGTGTTTTGTCTGAACGATAATATCAACAAAAAAAAAAAAATCAATCCAACTACAATTTTCGTGTACTTACATTTTGTTCGGTATACCGGCTGGCGGCGGAGCGATTGGCGGGGGATACCTGCAGACTATCGTCACTACTTCGTCGCCGTCCATCTCCAGGAAAGGATGGAACCTGACTACGATGTTGTTGGTGAAAACTCTTTGGGGATCCTGTAGAATTCGAAAACGATAAAAAAAAAAAAATCGGTTTTTCTCTCTAAAACTACGCGTTTTCTATTACTACTGATACGATTGCCCTCCTTTAAACGTACTTGTTTCGTACCGCATCCTTTCAACGGCAAGTCGATCCTGGCCGAAGTGTTCCCTTTGCCCGTCACTGTGCACGCGCTGCTCCGGTCGAAGTCCGCGTACGCTCTACCGTAAAACGGTTCCTCGAACTTGAGTTCGATCTAAACACAGAGAATTCGCAATAGTAACTTTTGCCTAAAGCTTCTGTCGACAAACACTTAGAAGCGAGTCGTTCAAATGTGGAAGACAAAACATGCGTCTCCGTTTTCGACTATACGACTGCAATCTCTATCGGGCCGGTCTCGTTAGAAACGTATTCGAATGGTGTTCGAGAACCGTTCGCGACAAATTTCGACGTCGGTGGAAAAGTACGGGCCTATTGTACACATTGATCGTCATTCCAATTAATATTTTATTTTGAAGATAATCTAAGACGATTGTGAGTGGTTCTTGAATGCCATTCCAGTAATTTCTTATGAAAACTATACCGTTCGAACGGTGTGGGGGGGAAGGGGGAGACTACGTCTATGCGTAATTTCGGCCGAAAAATGTTTCGCCTCAAAAAGACCGCTTCCAAGTCCGTTACAAGTCCGAACATTACGCGCTCACCTGCATGTATCCGGCGGCACAGTTGAGCGCCGCTTTGGTCCTGTTCAGAAATATCACGGGCGACAGTTCGTCCAGCTTGGTGACCTTGCCGTCCAACACGGTAGATTCGGGCAGGCCCCTGTCCGGGTTCGGGAAGTCGATACTGTTCTCCACCTGGTCGTAGTTGGATTGGGCCACGACGGTCGTCAGGACGGACGACAGCAGCAGCGTCAGCGACAGTGCGCCAGCGCCGCGCTCGGTCATTATGATCGTCGGTCCTGGAAAACGAACGGCGATCGTCGCGGTCAGGCTCTCTGTCGTTATTTCGAATTTTCGATTTCCCCCCCCCCCCCTCCTATTGTGACTTTATAACGAATGAAGGTTAGATGACTTGTTTTTCGGTAAAAAAAAAAAAAACACTATAGTTTTCGGTATATATTTCATTCGTCGATACTCGTATTATTGCGCAAACACCAATCCCGACGTACGTCATTAAAAACTATAAAACACATATTTTTTATATTCTCGGATTTTTTTTAAATTTTATATCCGTATCAAACGCGAAACGCACGTGAAAACAGGCCGATAAAATCATACGACGGTTCAAAAAACCGTCTACGTTCCGGCGGGCGATTCGATGCGACCGGCAGTGGAATTGAAAAGAGAAATTAAAAATGTGGAATATTAATGACGATGTGATCGCGTACGGCGACGAGGCGAACGTTAACAAAACACGCACGACAGTCGAGAGCGAAACGTCTCCCGTCAAGGGCGGCCGATCGTCGTCTACCATTCGCCGGCGCACGCCGACACGTTGCACAATTGCATTGCGTTGCACGTCGTTCGGTCAGCCGACGCGCGCACGATTTCGTGCGAACGGTCCCGCCCGGGTATCCTTGCGACCGCGCGGCGTCCTTGGCGTTCGGCCCCGCCGGCCAAACGAGCCGAATGTCCGGGCCATCCGCGGATCCCCGGAAGACCTCGGTCGTATGTTGCTCGGTTCCGGCGGGATCGTCTTTACGTGATCCAACTGCGCGTCGGGCCGGGTTTCATTCGGTTCGTCTTAACGTGAAAGTCTGCTGGACGTTACAACAGGTTACGTGCCGGCGACGCCGGTCGGGCTGGGTCAGGCGCACGGAAGAACGACGGACGATTTTTCGTCCGAATGCATTTTCTCGTCGTCTCTCTGTGCCGGAGTCTTGAGCGCGCGTCACCGCCGCACCAATAACGATCTCAACCGATTATAATCTCGTTTTGGCCGATTATCTTGCGGCGTGTGACGCAAATGACTTCGTAATGTATAAATGTAATACACGTTCGAAGGTGAAAATTCGGGAGGGGGTTTACACGTTTCATTACCAGAGAGATAAACGCGCGCATAACGATTTAATAATACGTTTTCGTTAACGCCGCGGTGAACTCGAGGTCGACGTGACCGAATACGACTGTCGCGAGAGTAAATCGTCTTTCCAGGGACGAACCGAAAGGAGACGACTACGGCCAAATACGGTCCGCGTTAAATTCGTATTATTCGTATTATTATTTTTTTTTTTCTTGTCCCCGCTACGGATCTCAAAATTCCAAAGTACCCAACCGCGGTCTTGTAAAGAACACATTTGAAAGTTATTCAAAAATACGTTTCCGAACAGATAAAGAATATTTTTTTGGAACACGTATTCGAATATGAAAAATATACTCCAATATTTGCGAAACGAATGTATCTGGTTAATTGAAATATATTTTTAGAATTCTTTTTCTCGCATGTTTGGATTTTGAAAAAAAAAAATTGTCTGGAAAACTTACACGAAAGACCGTCTTTGTTCAAATTCCAAAAATATAATACGAATTTCTTTACACCAACTTGGTGCATTGTCACGAATATTCCTTACAATACGTTTTGAAAACATATTACTTACGTCAATACTTGTAAAGTCATCTATTGTAGTCGGCAGAGTCAATTATTTTCCATTGTGCTGCCAGTATTTAGCACGTGCAAATAATTAACAAAGTCGCGTAAACGAACTTCATTTTTTGTTTTTAACGATTTAAGATGTTTAAAACCCGTTGATGTCGACTGTTTAAAAATATCGTCATCCAATACATGTACGTGGAAAAAGTCGAAACAGTTTTCGTGACTTTCGAAATTTAATTTAGAACTTACGTACATTTATTTTTCGTCGATTTAAAATCTTGGTTGACATAATGGATATTTAAACCATTTCACTTGTAGAATTCAAACATTAAACGTTTATTGACGTTTATTGACATTTAATTCAACATCGTTATCCCAAATTATATAGATGTGTAAGCTTAACGACGGCACATAAACCGGCCCGAAAACCGATCGAAACGTTTCAAATTCGTGAGAGATAGTAAATAATAATAAAAAAATAAAGACCCCTCTCGAAAACCTCTAAAACCCGTACGCCTAATATTATTATACAACCTAACTGATGTATGGCGACCACGTGGTGTTTTAAGCACGTCCAAGGACTCGTCCGCTGTACATTAATAACGACGACCGTCATTATACGCGTCCGTAAACACTCGAAAATGTACGACGACTCGTCTTGGTCGTCGTAGTGATGATAAGTCGGGCACGTCGTTCACGAAACGTTAATTCGTGCCGGACACGCACGTACGACTTAACAATGTTATAATTATCGTAAACAAATTTTCCGCGTGCGTGTTTTTTTCGCTTCCCCGTACGTTCTTTATTCTTCTTTAAAACTCGACTTCGGTGTGTGGGGCACGTGTGCGCGCGGCGACGACCGCGGTCCGGGCCTGACAGTGTGTCAAACCGTTTTCATGGCGAACATATTATTTCGTTTTTTTTTTCCCCGTTTGAAATATACGTTCAAATGGTTCTGGCGAAAGGTATTTATTTTTTATTTTTTTTCCGTAATCTTCCAGACCGATCGAAATTCATATGATGATAATAATAATTGCGCAGTTGTTAGTCGTCGGAACGCGCGCAAAAACTCGTCGTCGAGAATGTCGTCGAGATAAAGCGAATAAAAAAAAAAAAGAAAGAAAAAAAAAAAAGGCGTATGTACCTACAAGAGCGTAGAAAACGACCTTCCCGTCGTCGCATGTACGCATTGTATGTTTGCGTATCGATTACACGACTGCGCCGCGGACGACGCGTAACAAATGTTATGTTTGAAAAAAAATCGCCGGACTCTCGACGTAGCCGATCGGTTTTAGGTTAGGTACCTATATTGATCGGACGGGACGCGTGTGATTTTCGTCCGAAAACACTAGGTCGTGACTCGTGCGACGACCGCGATCGAAACCCGATAATCTCCGGCTCGAAAACACGTCGTCGTCCCGCGTTCCCACGATAAGAACAACAGCGGACCAAGAGACCCGTACTCGTGCGCTACGACGTTACCGATGTCGTGCCGAACGCGCGCGTTCGCCGTTCGTCGTCCGGTCCGTAGACGTGCGGTAACCACCGTGCGGTAACCACGGCCGAGTTGTCCGCCGTGAGCCGAAGCGTGACTCGACTCGCCGGGTGAAAACGGATGACCCCGCGATTCGATTTTAGCACGCTCGCGCGACGGTCCGGGTCGGTTTGGCGCGACGACCGTTTCGAAACGAGCGAACGACCCGAACTCTCGTCGCGAACCCGGACCGTAAGTGTCGTGGCGGTCCGACGGGGTCGTCTTCGTGAAACGATCGTGACCGCGACCGTCGGGCGCGGCGAATCGCAAAACCGGCTCGACGGACCACGCGTATCATCACGTGGTATTAAACGGAATCGCGTGGACGGACCCATCCCACCGGGTCTCCAACCCTGTCCGCAACGGCTGGCGTCCGATACGCGCAATCGGTCCGCTCTCCGCTTCGAGATCGCGTTTACGACGAGCACCGACCCTCGTAAATCCGGAGTCGCCACGAGTCGGACGAACGAAGATAACAGCCGATAACCATTGATCTCCGTCGGGACGCAGTGGTTCGTGCGCCGCGGGTCAAAGCGAAACGGACGGACGATACGCGTTTTTTTGGCTTGTTCGGGGGGGGTTTTTTTTTTTTGAAACAGGACGTGCTGGCTAGGTTAGGTCCGTTGACCGATTCACGACGGCGACGAATTACACGATTGCGTACGAGAAAACACACGCGTGCAACCGACCGGACACGGACGCGCAACAGCGATTGCAACGCGCGTTTTCCGTTTCTGCCGGCAACAGACGGACGGCGTTATGCAATGAGCGTGGTGCTATTATTATTTATTTGGATTTCGATTGATTTGCATCGATCGCGTGTTATGACATACGCCAAACGTCGTTACACGCAGGACGATCGGTTGAACGTGAAATCATACATAGCATTTTTTCATTTACGTCGGAAAACGTTTTTTGTTTTAGCTATCAAAAAAAAAAAAATTGCCAACGTCAAGATAATTCGTTTGAACATTCACGTGCGATACGGTTGATCTTCTTTTATAATGCTAATGTTACGGTCGCGGACAACTATTTTAATAATCGTCGCGGGTTAGTCGATGATTATGACCGTCGGCGAATTCCGTACGGACGACCACCAAATGCGACAGCATTCGTATTTATTTATTTATTTTTTTTCCCAGGGAATTTCGAAAGAAACGACCGGTAGCCGTGAAAAACGAGGTTGACACGGTCGACGAAACCGACTGCGCTTCGCTCGGGATCCATAAAATCGGAACGGGGCGCGATGGCGTACGCGGTGACGCGAACGACCGAACGGAATTTCCCTAAACGCATTTCACCTGCGCGAGGGGCCTTCGACCTCGGATCGCGACGATCGGCCGCAGTAAACGGGAGGAAACGTCGATTGGTCTCGGTTAGGGTGTACGGGTGCGGAAGAATTACAAAACAAAACAAAACGAAATAATAATAACACGAACAAAACACAAAAACCGTTTCCAACGACAACCCGCGCTCCGGTCGTCACGGGTCAATCAACCGCCGCCGGTCAAGTCGGCCGTGCCGACACGAGGTGTGATCATCGATCGGATCCGTGGTGTCCGGGCACCCAAAATAAACCGGCGCGACCGACGCGAAACGGAGATAGAACTTCATTGCGTAGATCACGAACCCCTAGAGTTCGGGTCAAACTCGGGAGAACGGCGACTGAAACGTTCGAAACGATCGCAGACGGAAAATTCGGAGTCGAAGCGATGTCAAGCCGTACCGAAAAGATTTTCTGAATGAAAAACCACCCCCCGATGGAACTTAATAGTGAACGTAACGTTTCGTATGGATCGTGGCGAATCATTGAACTGGAGATTTAGGCGCGCGAATATAAGCTTTCAAGATTGTTAAGCCGAGGTGAAAATTCCGCTTTTTCGTTTCGTCAGTTCCTGGCCGAAAAACGTGTTCCAGCTGTTCCCCTCATTCTACCTATTCAACGTGTGACTTTTTGGGACAAGCGCATAACCTTCGGATAGTGAATACATTGATGGACACTAGTATTTTAAACACGTTTTTGTGATTTTCGATAATAAAATCAATCCAAATTTTTATTTTCATCACACCTCGTACATCAAATACGCACTTACACGATTAATAATTATAGTCGTTAATAGGTACCTACGACTAGGCCACACAACGTTCTCGTACCTAAACCTGCTGAACATAACGAGACCAAAACACCGCGAGCCATCCGTCCTCTATACATACACACTTATTATATGAATGTATTATAGTTATAATAGAAAATCTCACTATAACGCCTTTAGGCGTTTGCTTAAAGATGGCTGCAGCTCCATCGCGTGTTTGAAATACATAATTTAAATATTTTTCTACGTTTAAACTATGAGTTGTTTATTTAACAATTAGCTACAAACTTTTTTCAAGCTCAATCTGAACGTACTGTGTCTCTGGTATACTAAATGGAGAATTAAAACAAATCACGAGAAGTCCGCACGTGTTGTTTTAAACCCTACATAAAGACTATTCCTCGTATCGTGTAAGAATTAAAGGACTCCTACTTCGTTCACAGAAAAAAAATCATTGTGTGTATAGTGTGCAAAAGCTGAAAACTTGGCATTAAATTACTTTTGTATAAGTCACTCTCGACGCCGATTTGGACTTACGGTCCACGAATATAGGGTCACGCCAAGGCGTTCGTATGATCCAATCCGTCGTGCTCGGAATGTTCATCGGGTCTCCCGTTTTATGTTTCTAACCACCGCGTTCCGTTCCGTGAACGCGTCAGTCGTCATAGGGATCCCTTCAGTTGAACGACCGATTGAATATATTCTAAGTTCACGGAATAAATTTCAATCGCGGCCTAGAAACGAGAATTTTTTTTTTTCGATTTAAGATTAATCGCTTCGCGGTTTTCCGCGATTCGCGTCGTTCGCGCGGGCTTGCGCGAGACGACGGCTGAAGTGCACAATTACGCATTGTTACGTCGGTTTCGGCCGACGCGATACCGTGAAAGTCGCCGCCGGAGGACCGGTCACGATCGGCCTCTCTTCTCGAACCGTAACAGTCCGTCGGACGGATCGAAGTTCGTTCGCCCGGGCCGCGACCACGTGCCTCCCGTCGCGTTCGTGAGATATCCTTATCGTGTTCTCCTTCTTCTTCATTTTTGTTTATACACACGATTTTCCGCGTCGCGTCAGTGACTTTCGTCCGGAGACGCCCGTCGTCCGACCGTCGACGCACGAATGCGTGCGACAAACGCATAGGTTAGGTTAGGCGGCGCCCAAGTCTGAAACCGCGGTCTCGGGCGACACGTTCGTTGTCGGACGAACGAACTGTGTTTCCTTGTACGCCGTGAGACGTTTTTCGATAGACCTGTGTTCGCCCGACGACGGACAATGAACGATCATTCGTATCGTTCTGCGATTTGTTCGCCGATTCGATACCGCAACGTCGTTACTAACCGGCTGACTTGTAACTTCGTTAACGCCCCAGCCTTGAAAATAACAGTCGGTAGTGTGTAGCACGCGCGCCGACCGTGTTCTAAGTCAATTGAAATTCGACACGCGCACCACACGCGCACACACACGTGTTCAAAAACGCATAACTGTTACTGCTGAAACCATATTACGACCGAACGACGTGTCGTGTGTTCATTTCCGAAAATACGCGATTCGTTTAAACACGATGTTACGTGGGTACACTGTTTGACGCACACGGTTACGCGATAATATTTTGTCAATAAGTCATCGTGACAAAAACAAAAACAAATAATAACAATCGTGAATAAACCACTGTCGGAGAACGAATACTTGTATTGGTTTTAGTAAATCTATTTTCTATGATTTATAAACGATTTATAATTGAATAGATATACGTTATATGTTATGTGAACATTTTCCACTTAATAATATACGTACTTTTCATTCCAGCGAACGTTTTCAACATCTGAAAAAAATAAAAAAATAAAAAAATTATAATCTATTCAATATTGTTCGGACGATTTGCACATCTGTTCGTCAAAAAAAAAAAAATTATGAATATTTTTTTAAAATTAAAATCCACTAAAACAGAATTTAACGTTTAAAAACATAAACGATATTATTCCCCTTCGGCGAAGTGTGTCACCGACTCACCGTGTTCCCGGAAACCCCAAAACGACCGCCGAACAAAATATAATACGCGCGTTTTTTTTTTTTTGTCAGAATAGCGTTTGGGTGATTTTGACATTTTTTTTTTTTATAGTGCGTTGAAAAATAAAAGAAATCGGACTCTGGTAAAAAATTATAATTAATTAAAACCAAATAAAAAAAACTGTATAGCTGGGAAACACAATATAACAAAACAAGACAATCCGAAAAATCTCTATTCATAAACCACATTTTGACTTTCGATTTGAACGTTCTTTCGTTAATTAATTCTTATTCCTTGTTACCGACGCGAGTCCGACTTTGGCCCGAATGAAAGGAACAACAATGAGGTCTGCGAACAGGAAATCTGTTTCGTATCCGAAAACGTTTTTGCGAATTTTCTTCGCGTGTCAAAGCCTTTTCTTTTTCTGTTTTTTTATTTTTGCTTGAACCCACGGTTCGCCGACAAAACGTACACGGTGAAATATTATCAGTAGACGAAAAACAAACCAAATCGAACGACACGGCACGCGACCGGACAGTGCGGCCGCGACGATCGAACAGACCGCAGCGGAGTCGACGCGAAAACGATCACGACAGACAAATAACAGAGAAAAGATACATGGCGTACAATATTGAACGTGTCGTTACGTTACCGTCAGCGTGTTATAAACCTTTGAGGTTCGGTATATTTTTTTCTCGACGAATTTATACACGGGCGTTTTCTTATTTTTTTTTTTTTTAAACTCCTATACACATAATCGGAACAATTGTTTGGAAAGAAAAAAAAAACGTTTTGACCGACATCGTTTGCAAAGTCTGCTTTGTTCGTTGGAAACGAATAGACAGTTTAATTAGATAGTTTTTTTTCTTTGCCACATTCGAGACACGCGTCGTACAGATAGTGATATCGAAACACCAGCAACCCGCGGGACATGATAAACACCCGGACGCGGACGTTCGAGACGCGGACGAACACGTTACCGATTCGTTTTCCGTCCGTTGTCCAGCTCGTGGTGTCCGGACGACGGCGGCGGGTCGGAAAAAACAAAAAACAACAACAAAACCAAAACCGCCGGACGACCACGCGACCGAAATCATCGTCGTCGTAAACGCAGCGCGCTCGACCCCGGCGAGTATCTCCGGAGGACGACGGAGGACGGCGAGTCATCGGATTTAACGACTTTAATAATAACAATAATAATAAAACACGTTCGTCTCGGTATCTCCATTAGTCATTGTTCGGCGCGCGCGTACATTATATTATATGCGCACACGGGCTGGGCGTTTTCGTCGCGTTCGTCATGCAAACGACGAGCCGATAATTGCCGCCGTCTTCGGATAGGCACGTAAGACCGCGGGCGCGTCTTCCGCGGACTCGTACGCGTACGTGTGTGTGTACGGAACAAATACGCGAAGTAAACTGGCGTGCGTACGCGCTCGGCCGCGGCGTTTGACGTCACGGTGACAAAACGGTGTCCACGTGACGAATTCGCGCAGCCGGTGTAAACATCCTTATTGACATTTCACTTTGGCACGTTAAAATAAAAAACCGTCACGAAAAAGCGTTACGGAAAGAAAAACCTAACCTTATGGTTTGTTTCCATGGCAACCATTGTTTCGGTTTTGAAAAAATTTGAATTTGAAAAAAAAAATTTCACACATAAGACATAAAACTTTTACTCGTATGCGTTAATCATTTTCCATTTCTTTTTTTTAAAACGATCGCGATGTTACGGCGAGAAAACTCCGTTCACGCGTCGAAAACGTACGATCGAATTACACCGTCCGTAACGGCTATCGCGTCGTCGAAAAACAACAATAAACGTCGTCCTCTCGCCGTATTTGCGCGCCGTGTCCCGCGGCCGCGGTCTCGAAAACGTAACAGCTCGCTCGAAATCAATTCACTCGACGTTCGTACCGACTGCAAGTTACGTGACCGTCGGGTGCGAGTTGGGTTCGGCAGGTCGAACGAGTCGAGTGCGCGCCGTTTTTTCTGAATCCCGTCGGTCGTTATTTTAGAAATCGCTTTACAATTTGTCGTTCGGACGGGTGTTTTCCCGATTGAAAAACGTCCGCGCTCGACGAAATGCAAATCGAATGCTTGAAGTTCACGCGGTCGCGACCAAAACGAATAAAACGTCCCGGCCCGAGAACTTTGGTCGTGTCCGTGACGACCGTTGAAATACGTACGCGCGGCCGGTATCGCACGGTATCGTGCGCCGCGCCACTGTTGTTGTACAATAGCCCGCGCTCATAACATCACGATATTATTATTATTATTGTTGTTTGGAAGTGTTCGAAACGGCGAGTGATTTTCGAGGCGGGCGCGGTGAAATGCGCGAAAGTTATTATCAGTGAAAAATTGTGTTCGTCGAAAACCGATTCGCGCAGTTATGGGTCACTCGACACGTTGACCTTGACTTTTTTTTTTTTTATTAACTCGATATTCTCGTTTTCAACGTTCGAAAATATATATATATAATTTTTCGTTTTTTATATATTATGCAATACGATTTATATTCGCGTCCAACGGTACACACGCACACGCACACGCACACGCACACACACGTATATATATTGAATAAGTAATTTCGTTCTCGATCGTTCACTCCCATAACGCAACGGTCACTGCGTACAACTTTCCCTCACAGAGACGCCATTTCAATAAAATTATTAGATATCACGCTTTAGATTAGAGTATCTCGAGTATCTATTTTCTACAAATACGCCAACTATATACGGCGCGCGGAGGAATTCAATAGCGTTTACCTAAATTGAGTAGTTCACTCGAGTTAAATATATCGCTTTGTTTTGTTGTTTTTTGACGGATTTTCACGTGTGTTCGTCTCGACACCGGCAATTCGGCGAACCCGTAACCGGTTACCACTCTAACCGGGGTACACCCGCGGTTCGTAACGCGACAGTTACAACGATGTGATTAACGGAACGCGCGTAAGGAGTGGTCACGACCTTGTGTCACGTCGCGGTCATTGCTGCGCGCGGACGTTTATCGTCGGGAACACGTTGAATACGCGCCACGCCCGCGTGCGTTGTCCTTCTCTCTCCCGGCGGCTGGTTATTATCAACGCGGGCGCGCGCGCGTGCCGTTATTTAGATATAGTTTTTTTTTTTTTTGGTTATCAATTTATTTATCGAACCGTTCGGATTGTGTTTTGTAAACTCGGTGAAAACGGGTTGTGTTTGTCCGTCGCGCTCGCTATTGCGCGGTTTGTCAGCGCGCTGAGCTGGTCCGACGTTCGAACGAGATTATTTTCGTACGCCGTCCGTAACGTACCGGTTCGGGCGTCCGGGTCGGGTCGGGTCGGCTTGGCTATAATTTCAACGGGTGGTGGCCCGAGTGGGCACGTGTCGGTCGCGAGCCGCGGGTACCTTCCGAAGGTAACATTTCGTCCGGCCGCCCCGAACCGAAGAACAAAAAAAAAACCCGGTAGAACTAATCGTTCTCTATTTCTCGCGTTGACGAGAAACACTGCTAGTCAATACGTTTTCATTGGTATGCAGACAATAAGCCCGTGCCGTTTTAACCGTTTTTTCGTGGACTTAAGACAATCGACGCGAAATACTTATGAACATATGAAGTACGTACTGTTCAAATAAATTTAATAATGAACGTTTTGACTACTGGCGACGCTTACGTTTTGGTAAAATATCACGCATTACTTATTATACCTGTTCGAATCGACCAAATTATACTGTTATCGTCTCCCTCCCCCGAACCTTGAACGCGGCCAATGCGTTTACGCGAGATTTGATTTTTCGACTGTATTTATAGCGCGACGACGAGTAAGACAGTGTAACATTTTCGACACGATAAAAGATTTTTTTTTATTTTTGTATTATTATATTTTCGTTTTTGTTTTATTCGTAACGCGTACTATTGTTATTCATAAAGTGATAACGAAAACAAAACACAAATATTAATAATTTATGCACGTCTGCGAGCGTAAAAAAATATCGTTGAATTATATACATTACACCGTATATTGTATTCTCCGACGAGGTACGATGACGCGAAAACGAATTGTTTTCTCGAGCTTGTCAACACGCACACACATAAATATATAATTATTTTCAGTACGAGAAGCGAAAAAACCTCTTCGAGAATTTAAATAGCCGTTTCGTCGTCGCGTTGAAAAATAAAAATAAAACGTTCGACGCCTCCGTCACCGCCGTAACGGCAAACATGTTCTATTCCGAAAGACGTCAACGCTGGTCCGTGAACATAACCACTGGACCGTGAGAAAATCGGTCGGTCGGTCGGTCGGCCGGCCGCCGTTGGTGCCACTTCAACGAGGATAACGATTATACGATTTATCATAACGTCATGTGATTACGTACGCATTTCTCCGAGTCCAATAGTCGCACACTGCGCTGGCCGGTTATTTAATTATAATATACACGCATATGTTTAATTTATCGTCGACAAATGCGCTTGACCAGGGACGTACACAGAAAAAAGTTTTGGGGGGTGATTTTGAAAATCATTAATTGAAAGTTAGAACTTTGTATTTTAACGAGTATACGAATTTTTATATTGCTTTAGCCAGTGGTCCACAAACATAATGCAGTATTAAACCTGTCTAATAATATAACATAATCTGTATAATATAATATTAAAATTGAATAAGTAAATAGCCAAATATTTTGGGGGGTGTTTGAACACCCAAAACACCCCTATGTGTACGTCCCTGCGCTTGACGTCTGCTTTGATCGGCGTGCGGTGTGTTGTTGCTGATTCCTGTATTCTGTATCGAAGGAAACCCCGGTGGAAACGATCGTGATGCTCCGAACAGCCGTTATGTGTGCTGTGAGCAAGACGAGAGTTTACTAGTGGGTTCTTTTGTTTTTGGGAATGGCGGAAAACCTCTCGCTCGTCGGTCAACCACGTTCTGGCGGGCCGTCGTCGAACCGAACGGATGAAAACGAACGTCGGAGTGAATCCAATAAGTGATCAACGCGGATCGTTGTCGACGGACTGTTGACGTAGCAACAAGGGCGTCTTGAAATACTCGCCGACGCGTTTCGTCCGAAAATATCGAAATAAGACGCATTGCAGCGACCGTGTGCATGAAATTGAAAAACGAATTGTAAAAAAAAATCGTGATTTGTTCTCATCGCCTGAAGAGTACTTCGAAGAGGATCGACATGGTGTTTAAGTTTTATTAAATACAATTTTTTTTTATTTTTTTAAATCAATATTCCCGTTGCTTTTGGGTCCGCCCTCATATACTCTGCAGTATGTACTAGTGTAAAAAACGAATAACACTTTTTTTTTTGCTTTTAAATCGCTCGTAAACATATTTCGTAATAAATAATAACCACGTTCCCCGTCCCCGTATAATAAAAGTATATAACGTTCGTATTTGTTTACAACATCGCGAAAGCGGTAACGGCGTGTTATGTCAACCGCTGCGCTAATCCAGTTTGACCACTTTCGGTTTTTGGCAATTCGTCTGCTCTGCAGATCCGTAGACGACGAGCGTCGCATATGCGTTATATTATCAATATTATTATTATTACGTAAACATGCCCACCAAAATCAATCCGTTCGTCATACGCGCGTTTCGTCGTCTTGCAAACACGTCGAATTACACTGCTCTCGTGTGGACACGATTATCATGTTTTTTTTTCTTTTCTAGTCGATCGTAGCGCGATGTGCTATTTTTTTTGTTCGATTGTTCTTTTCGAAAATCGTATTCAAATTTTACCATAACAATAATATCGTTATTAAAAAAATAATACGCGGTAAATCTTTTCCGTGGAAAATAAAAAAAAAGATCGATTCCCCGTTTCCAACGAAATATATTTTTGCGCGTGAACGTTTCCGCCAAATAAACGTGGGAAACCTTTTACAATATCACGCGGTTCATAATTAACATTATAGTGACATGCATATGCTTATACAAAAATATATGAAACCAATAAACATTTATTGAATTGTTATTAAATTGGTTAACTAACGTATTAATTACAAGAAAATGCATTTATACTTTTTATCAAAATACGTGATGGTATTCGAACGTTTTAAAACCGAGTACAAATATTAGTATGTGACGGCATATTATCACAGAGATATAATAGTTAGACAAATTAATAATAAAGAAATAGATATTTCTTTGATTTGTAAATCGCATAATTAAAAGAAACGGTTTCCACAAAAACGTATCCACTATTTACATCATACTTCTGAATAGTGTTTATCGGTTTTTTTAACCCCTAAACTGGAGAGTACAAATAAATTGTATAAAATTATAGTTATACGACACCAAATAACACTCATTTTGATATATTCGGGTTGACCGATCTATATCGAATGATGGACTACAATTTATGTAATTCAAAATAGAATTTGATGAAAAACATTTTTGAAATTCTCAAATTTTCATGTTTTTGTTATGCGAATCAGCTACTACTTCTACTAATTATAAGAGTGTGTGCGACGACAATTTAAACGAGTTGCTACGAACATAATGAACATTATCTATTATTCACTTGTCGAATAAATCATAATTCAATTCAAGTAAGCGCCCGTTCCCCTGGCAAATATTTCCTACGCTGGTATATGTATATATAGCGTTGGAAATTGTATAAATTATGTCGATTCGTTTATGCATTGTTGAAAACAACAAGGTTTCCAAATATTTTTTGGCTGTAAACGGACGTATTCATATTTTTAAAACGATTACATCATGTTTTAATTATATTTAAAATCGTAATAAAGAATCACACTGCTATTAAATATTATACTGTGAACATGTAAATTTGATTATCACGCGTAAAATTAACAAAGTTACGAACGATCGAAAATTCGTTTTTTTTTTTTTTTTGTTCTTTTTTGAGGAAACGATTATTAAAATATATGAGGCGTGTTTATATAATTGTTTTCGTAGAACATATTGTTTTCGCGGTGTATGTTAAAAACAAAGAACAACAAACCAAAACCGTAATTTCAAATGTTTTAACTCTGTAGTGCTTTCCGGAACTACGGAGATCTAGAATAGATAATAAATGTTTATACGTGTTTGATTATACGTGCACGTGTTCATATGATGTATATACGTAAGATTATTAATTATAAAAACGTACATAAAAATACATACGTGTTATCGTTGTTACTCGCGTATGACGTCAAAATTAAGAAGAAAAACCAAAACAAAATCGTACACACATATATATATATATTTATCTGCGCTTAAATATGTAAGGTATGAATTTACACCGTTTTAAAACCGTACGGTTTTGGTTTTATTCGGCCGGGTATACGATACGGACAACGATCGATCTTTTAAAATACAATAGGTGAAAAACAAATATAAAAATATATATACGAATTTCCCGTCGTGACCATAAACGTTCGATTTTATTTTGTTATTTTAACGTCGTTGAACATTTCTATAAATATCGGTTTACAAAAAAAAAACCGCATTCGTCATACCCAACGAAATCCACCGGTCGGGTTTTCGGCTAATAATAGAAATAACATTCTCGCGAACAACTCGCGAATAAATCGTGTTTTTTTTTTTTCTTTCCGTTTCTCGGCCGAGTTTCGTAGTAGCGTTTCGAATTCGAGGCGATATACGAAACAAAAGTCTCTAATTCGCGCGAGAATTGACGAAATATACGATTGTTACGATATAATAAATTGTATTTCGCGCTAAAACTAAACAACCGTAATAATATATATGTATTTAAATATGTACGGAGTGATTTTTTTATTTTTTTTATTAGTTGTTAATACTTGCCAATATTTTTTTGATACACATTTTATTTATGGATTGTTTTCAAAATCATTTTCTCACTTTTCTTTATTATACCTCGAACAACTGTAAACTTTTCATTTTTTTTTTTTTTTTTTCATAACTATATTTACTTAAATATGTTTTCGTATGATAGGTAGGAATAGCTCTTTTTGCGTATTTAAGCGGAAACGGTAATATCTTTTAAAGACTGGGTAATATAATTAATTGATTAAACTAATTAAGTCATACATTTATTTATATTACATTTCGTTAGTTTAAAAATTTTGACTTTTAAAGTCCCGGTTCACCGTTCAGATTGCCGTTCAGTGTCTCAAGCCCGATTCACACTCGCACACGACACGGCACGGCACGCACTCGGTCGATTCCAATTTTCGTGTCCAACGGTCGGAAATCGTTCTCAAAATGTTTCGAAATTTAAAATTTAAAGATTTGGCAGTGATGATGGCATTAATGCTCGACGTCGACGAGGAGGAAAATATTAACCGTGCGGTAGTAGTCAAAAGACGATCTATATGGGTTCACGATATTTAAAAAAAAAAGAAAAGTTAATGGAGAACATGTAACTTTGTGTAAAATGTTGGAAGACCACGAAGAAAATTTTTTTAAATATTTTCGAATGTCAAAGTACCAATTTAATGTTCTATTTTTAAAAATTGAAAATAATATTTCCAAACATAATACGCACTTTCGAGAAGCAATACCTCCAAAAGAAAAATTAGCTTTAGAAAAATTATAAAAATGAGTACATAAAAATATGTATATTTAAAATAAAATAATTTCTACAGGCACCGACAGACCGACAAAACATTCTTTGCTCGAATGTTT
Source organism: Schlechtendalia chinensis (assembly GCA_019022885.1). Classification (NCBI taxonomy): domain Eukaryota; kingdom Metazoa; phylum Arthropoda; class Insecta; order Hemiptera; family Aphididae; genus Schlechtendalia; species Schlechtendalia chinensis. Next base: position 4,904,112 of record CM032349.1, on the reverse strand, counting down.
TGTCGTGTCGTGTGTGTCAGTGTGAATCGGGCTTTACTCCGACAACTCCGTTATGACCCGTTCACGTCTTGTCATCAGTCGAACTACACGATACACAAGGTCATCGAAACAACTCGCAGGGCCAGTGGCGGAAAAACTGGAATTCTACGGTCCCGTCCGACTTTCCCTTCCAACGTTCTCTGAAAGCCGTCTTTTGGGAAAATGCCCGAATATCACGACCGACGCGGATAAAAAAATCAAAAACTAATAGAAAAACAAAACTTTCACCGCGGTTTTTTCAAGAAAAACACAGAACGCATAACTACCGAACGTATACGGCCAAATCGTGCCGGGTGTTGAGACTTAAGCTTAACAAACCGGTTAAGTTGTCTTCTCGCACGCGTCTGGACACATCTAAACGGTTCTCAGCCGATTTCGGTCGACAATCGTATTGCGTTCGAACGCCTTGTTGTCCGGCTCCAGTCAAGCGCTTACCGACTGCCCGCGGCGCGAATCGCCATGTGACATTACCACTTGCGTCGATAACGTGCAATGGTATTACTTCGTGACGTGGGCGCCCCGATAAGGTCGACTTGTGCGCGGCCGTCCGTCCCGTGGACGTGCAACGAGTATCGTTTGGCGCGGCGCGAGCGACCGGCCGGTGTTATGTATGACACGGTGGTGGACGATGGCGTGCCGTGCGCTCGCTTTCCAGTTGCACTCGCCCGGAGATATGTGCCCAACGGTTCGTAAGCGGAAGACGAACAAAACGCAACGGTTACGCAATGGCGACGTGGTATAGGTAGCCCGGCGCACTGTGTAGCGCGGCCTTGTAGTGAATTCCCGCGAGTGCGCGTTCCGAATTGCTCTTATCGCGTGCTCTTCTGTTCTCGCGCTTTTCGTCAAACACGGCGAAACACAACGGAAGTCCAAGACGTTTACGTCGATTGCCGACCGGTCGGAAATTCGCGAACGAGCACACTGACAGACGACCGTTCGTCCTCGTCGTCGTCGTGCCATAACAACGGTGTTACAGCACGTGGCGTTCTCGGTTTTACAAATAAATCATGCGGATTTCCTCACGCCGAACCTTTACTACGTCCTCGGTTCGGATGCATTCCAAAGCATTCAAATTCGATTCAAGATTTACGATCTATTGACGTAGACTTCATGTTCACGCGAAAATCCACGAGATTCGGATAAACGAAGTCGGCGTATTTTATTTATTTAAGGAGTCGCCTGTTTGATAACAAATCCTCGAACCAAATGAAGGACGCTGTCTATGTTTTTCAACCCATTTCGATTATGTATTTGAAAATGTGCTATCGCGTTATTAAAACGCACGTAACACTTGCGCGAGAAAAATAAGTAACGGACTCAATGGATTTATCGTTAAAGGTGCGATTGAAATTTAAAAAAAAATAAAACTTGTTTTATCGTTACATCACGTAGACTACAACGCGTGTATCGTGACATAGGTGCGCGTGACACCAAAACGAAATCGACGTTGTGACGTACTCGTCGGGCGCAGCTGCGGACTATAGAAGCCCGCGAGACGGAAACCGAGCACGCATCGGAATCTCTGGAATCTCGTGTAACGTCCCTGGAAAATGGACATTCGGTATACGAAAAGGGTGTTACGATGCGCGTAAATCGCTCGTCAACAAAGCGTATTTTTTTTTTCGAAAACCAAATAAATAAACCGTGAAAAGCATGTCGAGGAAGAACAAAAAAAAAACCCCCCTAGCGTGTTAACGTTTCCGCGGCTCGCGCGTAAAACTCGAAGCGTCTTCGTGTTCGCCTCGGTCTATTTGTTTACGGCCGAACGTGGACGCGATGACGAAAACGCGTCGTTAGGTTAGGTGAGTGGGGAGGACCGATCACCGGGCGAAAACGCGCGACGACAAATCGTCCAAGGACAGAACGCGGTCGGCCGGGCGGTGGAGTGAGGAGGTCGTGTTTTTCAAAAGCCGTCCGACGAAACGAAAAACCCAAACGGAATAATGACGTACGAACGCGTAACGTAATACCCGCCGCCGGTGTTATCATCATCCTTTTGTTTTCACTTTCACTCGGCTACGGCCGGCCGACGTTCGCTAACCGCCGCCGCGCTGTTGCTAATTGCGGCGACCTACTTATGCAACGCGGCGCGCGCGGCCGTTCTTCCTCGACCGTAACAATAACGATTTATACGCGCGCATAATGAGTATTACGTTACTCCTCCGTCCTCCTCCTCGTCGTGATCACACGTCGTAATATGATATTATAAAAACAAAGTCCGCACAAAACGCCTGCGCGCTGGACGCAACACCCGGGTTCTCGAAGCCGTTGGCTGCGTTCGGTTTCGAAACGTCCACGCGGCCCCGTCGGTTGTTTATTCAATGTCTATCGGTTTTATTTTACTGCCGTCGCGTTCACACGTTATCGTTTAATCCGATTAAACGGACGTGCGCCGTACACTCGTGTATAACGTATAAAAAAGACGAACGCTCTTCGTTCGGTGGACGCCGGGTGACGACGCGAACAACCCATTGTTTTTACGAGTACGCCGCGGCGCATTGTTTACCCCGGTATTAAACGCGAAAAAATATTTTACCCGAGTCGCCGAGTAGCGTTGCCGTAAGATCATTTTTTTTTTTTTTTTTACGAGCAAATGAAAATAAAAAACGCGCGTCACGTAATATATCGTAATTGTGTTTGTTTTCCAATAAAATAAACGAACGAAAACGCCCGCGGCGGATAAAACGGTGTGACAAACCGCGTCGCGCCGAAAACTATACAGTTTAACGTAACGCGTTGAATGTTTTTTCGCGTAGGCGCACATTACAATATTATACGAACGAAATAGTTGACGTAATATTCGTGTTGCGAGTACAGTTTGATATACGTTAATGTTTGGCCGAACCCACGTGACGGAAACATAAACTAGTCGAGAAGCGAATTTTCGAGTGGGAACCGTGTCTATACTGGTCGTGTGTTTTTTCAAAGCGGCTTCGTCGCGGTTCGCTGTCGTGTAAAATTAAAAAACAAACCCGTCCGCCGGTATTACGGACCTCGTCGCGTCGGACCCGGACCCGTCTAAACCATTTATATAATAATAATAATAATGATAATGATAATGATAATCATCATCACGTCGATGACCACGATGACGACATTACAATATTATTCCTGACGGCGGCGTGCACGGCCCACGTGCGAATAAAATGACGATTTTGTGTGTAGGGAGGAGTAGCGACGCCGGCGCAGTCGACATCGCGTCCGGTGCGACTTGGCAGGTATGTTATGATATTATACAATATATATGTGTGTGTGTGTGGGCGACACGTATAACGACGTCCCGACCGTTTGCTATTATAATCGTGATTGTTTTTGCAAGGAGGCGAAAAAATAAAATGAAAAAAAATTAATAAATAGAGAGAGAGTGGAAACGTTGGCACGGTGTGCGGCGTGGGCCGAAAAATCCTTGCCGATCTCGTCCGCCTCTGCGGTGCGCAGCGTCGGCCCACGGTCGCGGTAAATCGCGACGAGGTCGTCGAACCCGCAGGCCGAACGTGCCCGTCAGAAAGAAGACGACGGGGACGGTGTCCCTCCACGCGAATCCAACGCGGTCCGCCGGGACCGGACGGTGTTGCCGGCACTTCGGTCCTCGGGCGTGCCTTTCGCGTTCGGTCGAGTGCGGGCAACAGGTCGCGACCGTACGAATCGCCGTCGGTAGCCCGTGATAACACACACGATAACGCGACTGCGTTGCGTGCACGGCGTACGACAGGCGACGTGACGCTAACGCTGATCGACCTAACCCCAACACGCACAACAACGCGATGTTCGCGCCCGAGAACCTCGTCGGCCTTGCTTTGCCGCGCGGCGTTCAGTACTTTAATCGAAAACGGACTGTACGGCGCGCACAAAGAGCCCAATTATGTGTTGTAACGTAAACAACGAACGCGCGTTCGACATTGGCGGACGTTTCACGAAACCTACACGCACGTTACATTACAATCAGACGGTATTTATTAAGCTCCGACGTCTCAGAATAACGTGTCGACTGATACCATTTATTTATTCTGATTTCGGGGCACGGCACGAAAATGACGAAAACGATTATTACTACGACGCCGTCGGCGACGATTTGCACGCGCGGAAAGTTTTGAACTTTTGGAACGCTTGCAGAACAGACCCGATTTTTAATTCCCAACCGAGAGAAGTCCGTTTCGAAAACATTCAAGCGATCCAAACCACTGTGACGTCCCCGTCGACGCGCACGTGGAAATGTCTTCGGCGAAAGCGCGTGAACGCCCGACGGGAATTCGGTAACGACGTCTTCAATAGGAACTCGATTAATCCTTCCGGACAACCACCTGGACACATGCGTATATAAGGGGGGGAGGCGGTTAGACCGGTAACGAAAGAGACGCGAATCTCGAAACACGACGTGTGGCGACCAGCGCTCTCGGAGACTTAAATCGTCGGACGTAACCGGAGACGACGACGGTATTCGTTCGCACTGCCAGACGGCGGCCGCCGTTTGCAAATCGCGCGAGTGAAACGAACGCGACCTTGACGCGTCCGGACGGAGGTGCGCCAACACTCGCGTACGGAGTCGGACGCCGTGCGCTCGAGCGGTTTATTCTGGTTTTTTTATTTTAAATATATTTTTTTTTTTTTATCACGATCCCGATCGATATCTGCGGAACGCCGTGGGACGCCGCGAGAGACGTGCGCGGAAAATCGTAATTGTGCGCGGTCGCGTTCGTTCTCTGCGCAACTGGTCGCGTGCGTCAGATTTTTATCGCGATGGGAAAACGCGCGGAAGGGAAGTGCGCGCGCTCGCGGCAACCGATGATTTTCACGGAATCGAAATGCGACACGATATTTACTAGTGTCGTTAGTACTCTCGTTGTGTTCGTAAAAGTAAAATAAACGAGCAAATAAAAACGACACGAAATCAATTCTACCGTTTCGCCGGCAAACGGCGTTTCGTCAGCGACAAGACCGTGAACGACATCATGACGTAACGCCGGCTCGTACACCGGGTGTTTTCGTTCGTTCGGTTTCGTTCGTTCGGACGGTCGGCCGATAAATGCGACATTTGTCCGTACAAGGAATCGTTCCGAATATGTCCCGAATACGGCGACGTGTGTTCGGTAAAAGTGAACGTCTCGTAGCGCCCGCCGTCGTGGTCGCGAAAAACCGCAATATCACATAACCGGTCGCTGGATGCAGTACGATTTATTTGGATTGTTTCAACATACATACATATTCGACTAAGCCGAAGACGTCGAAATGTTTTTTTAGGACAGAATTTCACGACTAAATTTAACAACAATGTGGTCGTCGAGTACAAATCGTGTCTATTATCTATAATAAATATATACACGTATATAGGAAGAAAGATTAAAAACAATAATACGGATAACATAAAATACAATACGTGATGCATTTCCACGGCGTAGAGTCGTCCCGTCTTAACGGGAATAAGATAGCGAACGCCCGTTCGTGGCCGTGCACGTTTTGTCGCGTTCCGAGTGAACGACGCGACGCGACGAACACGGCACGAAACAAAAATAAAACACCGACCGACTTGCCGCGAAAAGCCAGACGAGATACGGAATCGACTAATCACGTTCGGTGCTAGACGAATCGGACGGGTGGGTCAGGCAGATTGTCCTGAGGTAGCGACGGGGAAAGAGGTTAGGTTAGGCACGCGCCCGGCGGTACGAATTGGCGAGCCGAACGGGACCGACAAAAAGAACCGTTTTATTATCGTATATTAGGACTTCGGTCGTCGTGTACTCGCGTCAACAAGCTGATATTGTAATGATATGTGTTCGCAACCGCCCTCGGGACGTGCCGGCGTAACACGACGTGATTACATTTTCTCGTTTCGGTCTTGTCGCACGGACCCCGTCGCGACCGTCGAGACAATAGCTCCACTGCGCGCGCACAGCGTACAGATCCGATTAATGAGATCGATAACAACGCGTACGCACATCGCACTGGCCCACGACGTGCATTCGCGTTTCGCGTCTGCCGACCGCAGAGACTTCAAGGAACAGTACTCGCCGGACGTGGCCTTGCCCTGAATACTGTTTTTGAACGGGCGAATTCCATACGTTTGTTATCCGATTCTTAGCGTGTCTCAGAGAAGGAAAATTCAAACGTCGCCAGGTTTTTAGACACAAAATAAAACCTCCCCCGAAACACGTCTGTAAAGAGATTGTTTTTCTTTTCTTTTTTAGAGTCTGAGAGAATATCACGAATATGGTGATGTTCGACACCGGCGTACAGCGCGAGAGTAAAAGAAAAAAAAGAGAAAAAATGGTAGATTGACTGCGATTGAAACGTACGGTTTATCGCGAACGTTCTGTTGCGAGTCCGATACGTTTCGTCGCGCTTATGTTTTCAAGACGACCCAAACCGCACCGCCGCCGAGCCTCGTCGTCCGTTCGCGATCCCGTTCGGTTTCACGACGTGTCCTACACACTTCCTCGTCCGCGACATGACGTGTTCGAATAAAACGCGTGACGACGTCGCGCGCACAATGAGCCGCCCAATGTATCCTTGGCGCTTTGTGCGCGGACTTCTTCCTCGTCCCCGTACGCGCGGATCACGCCGAAGGAAAAAAAGACTCAAAGACGGGCGGGTAAAAAAAAAGCCGCTAACAAATCGTCGTCGTCGCGGCTGCCTGATCCACATAAATTACATTGTTATGAATCGACCGGCCGCACTCGGAGGGTTGACCGTGAGACTGTTACGGCCGCAGGCTATTTCCACAATAACAATTACGGTCGGAATAAAATGTATAATAATCCGCACAATCGACCTTGACTCGTGATTTAATTTTTACCGCGTTATTAAAAAATATTCGGTGCGTTTGTTTGTTTGTTTGTTTGTTAGTTTTTTTTTTTACTGTCCGACGACAAAACTCCGAAATAATATCCTATGAAACGTGCGTGAAAACGACACGTCAACGATTAAGCGGCGCGACGAATAGCAACGGTTTTCCGTGTGCGTTGTGTGATCGAAAAATACCAGCAATCACGTCTGTGCCGGAAATGAAACGTACGTCCGTAATCCTAGATACTCAATAGTTACGTAGATACGATCGACCGAAGCAACGCATTCGCATCAAGTTTTGTGTCGAATTCGGGAGACGGGCGACTGAAACGTTTGAATATCACAGACGGTCTTTCGAGGGTCCCCGGTGACGGCTGCCGATCGGGTCGACCCACAGTTTTGCTAACTTTATACACAAATATTATTTGTTTCCAAGTGCGAACGTAGGACTTCGTTTAATCCGACTAGCACATTTTGTTCGCAATGACGTTCCTCGACAAAATAATACACGCGTATCGCACCGATGACGAGTTCGCGTGCGGATCGCTATGTGAAAAGTCCCGTTCTGTTGTATACGTGATACACGGTAAACGGTCCGACAGGTGACTGCAGTCGGTCTTTTAGTTTTTTTCAGTTTTTTTCAGTTTTTTTAGTTTTAATGATTCGCGGTCGCGGAGACAAACATTATACGTGCGAGGGCATACGTGCGCCGATTGTGCAACGGGATAACACTAATTACACTAATCGTATAAAATGATTACAGTCATAATTAACATAACAGTGTGCGTACGCGCCTCGTGAGGCCCGTTAACTGACGTATCGCGTCTCGCATCGTATTTTTGAAATATTATACGAAATCATGGCCGAAAGAGGAGACACGCGTACGTAATATGTAACATGTTTAAGTGTAACGCATTCTAAATATTCACATTTGTCTCGGTCTTATTTTTCTTCTATGAATGTCTTTTTCATAGAAAAAAAACGATGTCATTATAGTATTATATATGACTACGGCTTCGTTCTTAAATAAAATCTAGTGATAAGGTAATAGCCGTAATAATAAGTCTACTAGAATGGATTAACGGTAAATCCGTTGTGGTGTACGTGTATATATATTTTTTTATGATTATTTATATTACCAAACGCGAATGGATGAAAAATGATTATTCTTCAAATGTCTTTAAAAAATGACGTTACACGACGTTATCTATAAATGATGTAAAACTAGCAACGCGATAAGCCGTCGGAAGGTCTAGTTTCTGTTGCCAAATACAAAATGTCCAGTACACGTAAAAACAATTTTTGACTTAACACGTATTTATATATATATATATGTATTAACCGAGCTCGACGAGTCGAAGGGAACGGTTAATTTGTGAAAACGTATTTTCAGCGCAGGCCATCGTAAATATGCTTGTTCGGGTCACGACCGAACTGCAATCAACGCCGCGTTCCTTTGTTTTCCAATATTGACAACGGGCGCCGTCGTCACCTGTTGCGGAGTTGTTGATCTCTCCGCCGGACCCGCGAGTCATGTGCGTGCACACGCTGCGAGGAGAGTACCTGTTGCGTGCCGACTAATTTATTATATCCGCGCGCCCGACATTCTCATCATAACGAGAGTTCCGTTCTTCGTCTTTGACGAACCGCGGCGCGGGCCCCCGTCGGGCGTCGTGTTATCGCGTGATACTATTATAATCACACGTACCTGCGATTATAATAATCGGCGCCCGCGCTTGAGTTCGCAAATTCATTCGCTCGTTTCTTTATTCGTTTTGTTTTTTGTTTAAAAAAAAAAAAAAGAGAAAAAAAAACAATAGGTTCACACACGAACTCGTACGAACCAATCTCGGTCAAACGTTGGCCGTCCCGATCCCCGGCTTCGCCCGGAATTGAACGTTAATGTCTACTGTGTTCCGAACCGTTCCGCTGAAGCGTCGGCTAAGCCGACACGCACAACAACAGTATTGCACACTCGGACGGCATTCAACGACTACAAATTAAAACACACCTGGACACGTGCACGTGTTGCGCAGTCAGACGGCGAGTTTCCAGTGGTCGACAGGCCTCCGTGTATTGTCCGAAAGAGACTTTCGAAGGAGACTGCAAACGTTCGAATTGGGAACGGCGAGTCAGGCGAGCTCGTGCGGCACGAAGACCAAGCTTTCTTCCGGGAGCTTCTAGGGTTAGGGGTTTCTCCGGAACGCGCGACCCCTTATACGGCACCGTTCTCCCGAGAAATCCTAGGAGATGTTCCCGGACCCGTCGTTCGGGACGGCCAAACGGTCCGCTGTTCCTATATTGTTCGCGATATTCCCGTAACGGTAGACATCTGTTGCACGGCGAGTTTTTTTTTCCCCTTTCTGTGATTTTCAATTGTTTTTGTTTTTTTCTAGTTTTCAATCGGTTCCTTTCACGGCGGCCCCGGCGTCTTTTCCGCGTTACCGGAACAAATAAAACGCGTCTCCACGCCGTCCCCGGCCGGCCATTCGAATCGCGATTTTTCACGCTCGCCGTCCTCACGCAAACAGCTACCGGGCACGCGCACACGTCCATTGTTGTCGACGACCGTATAATACTGCACGCGCGAACGTCGTTATTATTATTATGCACACGTGTAAAAAGTATTGTCATTATCCGTCCGAGGCCGCGTCGCCGCCGCCGCCAAGGACTCCGTGCGCACGCCCGGACGGTCGATTCGTCCGTCAACCACCTGTACGGGACGCGGAGGCGCACGTGGTCCGCTGACAAACGGAACCGCGTCCGCGAATTCCGGCAGCCGGCGAACGTAACAGAATACTTGAGATTTCTCGTGGTGGCTCAAACGGCGGTCCAAACGGTTCATTGCGACTATGACTGTTATCGGGACCGTCGTTTCGTTCGCGATTCGATTGCTGCGCGTCCAAAATGTACAATGTAGCTGTCTACGTCATACTGACAACGTACTTGATATGCGTAAAGCGATTTTCATTCGAAAACGAAAACCATATTGAAATTTTGAAAATCGTGAATAATTGAATTTTTAGTGAAAAAAATTAAAAAAAAAAAAACTGGCAACATTAAACAATGGTATCTCATACGGGTCATACGATAAGTGTTGAAACGACGTGTTATACGAAATATAGACCCATCGAGTTGTATACAATTAAAACGGATAACGGGCAATAACTTTTGGTCCGTCTACCATGTCCCGTCGGAGAGCGATATAGTTTGGGGACGATCAGATGACGACAAATGTATCGGGCGACAGCCGAACACGGGACATCGAACACGAACACTTCGAATAATTCGATATTCTCGCGGCGACTTCAAAATGAACCGATCGCGTTACGCCAAGGCGATCCGACGGCGCGACAAAATCGTGTTTTACATTTGCGTCGGAATCGTCAAGCGTCTCGGACACTCTGGGACTCGATGTGCTGTGTCCCGCACTGTGAAATGTCAAGTGACACAGCAAACAGGATGACCACGACGTTGGTTCGCCCGTCCCCGGATACGGTCGTCGTCAACGGTGACCGACGACGAAAACAGTCCAGATAGATGTACGTCGAAATCCCCGAAGACACGTGTCGACGTCGTTTTACCGGGACCCGGTATTTTTTATGATACCGGTGCTTAACGAGAGACCGTCGCGGATTTCGGGCCGACCGAACAAAACCACGAAATTAAACAACGCGCGCGGATCTCGATCGCGTTTCGGCGGCGGCGATGGCGGTCGTACGGAATAAATAATAATAATAATAATAATAAATCCCGATGAAACCCACACGCGATATAATAGTAACGCAAAGTGGTCGTCCTTAACGCGGCGCGTGTGTGCGTACCACGTTACACATAGTTCGGCCGCGCGTTTGACCAAACATGGTAACGCGACCGGTTGATTTAGCGCGCGTTATCTAACCAGATATTTTATCTATCTGCTGTTTCCACACACACACACACACACACACACCCATTCCGTATAATGTCCACCCGATGACGTGCTCCTTGTTTTATTTTTTATTTTATTCCTCCTTGCCCGCCTTGTCATCGTCTCGAGGTGACTCTGTACGTGTCTCCCTACCGCCGCGCCCAAGTACACGTTATGCGATATACGCCGCGCGGAAAACCACTGCGAACGAGACTTTATTATACAATACGCGACGACGACGACGACGACTACGTTACCCGCGGGCGACCTCACCGACGGTCCTCGACAAAGATCAAAGTTCAAACAACTCGCGGTTCATCGGCCCTGCGCGCGCGTGTAACTATATTTATGTCTTACCTGTTGCATACGTACCACTTAAACAGTCTGTCGTCTCCGGCTCATTACCCCGACGGTAGTCGTCGTCGCCGTCGACTCCGAGACGGTTTGTTCGTGTGTACCATGGCGTTCACATTATATATATATATATATAGCGATACCACGACACAATTCCCCTCGCAAAAAAAAAATTAAAAAATCGTGATTTCCATTTGATTTGCAGACGAAACAATAATGGAAAACGTATATATCATCAAAAAAAAGAACTGTACGCGACTGTATCGCGTAATCGCGGAAAACGCTATCACGACGACAACAACAGCGACAATAATATAATAATAATTATCTCGTTGTCGTCCGTACCGTACACGCATATAGTCGAGAAACCGCTCTTGGTTTTTTTATTTTTTTTATTAGACACTGTAATTTCACGAAAAAACTATCCCATGACGACATCGGCGACCGCGCGGCATGGGTAGCGATCGTATTATTTACATCCGTCGTCTTTTGTTTCGCAACGTAGTAACGCGCGTTTTTTTTATAACAACGCGTGTTCCCCGGTACATATGCCGGTCCGGAAAAGACGACGTCGTCGTCGACAGATATTCGAATACGCGCGTGATTACGCACGTCGTCGTCGTCGCGGAACAATCTGTTGGTTTCGGTATTGAGTTTTCGGGACGAGCGGGATACGAAATTTTCAAAAAACAATCCGCCGACACGAACGCAATGGGGTTACGGTCTCGTGCGACGGCCGTATCCGACACTTGGTACTCGTATTTCGCCGGTGACGACCGCAGGTAAACCCGTCTGCGGTGTGCTGACCACAACACCAACGTACGCACGTAAATATGAAGCAACGAATCCGTCTGGAATTTATCGAATTTCGCACGACCGCGAATAATACACCTCGACCGATCGGTTTTTGTCTTTCCGAAAAATAAAACCGTAACGATTTCAACGGGGATTTCCTACCGGTTTTCCTATCCGAACCGAACAGACTGTTTATAACTACTGGGGGTCACGTCGACGGATCACGACGGTAATATACATAAAACAACGTGTATTATTATAATTATTGATTTTTCGGTACGCGTCTTCCCTTCTCGGATCGTTTTAATTTAAAAAAAAAAATATATATATATTCCGTCGAACGGATTAACCTCGAGTATAGTATAATAATAGGTATATGTGTGACCTTTGTGTACCACATGTTCGTTACGTTAGAAATCCATTTACGTAAAATTAATAATAATAATAATGTTACAATAGAAATAGCGGGGCAATGATAATACGATGTACATGTGAGTTTGACGTATTATTATAAAATCTCGGTGAACCACGAAACGAATTCGACTTAATCGAATACACCGTATATCGTACGATATAAACTTACGAACGTATTGACTGAAGAATTATAATTGTAATAGAAGAAGAACCGTTGTCGATAAATCGAATCGAAATCGATCGCGTGTCCTATTACACACGGCTAGCTGCATTATTATCCGTCTTCGCCCAAGTCAACGATTAATCCATTTTCGGTCGGAATTTTACAATCATGGACAAAAACACTTGCGGATCGTGCCATAATAATAACGACGGGTCGTTAAAAAATGCCCGTCTCTACCTCAAATAGGCGAAAAACATATTTAAAAAATCAACTTATTGATTTTCGAGGAAGTATTTAGAACAGTTTCGCGAAAGAAACGAAAGACCGAAAAATAGCCAACAGTGTCGCTATGAGCTTGTAACATCGAAAAATCACCATTCTTGATATATATGTATGTATGGATATTAGCTGTCCAGATACGGCCTCGATATTAGTGAGTATTATTATTCGTGAATGTCATTGTACGCGTAGGCGTCATTTCGTTCGAGCGTTTAAATTATTTACGTAAAGTTTAAAGTATAAGATATAAGTATACATTTTTTTCGTTGCACAATCGGCGAATAGGAATTTCGGAATTTCCAGTTGTCGATACGCCTACGTGAAAAATAATCTGAACTCAAATATAGTACCGTGCAGTATGAAGGTAAGCGTGAATCTTTTAGTGTTTTGGGTATCCAGAAGACGTAATATTCACTGTGCTCACAACTCTTCCGAGCCAAATGTGCCGTTCTTTCTAGTTTCCAAATATTTCTGTAATTCTATAATTCGGATCGAACTCCGTTATATATTCTAAAACGCCTATATCACAATTCTTCGTTCAACAACTTGAAAATGTTTTCACTCTTCCGAAACGTGTTGAAACCCTGCCCGACGTACGAATAAACTGTAATTCGTCCAAAAGAGATTTGAATTGTTTTTGGGAATGATTACGTCGTTACAATTAGTTGTCATAAGCCTGACGGTGGTTAGACGGTAAAACGAGAAATAATAACCTGTGACGTTCAGGAGAAAGATCACGAGCAAATCATCGGTGAAAATGACATCAAAATTGAATGTGTAGTTTCTGAGTTTTGCGGTTACAATAAACGTACAAACATTGTCTTTTTATATGGATGTCTTCATAGATAACAATACAAATAATAACAATAATAATAATAACGACGAGAATGCAACACACAACGCGTTACATAAAATATATAAATATACGCGCTATCCGACAGAGCCGTGTCGGAGAATTATAAGAAGACGTTTTTTATATTGTGTATATAAATATATATATATATATATATATTTATTTTTTTTTTAGCGGAAGAAAACACCGTTTTTTTTTTTCATGTCGTACAAATCTGACCTTCGTATTATACGTTTACGTGTTTTACAAAACAAACAAACACGTGAAATCACACTGACTTTATGAGTAAAAAACGTCGAGAGCCATTATATATTCTGATCGGTGAATAACATGAATAATAACGACGAGTTTAGCCTTAAAACACGCGACCGGTTCCGTTTCGTATTGTCTTTGTCTGAACATTTATACATTATATTCATCGGTCAGTATCAGATGACCGCGGAGCTGTACGGGGGCTGTACATAATAGTTTTCCGTCTTGCCGTTTCCGGTGCGCGTTCCGCGGACGGCGCACTGCAGATTTCACTCGGATTCTTACGTAAGATTCGAGGCTAGTTTCGCCCACCAGAAACAAAACAAAAAAAAATTTGATATAAAAAATACACAAATCTCCGTCGTCTAAGTTACGTCAATAGCGATTTCGTTCGAAATTTCTTGCGGTACAGCCTATAAATTACAATGTAAATCACAAAATGTCATCTATCAATCCAAGTCGAATTCGCTTTCGGCAATTTCACGTTATTATTCGTAACACATAATATCGTGTCGGACAACCGAGCTAACCACCCAAGATCACAGTTTGTTAGACGAACATAATATTGATTTGTTGAAGGCTACGAGAAATGATACCGTACACCGAGTTGAATCGATGTTGAACACGTTCCAGTGTTTTCCGTACCTCACTGTTCGGAATAGAACAATCCGGCGATTTTCAACTGTTGGCGCATTTGTACGATCCTCGTTAACGTGAATGATCGACAATTACGGAAAAGGGACTAGTTGAATTCGGAAACGTTTGCCGTTTGCGGCGCACGTTTTTCTACGTGTCCGTGGGCACGCAAAGCGTCTAGAGTAAAACTCGCGGCCCGGTCATCACGGCGATTCGTTTCCGAGCGATTTCGACGCAGTTGATGACAACGTTCGGGCGCGATGCGATTTCGTCGTCATCGTCGTTTTCGAAATTCCAAACGACGTCACAAGACCGCTTGCTCGTGATATCCGCCGGCTCGTCGGAGAAGATCGTAATGACGCGCGCGGATAATGTTATTACGTTACGTTGAAACGACGACGACGTGGACGAGGGAGACGGTGGCGAGAAAGGGGGGCCGCACCCGGTATTTATTTACCGATATACGCGTTTAAACGCCGTCGTTTTTATTATTTTTCACGTCTTCCTTACGACGACCGCCGAACCGTCCGACAGTCGGTCGTATATTACGGGACGACGTTGTCGTTATTATCGTTATTATCGTTATTATCGTTATTATTATTATTGTTGTTGTCGTCGTCGTTGTCGTTGTCCGACGGTAATCTCGTCGTCGTGGTATTTTTTCGTTTTTTTTTTTTCTTTTTACTCTCCCCCGTTTACGGTTTCTTTTGACCCGACCCGACGCGGCCGACTACCGCCGTACGCTATAATTATTTGTTGTTATTATTATTACTCGCCGTACGACGGGCAATAACATAACCGTCGCGACGACAAATAATAAAACTCGAACGGCCGACATATATATGTATACGCGTTGTGTGCGATTGCGGGCCGCAAAACCGTGGGAACGGGTCCGTACCGCGAACGACGTCGGCGTCTTTGGCGGGAACCCCGAGAAGACGTGTTCTCCGCCGCTAAACGCGGAGGTTAGGTTAGGTTAGGTTAGAACAGATTGTCCGGACGGCGAACCCCATTGCCCGTCCGTTCGGCCGAAAATCCGGAAATAACGTTCGCCCCGGCACCCGCGAATCCCCGTTTCGGCGTTCGGGCCCACGCGCGTCACGATCGTTCGATTCAACCGCCGACGGACGACGACGACGACGCCCGCCGTTCACTCGCGTCGGCTGTTCAAACAGAACGCTAACGAACCGCGTTTTATGACAAATCGACGAACGCCTGAGTGAGTTATTACGTTTTTCACACGGCCGACCGCGACGTTCCGCACGGCCGGACGCCAACGGGTTTCGAGTGGAAATACGATTTTTTTTTTTTGAACGCCCGACGACACGTGTTCGATTGCCGGGCGACGACGTTCGGCTGGTTCGGTGTCGGACGCGAACGAAAAACCGTTCCCGTCCCGTTCCCGTCCCGTTCGCCACACGCGATCACGTCGTAACGTTCATAGGCGTGCGCAGACCTTGCTGGCGGGGGTGGGCAGAAAAGTGTTGCCGCGCTTATCTATAAGCACTCGTTATAACCGCGGTATCGCTTGTGGTTTGCTTAAAGTTGGACTACACAAAATCATCGTGCACCGCGCACTCTATGTTTACATATTATTCATTATATAAAAATATAAAATTATATTATAATGTTTTTTTAAAACTAAATTTGGAAGAAAACTTTAGCCCGCCTATAGTAACGTTTCGGAAACGGCGAACCGAACGGCAACGATTTCTCGCGGATCAAACGCGGTAACGCACGTCGCGCACTCGGCGGGGTCAGTAACTCGGTCAGTCTACAACCGGGAATCGACCGAGGAAAAAAAAAAAACGAAACGTCACGTTTTATCGTGTCCGAAACAATATTCGAAAACCCTCGGGGCCAATATAACTGTAACGACGTTTAATAATAATAATAATAATAATAATAATAGTTTGCATACGTCCTTACCTACGCAATTCAATGTTTTAAATACGTTGTTAACCGGTTTTAATTTTTCGAGACCGAACACGATTAAATGTTTCCCGTGTTAATAATATGTTTGCGAAACATTTGTTTCGCCCGGAAACGCGTTTACGATATTACTGTTTTTAACGCACTCGTGTCGGCGTTGAAAGTCGAACAATTGTACAAACAAGACGACATTAGTTATGTCCGAACGAGTTTCGGAATGATCGTTTTCTATGGTTTTTCGTTGCTTGATATCTGAAGACGAGGAAAAGATAAAGAAAATGTTTGTGTAGTTTGTCGTCTCGACGAGTTGTCGACACCTACCTGCACGAGTATTTATAATAACGCGTTACTCGTTTGTTCAAACAATGATAGCACGTCCATAACTGTCGATCGACACGCGTACGTTCGAAAACAGACCGCGTGTTATAAACAATTCGTGTGTTTCATTACCGTTCGTTCTTGCTGAAACCGTAGTGATATTAATCGGTTTGTTCAAAACCGTGAAAAAACATTTAAACGTTTAAAACGAATCAGCCCGCGAGACGACGTTTCCGAAACGATCGGATTGAAAATCGGTTCGGTCAGCTTCCCGGACCGTCGTCGAGTCCGGGGATTTCGGGGATCGCGACGACGGGGGACTTTCGTTTGATCCGCCGGTAGAAAGAGAAACAATGCGTTACGTTACCTGTGGAACGGTCGATCCCGTCGGGTCATAGCTCCGTCACGCGGTCGTCCTGACCGTTAGCGGCCGGGTGGGGTAGGGAAAATCCGGGACACGCGAACGGTATCGACCGTCACGGTTAGAGACGCACGTGGAAGTACGCGCGACGACGAGAACGCGACGGTCGGGGACGTGTTCAAAGAGTGCGCGCGCGTATCCGACGGGCGCAACGTCGCTGGTCGTACTGGCGCGCGCTCGTTCCCCGACGCCGGACGCCGCCGCCGCCGCCGCCGCCGCCGCCGGGAACCCCACCAAAGCCACCTGTTCGCCTGGCCTCGTACGTCACGTCCCGCGAAAACTCGAACCCGTTGACGACGAGGCGCGCGTGTCCCCCGTAACCGTTCGCGAAGAAAGCACGGGTTTCAGTCGGACGTGGTCGATTCGTTGCGGCGGCGTGCTTCGACGGGACGGACGGCAACGCGGACATTCGCTTTTTGTTCGTTTGCTCAACGCGTGTCTAGTTTTGATTATATTTGTCGACGAAATCGATTTCAAACGTTTAAAACGTCGTATTCGACGTTGAGTTACTGTCATCTGTTGCTATCGGACATTTCAATGGTTTTAAAGCGAGTTGTTTTAAATATTTTTCGCCCCCCCCACCCCGGAAAAAAAACAAACGTTTGTTTAAACCGCGTGGATCCCGTACGGCGCGCCGTTCGAAAGTCTGACGACGAAACCGACGCGCGGTGTCGATTGACATCGTCGCGTGGAAAACGCACGTTCTAAAACACGGTTGATTCGTAGTGATTTTTACTTTTTTCTGTCCGTCGTTTCGATTTTATTATTCGGTGAAAATGTACGATATTTTCATTTGCCCGCGTTTGGAAACACACGGAACAATAACGACATGGTTATTCGCTTTTCGCAACGTTATTTGAATACGATTGAACGCGTCACGGTTTTGTTCGCGAACGTTAAAACTAGTGCTTAGTATTATTTTGACCAATCCGGTTTCGTCGTTTTTGAGATAATCAGCTATTTTTTTCATTATTATCAATCTAAATAATACGAATTACGATCTCAGATCTATTGACAATCGACTCAATGTTATAGGACCCCTAATAACAAATACACCCGGGTTTTCGAGTTTTTCACAATTTATTATTAGACCTCATGCCTGTTATTAAATATTAATAAAAGTACGATTGACGTCTGATAACACGTTGTAGAACGCAACACAATATTTATTTTTGGCACTTCTGAACAATAACAATACACGCGATGATAGAACGATGAAGATCACGAGATCAAATTCTTTTCACCAAATGTTTATATATTAGTGGTGTTATTTAAAAAACATTTGAATGTTCAATTTAATTTATCGTAAACGGGACGATCCGGATGTGGTGCTCAGCGCTAGTTTAAAACCGCACGTGGTGACGCGATTGGTCGTTTTCGACAATTGTCTCGCGCGTCTCAGCATTCGATTGCGGCCGATCGAACACGCCGCGTTTTCCGCTTTCCGTTCCCCCCGGGGGAAATTTCGTCGAGCGAACCCTCCGGACGCGGTACGGGAACCCCGTTCGGATCGTTTCCAGGCTGACGCGTTTTCTTTTCTTTTGCTCGACGACGGACGGACGTGCCGGAGGAATTCTCTATCGGGTCCGTCTCGCGGCGACTCACGTGACGCGACTGACGGCCCGCCGGAGTCACACCGCGGCGGCTCGTTTACAACGCACGTCGTGCACTGTCCGGGACGCGCACCCGCCCGGGATCAATATTAATGATCCGAGAATGGTACGCGCCGTCGAGAAATGTACGTCTCCGGGGACGGCACCCGAACGTGCTTACTCTTCTTCTTCTTCTGTAGTTGAAACTCTTTTGTCCGTAATCACCTGCACTTACGGGGCGGGTACAGCGCACTCGTCCGTACGCTCTCCCCGCTCGCCGCCGCGCACGAAACCGGGTCGCGTCCGTTATCGAACCACTTGTTACGTGTGCTACGCCATGTGCACGATACGTCAGCTGCGACCATTAATCAATAATAACACAAAGTCATGCTTTCGAGACGCGCGCACACGGTTTTCTCGCGGCAGAAGAGACGTATATTATTATTTTACCGTTGCCCCCGCCGAAACCGTACGGAATCCACACTCCCGGGTTTCCGACAATTTCTCCCGGCAATTATCATTATTGTTATTATCGTTACGCGGACGCGTTGTCCCGGTCCCGGTCGGAAACGTCGAGAATGCAGTTCGACAACGATATTGGCGCGCGTTACGGGATCTTATCGTCGGACCGAGCGGACTGGGCTCTCGGCGACGATTCGTGTAACGCCCGAGAATGCGCGCAGATCCGTTCACTTTGCACGCAACGTACGCAACGTACGCATATATTGTGCGGGGCGCGTTGACTGGTGAATGTCCGCGTTTAAATATATGCGTGACTCGTGAAATCCGAACGGTAAAACACCGGGCGTGCCGACCGACGGCATTTTCCTTTTTTTTTTTTTTAACCTCTCAGAAATCTCGAGTTAAAAGAACTATTTTTCGGCCCGGTCACTGCCATCCTCGTCCGCCCCGTCTTATGGGTTCGGCTTGTCGCGACGCGTTCTCAAAAAACAAAAAAAACAAAAACAGACTTGACGATCTACACTTCCGTTCGTTATCCAGACAACGAAAATCAGTAATCGCGCGGTAGGTTGCATGACAAAACAACAACAGAACGTTTCGAAATTCGAATTGAAACAATTCGGAACACGGCAAATTAGAGATTCGTGTCGCCTACAATATTGGAGAAACAACGCAATCGTGAACATTTGCTTAAATTATTTGCGATTTTACAATGCGCGTTTGTAAAATTGACATTAAATCATTAAAATAAAACCCATGCGTGATGAGAATAATTTCTGCGATATGTGAACGAAAAAGTAACATACACTAAATAGTAATCTGATTCTTTAGGTTTGAAACACAAATTTGATTAGGTAGCATACACACACGACAACTGTTTTTACATATTTAAAAACAAATTGCAACAAAAAAGATACGACAACAGCACTATCAGTTATAAGTAAATAACTATTTTTGTTTTTTATTTTTTGATAAAGTTATGTAATTTTGAATATTTTTAAGAAAAAGAAGAAAGATGAAACCTCAGTGACTCCAATTGTCACGGGTAAAATAACAACAATATTAATAAATTCGTTCAATACGAACGGTTCACGCGGAGACGCTGATATCTCACCGCGGTTTACAGGATATTTCAATTGAAAAAAAAAAACAATAAACGTAGCGCGTTATTTGATATTTTCTACTCTGCACGGAAAAACGACAAATCATATGTAGTAGTAGTAGTAGTAGCATGACGGATTAGGAAAAATTGGTATCCAGCCCAGAAACATTTATATGTTAAATCAAGATGTAGCGATTTTTTACTAGTAAATTGTAGTTTTAATTGATTTCGTGTATTTTCCGAGACGTGTGGGCCAATAATAATTATTATTTCGTAGCTAACCGTATAGTTTCGAATATTATACGACGGATTTGGGTCGTTTGGGTACGAAAATGGTAATAGAATGTGAAAACGTGAGTTTTTACCGGTGTAACGTTATTGTATTATATACTTTGTCGTACACAAATATTATTCGAAAATAACGGAGATTCCTTTCGATTCGTGCGATAAATCAAGTTGACAAAAAATAAAAAATAAATACAAACAGTATCCGGGGATTAAAAATAATACAATTCGTATTTATAGAAAGGAGAAAAAACGGTCTGCGGTTACGCGCTCAGCGTAATCTATAGTGGTTTTAATATCAGACCAATAAAAATGCTTTACTTTATCAGATTATATATATATAAATAGTATTAAACCACGTATAACACGTTTACCAGCAGTTAATGCGAAATAATAAATCACGTATACTACACTACTTTTTACTATATCGTAACCGCTCCTATACATTATGTATCATAATAATATAAACGTCGGGACTTAAGTATTGTTGCGCGTTATTGTTATTCGGCGGCGTATATAGAAAATATTTTCGGGAAGGAGGGGAGAACAGGGGCTACAATTCTTATCTATACGTGTCACTGATATTTTTAAAGCCGTCTCATATCCGAAGAGGTGGATATTTTCGGTAGGCCCATTTGCACCACACCCCTATACGCGCCGCTGCACTACGTTAATATCGTAAAAAATATATAATACTTATATATATATACAGTGACGGCTCGTGGTCGTTAATGGAGGGAGTGTGAATTTAAATATGAAACTGTCTTTTTTTCGAATTAAAAAAAACCCCCCGAAATGGCTAATAATTTAGTAGCAATCGCTCGATCTTCTTATTGCCGGAAACAATGGTCCACGTGATTATGAATCGTACTGGCCGAAGAAAAAAAATTATCGTCGATAAGGGCAGGTTGACTGCCTCGTGTATATATATTTTTTTTTTACACGAAGTACTAGCCATACTTGTACATGAACATATTTTATGGTATACAAAAATGTTTGCAGCTATAATGGTGAAAAATTTACGTTCGGTAAAATATCGCGTGTACAATAAATTGTAGGTTAGGTTGACACGGCGCTTATGCCCCGAAAAAATTGTCCGAAGGTATCGAAATGTTATAGAAACCGAACGATACAACTATGATATTATATACGATCGTGATTTGAAATGCCCCGACGATTTGGATACAAATTTGTTAATTTTGCAACTGTTATTGGATTTTTTTGCCGCAGTAACAAAAAAACTACACGCGCAACGAGCTAAAACGAGCAAATAAACTGCAATCAATGGGACTTTTAATTAAAACCGTATTGTACACGGGTTTAATGAAATAATAATACTCGGTATCTCCGTCACAGATAAATAACGAAATACGTAAATATAATTATTTTTCCGGTTTTGTTTTGTTTTTTTTTTTTACTTTCAAACTTTAAAAACTTGTGACTAAGGTATATTTGCGAGTATGATTTATTATTTATGCCATCACGACTGCAGGGATAATAATTCTTATTTTACAAAATAATATATACCATTATTGTGATATAGTTTTTTTATTAGAAAGTTTTTTTTTTCGGAAAACGCGCGTCAGTTAAAAATATAAAACTAGGAAAAAAATAAATAACACTCGACAATCTTCGAACGGTCACGTGTTTAAAATGAAACTTTAGTTTTTCAAGCCGAGATACTTCTCAATTACTCGTTATCGCGTATCGCTGTCAACGCGAAACCCGTTAACGGTTAACAATGGCGGCGCGTTTCGTTCAGTGATGAACTTTTCGGCCGTTTTTCAAAAATGTATTGAGGACGCGACTTTTCTCCGATTTCGACCACTGACGATAACGCGCCCGCGGTAACGCGTCCGCCGACCTTCGCAACGACGCGCCATTACGTAACGTGATAAGTATACCTGTTGCGCCGCGGTCCGGCAGACCTGTGGGTCTCGTCGAGGTGCGGCCGACAAGTGCATTGGGTGGCGAATCGCGCGACCGTGACGCATTCAACGATCGTTCGCGAAAACACGAGCACACGTCGTTGTTCTGTTCGATTGTCAACGAACCTAACCGCGGACGGATCCCGTGCCCGCGTAGGTGCCCCGGGAGACCGGACGAAATCGCACGTACCTACCGAACGGTACCGTATACCGCGCCTACGACGATCAATCCGTGTTCGATCTATGATCGTGGCCCGGCCGCGAAATTGCGTTTGGATCGTAACGATCGCGCCGGAGCGTCGTGTTGATTTGAACGTTTGACGCGTTTTGTACGGACACGCGCGTTCTTCCGTCGATCGTTGACCGTGTTTAATTTGCGGCGACGAAGCGGTCTTTTTCTCACGGACAATTTTTCTGGCGTTTTTTTCTCTCAAGAGCTCAAAACATAATTTTAGCCCTTGAATGTCTTTATGGGTAACTCGCCCGAGTCGACGACAGCCCACGTTTCGCTACATACATATTTTCCGACCTTTATGTATTCAGCGAAAACCAACTGAGATGAATGAGCGTTTCAAATTCTCATTTCATTTCATTTTCTTTTTTTTAATATTCACTCTTATTGAGAATACATCTCAGTTGTATTGAATATTGTTGAACGTTTTCTCAAACAATAGTTACCTAATCGTATTAATTCATCTTACGTTAAAGAAACACATTTTTAAACATTTTTTTTTTCGTATTTCCTTAGCGAATTTGTTAAAAAAAAAAAATTAAGAATCTTACTTGGTATTCCCGCGGTCGCAAATGCAAATACAACTACACAAATCTATTTTAAAGTATTTTACTCGAGGCTGTATAAATATATAACCATTCCGCACGTATTATTATTATATATGTTATATACAAGAACGACCTTACGCAACAAAACAGTTAAAAAAATAAAAAAACGCGCATAATTTAAAAACAAGCGTCAATAATAAATCCGCCCTTTTAAAAATAAAAAAAACCACATCATTATGCAAATCACTGAAAAATATGCTAATAAAAATAAGAATAATAATATTCTCGTGAACCGAACGATAAATAAAATTTTACAATTGTATTTAATGTTTTATTTTAATCGAAATCGTATTTTCTCCCGTAGAAGTTTGTGAGACGAAAAACGTATATGACGTTCGGTTACATTTAAATTTTTTTTCGTCTTGTACAAATTATAACTCAAGTTATTAAAAGTTTGTCTGTAACTGTATACCCATATAATATCCGATGTCAAGTTTGAACACTTTAATGCGTACACCATTATAAATTCAACTTTGTTTTTACAATTTGGTAATCAAATGGTCTTATTTATTCATTTATTTATTTGATTTTTTTTTTTAACATTTAAAACGAGTTCTAAAATGTTATCGTAAAAATGTATGTTGTTCGCTGTTACGTCATAAACTTTTTACGTTCATATTATAATATAATGTTATACACCGAAAATACCAATTTAATAATTACTCTCACGTGCGAGACAATGGAATAATTCGTAGATAAAAAGTAAAAAAAACCCGTTGCGGCTGACGTAACGACACGACGAACTATGAACATTAAACACGTTTCCCGTTAATTAGAGGAAAAAGTAAAAAAAAAAACCAATGACAAAAATGATACAACGCGTAAAGTAGAGCACTGGCGGCCGCGTT
Organism: Schlechtendalia chinensis; assembly: GCA_019022885.1. NCBI lineage: Eukaryota > Metazoa > Arthropoda > Insecta > Hemiptera > Aphididae > Schlechtendalia > Schlechtendalia chinensis. Next base: position 4,879,909 of record CM032349.1, on the reverse strand, counting down.
CAATAAACTCGATCAATGCGTGCGTGTAAAACGGCGACGTTGTGCAACGCGTACACCGAATCGGCCGGCCGCGAATCGCGTACCGTCCGGAAAACGTATTAAAACGTGAACGTCCGACGCGAAAACGGTTATCGTCTCCTCTCAAACAATCCGCGTGCACACGTGGTCGCACACGAATGTCGAACGATGGGTTAGGTTATCTTCGCCCGACTCGGGACGTCCCCGGCGGCGATCGGTCCGTTTTTTTCTTTTTCTGGTCGTCCGGTCTTCCGAACGTTAAAAAACCGTTTCCGTCAAATCGATCGCGTCGGCTTTTTGGTCCGCAGAGAGAAAATGGAATAAAGGCGTACGTTTCGCAAAGACACGTTCGGAGACCCGGAACGTCTCTACTCGTGCACTACATGTCGTCATCGCTGTCGCGACGAGAGGCGCACTGCGTTAGGTTAGGTTAGGTTAGATGATGACCGTGCGGTTGTTCGCGTTGTGTTGGGGCCGTTCGGCAATGCGGGGCTTTCACGCGTTCCGGCGTTTGGTTGACCGACGCGTTCCCGAAACGAACGGCGTTCAACTCTCGGACGTCCGCCACGAATGTCGGACGTTCGGTCGCGGTCGCTCGTGTTCGCCCGAACTGTTCGGTCGGCGAGGAGAGAACCGACCGGCAGTGGCGGCGCTAGAGGGGGAAAGGTACGGCAAGCGCCCTACCCAAATTTGGTTTCGCCAATTTAAATTTCAAGTATAATTATGTTTCGCTGTGTAACTCGTATTTTTTTTTATGTGCATTCGTTTAAATAATACACCACCATTTTATTTGATTTCGAAATTGATTATATTTTATCAAAAAACGCTAATAATACAGTATTTTCCGTGTATTTTAATAATTTATACTACACCTGTACAGACGGGTTTTCACTAAATTCCATGATCAATTTGCCATGATCTTGCCCCCCCCCTTGAAAAAATGTCCGGTGCCGCCACTGCCGACCGGGTCGGGTACGGTTCGTTCTTCGAACGTTATTTTCCAAACATTATAAACGGAACCGGAGTTGACGTGCCGGCCAATTCGGATTCCACGGCGTCCGTTCGCGGTTTTTTTTTTGTTACCGTGACCTTCCAATGTACGATCCGACGTTTTTAAGAAAAGAAACAACAGAATACTGGGGCAAATCGTCAACGAACACAAGAGAAGACGATCCGCTTTCCGGAAAACGTAGAACAGACACGGACAAATCCGAATGGTCGTTGGTAGAAAACCCGTCACGCGATTATTTCCGGCTGGTGCGAGTGCGGCCGATAACCCGTCACGATACCCCGCGACCTGACGATCGTCGTTCGCGACGCACAACGAAGTCGGGACTTTGACGGCAATCGTTCGGACGGGATCGGTGCGGCCGATCGATGCCACGAACCGAACGTTGGACGATAACTAGAAAACTTCACGGCGAGTGTTTTTCGCGGTCCCGCGTGGAAGTTATGTGTGTAGACGGGGAGGAGACCGGTTAGGTCGGGTGTACACGAACAATACACGTTTCGAATACGACAAATGGGGCTGGGTGGGCAGGAAACGATCCCGCGACCACGGACGAAACCGTTTCGGAAGGTAAGAACGAAAAAAACAACAACGACGCGCAAAACTTCTATTCATTAATCAAAAATTACAACCGTTCCGTTTTGTCTTGGCGACGGTTCGGCCCGGCAACGGCCGTCGTCCGCACCCTGTAACCGAAAACACGAGCCGCGGTCCATTGTAACGGTTCGCCGTCAACCGTTGTCGACGGACGGTGACGAGAGTCGTACGTGCCCGGGTGGACGACGTCGAGCGATCTCTGCAGTTCGGTCTAGTTCGTGTCCGTGCGGTCTCCGCGGTTTACGGACCCTACTTAGAGAACGGGTTTCGCCGGGATCCCGAGACCCGGTCGATGACGGGCGTGCGACCGAATTTCAGTCACTCGGTCGTGTCGAAAACGCCGCTCCGACGCGTTTCGAGTTAGTTGTATGCGACTCGTTATTTCCCGACTTTTCGAGTGTATCACGTTCACGTGCCCGAGCGAAAACCAACAACAATATTATGTTTGAACTGTACAACAACTGTGAAAAAAATATATTTGACAAACTTAATCCAACAAAAAAAAAAAAAGAATATTCATTAAAAATATATACAACTGATTTTCTGTGTAACAAAGCGGTTATTATTCCGTTGGCGAAACCGTCAATGGAAATATTATTATGTTTCGAGTAGATCAAAGCACCGCTTGAAATCGAACATCGGTATTCAGCGGTGACTTGAACTTATTTTTCCTTATTTTATACGACTGAAATTAATGACACATTACACAAGGAGCACTTACAAAATGAAAATAAACAACAAAACTAATATTTATTTATTTTATTCAAACATAAGGTGTGATTTGACGATTTTCCAATCCCAGTACCCAGGGCACCCGTCTAACACATTAATATCTCTGTGAATCCCGGGGTTCAAATAATCTCCTTCGAGCCGCCACCGTCGGTATTTATAACTATCGGTTACGATCTAGACTTTGAACTTTCTACGATTCCTATATTCGGGGTTTGCATCCGACCTGCGTCCAAGCGAGTTGGTCGGACGTGTCTTTGATCAACCAGTCGACACCGCAATACGTTCGGTCCTCCGAGACCGGTCGGTCGTCAGTCCGACGCAGCGGATTCCCGGGCACGTAAATTAGCGAGGTTTTTTCGGACGGAAATTGTTTGCTGTTCGTTTTTTGGTCGATCCACGATACGGTTCAGCGGCGCACGCGCCGTAGTCGAACCACTCGTAAGATTTTTCCCGACAACGTCCGGTTATGATTCGTCGGAAACGGTTTTAGAAAGCGGTAGTGCAGTTGGCGTCCAAGGACCGGCAAGTCGCGGCACCGTTAGTCGAGGCTCCGTGACAACATCGCGTTGCTCGCTCGCACAGCTTCCGTGCAATGTTCACCGCGCGCGTCTAACATGCAACGCGGTGCACACGTGCACGTGAAAAATACACGCGACCCCCGTACGTTTACGTTTCACACGAACGAGCGCGAGCGACTGACTGGAATCTTACACGGATTTTATATCGATTTTGGTTTCGGTTCGGTTCTCAAAAAAAAAAAAAAAAATCGGTTCCGGTGAATACCGGTACTTACCGGGGGACTTCTTAAAACTATAGAAATTCGGATCAAAAAGTGATGATTTATCAATTATACTGTAATTGTTAAAGGTTTAATAATTTGTTTAGCCTGTTTCAGCTTACAAGTAATCGTACCGGTTATTTACTTTGCCTGACTGACAATTAAAGTTTTATACATTTTCATACTTTTCTGAGAAATTTATACGTCATATATGTCTAATATTATTCTTATCGCCCATCGAATGTCGACAGCTTGATTTTATTTTTTATACCAAAAAATTTATTTAAAGCATCGCTCCAATCATTTAGGGGTAATGAGGTTTTTTTGACGAAAATTTCATCCTAGATTTTATTATTATAATAATTTATGACATCCACGATATGAAATCTGAGAATTTTAAAACAGTTTCAAAATATCGAGTTGAACCAACAGATTGTTTGAATTAATCTTCAAAAAAGTAATTTCAAACTTGAGAACCGTTAGGAACCCGAATGAACCGAAAATTTTAATTTATAATTGTATACGGTTCCGGCTCCGGTACAGGTTCTATGGAATATGAAACGTGGATTCCGGTTGATGAAATACCTTCAGGAACCGGTTGTTTTGGGTTCGGTTCCAGTCCCTGGAGCGCACACGAACGATACCCCATACGTCGCGGGTCACACACGTGCATCGTTGCTATTATAATCGGATTCTAATTCCGTAAGAAGCGATAAAATAACATATATATATATATATACGGAAAGAAAAGAAAAAGAACGATCGTCGTGCAATCCAAATACTCATTTTACGCCCCGTCGTAAACCTGTACAGGTACGACGATCCCGGCCCAATAAAATAAACGAGTATATTATACGAGCTGTGCACACGCGGTCCATCTATCACAAACGGCTCGGTCTTGCTTTCGTGTTTCTCCCGAAGGTTTTCGGACCCGGCCGATGACCGGCGACCGTAAGTACGGTTTTCATATATATATATATTTATGACCCCCTAGCCGGCTGCGCGTTATGATAATTATATTATTGTGTCCGTACTACGATTAGAACGTCATAATGTATTTCGGCTGTCTTTTTTCGAGAGAGTCGTAAAAAATGATATATATAAATAAATATACGTATACGTACAACAAGAACTCGACTTACCGTTAAATCGACTTAACGTCCACGTCCGTACTGTTTATAATTTATAATTTTTTTCGTTTCATAACCACAGACTTTCACGGTTTCGCATATTGTTTTCGAAACGAAATAATTTTCTCGATAAACGTATCAATACGTTGAACATGAATTGACGATCCGTTTGGAGAATTCGCGTAAGCGTCGTACACGGATAGTATTCGTACGTTTTTCAAAACTACGTAACACATGCGCTTATGCAAGGCTGGGCGTTAACAAGACTGGGTGATGGATGATATTGATCGGTATTCATTTGAACTCAACGTGTTAACATCAAATCAAATTAAGTTAATTTTTTTTTATTTCTAATCATAATGTACGAAAAAAAAAAAATCCGTATAAAACTATATTAAAAAATTCTTGACGTTCATTACGGTTATTTCCATCGACTGCTCTGATCAAGCATATATACGCGCGACTAACGATCTTGCTCACGTCGCCCATTAAATAACGGACAGAACTACAATGTCCGGATAGCGCGTATTACGTTTGCCTCCGCATCGAATTGGATCTGAATCGAAAAACCGAAATTTCATTACATTAATCGACAAACACGATTTTTAATACGCGCGCGTCGAAGCGGAGGGGGGGTGGGACCGTGTGTTCGACTAATATGTACATTATGTGTATAAATCAGGAGACTCGTATACGATAAACACGTGCACTATAATAGACCGATAAAACGAATGGTCGTTACCACGTACTACCCCCAGTGTCGTCGAATTAAATATAGACGGAATCGGAAAAGCAAAACCTCGGACGAGACGTCACGACGGCGGCGGTACCGTAGCTGACTGCAATGTAAACGGTTGTTCACAAACGTAAAAATAATAATACGATACCGTAGAAAACCAAACGGACAAAACACGGAACGAAAACCGAACGCGGAAAGAGAGAATCACCGAGTCCGACTAATGTCATGATCGCGAAATGGAATAACAACGTCTCGTCAACGCGGTTTTAACGCGAACGTATTCGCGATATTATAAAACGCGAAAAATAAATTATTTATTTATTTTTTTTATTTTTATAACTCTACAAAAATAATTTGCGACAAGAATAAAAATACTTGGAAAAAAGGATTTGGATCACGCAATCGAGTAATTTACAAGACTGATGAAATATCTTTTATACGTGTATATAAAAAGATTTGTGAATATTGAAAAAAAAACGCGAGTCAGAGCTAACTTATATCATGTTCGTATCAATTCGAAGACATTTTTGTTAAAAAATAATTTTTACTATGCCATATAAACTGTAAAAATTTGCTTTGTCTTTTGAATTCAAAATTAAATTTAGTTCAAAGAAAATAATATATTTGTATATATATACGCGTGTTCTCGAGGCACGTTGAATTGTTTCTTTTTTTTTTACATTATTATTATTATTATTATTATTTCATCTCCCCGAAAAACGGTACACGGGCCACGCGGACAGAGGAACGGTCAGTATAAAATGGGTCTATTGTAACACGCGTTTCCGCAGTTATTCGGGTTACGTCGGGGTAGGGGGGAACTCGTCTGGAAATCGGACGGATTCCGTTAAAATTCTCAAGCGGAAAAAACAATGCCGCCCGATAACGACAACGATGTAATATTATTCTCGAAAAGAGGCTCGTGAAACAATGTTTTATTTTAGCGGACCAACACGTAGGTCCGTAGGACGGTTGAGCGCAACAGGCGTGTGCGATAAGAACGACGTACGAGACACGAACGGATTTGAGAAAACGAATTGGCGGCACTGTGCACGCTCTGACGTTCATCGTGCTCTTCGCGTTAATTGACGACGTGCACGCGTGCGCGCGAATATACACGTACGTTTTAAACGATTTCAAATTATCTGTTTACCATGCGTCTTACACCGGTGTATTTTTAGACGGCGTGTAGAGGAGGTCCAGCAATCGGTCGCGGAAACGTTTGTGTAGGACCGTCTTCGTCCAGCGTGTCGGTCGTGTCCCGGATTGCGTTGGACGTTTTAGCGGCGATCAAAAAAAAAATCGATTAATAATCGTAGCTTGCCTACGTGAATTGTTTTTTACGCGGCGTTTTTTCATTGTACGCGTCTCGTAATGCGCGTGCACGGCTAGGAATTACACGCATAGGGAAAAAATCCCAACGATTAAAACAAAAACATATATAATAAAAATTCCCATGCACGGTATAAGAAACAAAGAAAAGCAATGTGTAGGTAAACACGTAATGACAAAATATTACGCAAACGCTATTTAACGGACAGTCAGTCATACGCATAGCGCGACAACGTACTCGTGTATCGTTTACATTACGACGTAAAAATAATAATAATAACAATAATACGTTTTTACGAAATCCGTCGCTGAGCGGGCGACTTCCTCGGAAACAATATAAAAATATAAACGGGAATCTTCACCGGGTTCGCGTGCCCGGAGGCTCGTCTTCTTGCCCAGTGCGTGTTTTTATTGATGTTTCGGCAACACGTGTCATTGACAACGTACAAAGAGAGGCGAGATTGACAGGGAGAGAAGTCGGAGTTTTTTTTAATTTAATTTTAAACGTTAAAAACATCAAAAAGCTCTGCGCGCGTTTTATAGTGTACACTAATAAAAACGTTTAATGTACGATCGTAAACGCTTGAAATCGACACGCTAATTGCAAAACTCGCGAAAATAGCTTCTACAGCACGTAAGCGCGCTGTTCGTTTTAAGTGCACTCTCGGAAATGACCGTTTGCCAAACGACTACGTAATACGCAATCCGAACCGTTAAAGATTATTATTATTTCGGCAGATTTCGTTTGTTGCTCCGAAAATAAATTGATTTAAATATTTTCTTCGTAGTCTTCAAGAACAAATGAAATAAAACAAATAGGTTTGGATACCTATCTCATCAGTTGGAATTTAATTAACACGCACCGTGTAGTATTACGGTTCACAATTTATACAATAATTTGTACCTTCGACTTTCTATTCCTCGGGTGGGATTGTTCGATTTTATATAATCACGATACAATGATTGTCGTTATTACGTCCCACATACAATATTTGATCGGGGGAAAAAACGCCAGACGGACACAATCGACAGATACAAACGCATAACGGCGTTGCTGTTCAAAAATAAAGCGCGAGTTATTCAGCTAACGATGAGACTACGAAGAACACTACACGTAGTTACGCGCGCCCGAATACAGTCCTAGTGCTCGTGACCGAAAATGTTCGACGATCGGCTTTCGAAATGATTGTAGTTTTGATTGAACACCATCCCGAATCGGCCACGTCGAAACACGATCGGTTATTGCCGACGACAAAATATGATCCGAGCACGTGACGGTGTACGAAAAATAAACGGAAACATTGTACGCCCTTGCAATCAGAAATCTAGTCGGACACAAACGCCGTGCACGACACTTTCGTCGTGAACCGTGAGTTAAACGTGCTCACGTCCAAGAAGAACAACAATAAGCCGCCTGCACGGGCGCCGAAAATCTGGCCGCGGTACTGGAGCGGATTTCGCCGCCGCGTGTTGTTGCCAACGCAAGACGACGCTCACGTCGTTCTACGTTGTCCGACGAAAAGAAAATAACCCGTTTTGGATTGGATGACGGAATGGCCGCGTGTGCAAAAACGGATTACAATATTTACCTCTGCGACAGGACAATGACGTTTATCGGTTTTTTGTGATTATTTCGGATCGGACGGGCATGGTGATGGTGAATGTGGTCGGGAGCAAATATAAAAACAACTAAATTAACGTCAAAAGAAAACAAACAACACCAGAAAGACGACGATAAATTGTTATTATTTGGCCCCGGAAGTTTATTGCGTTCGCTTGTTTATTGTTATTGTTGTTTTTTCGTTTTATCCGACCGTCCAAAAACAACAGCTATTACAACAGCCGATTAACCGTTACAGAGTTTCAATCGTTTGTACGACTCGAAAGATTTGTACGATACGTCATATTTTCCGCTCGTCGAAACGATTTAATACCTCTCTGTTATTTAAGTTTGCGCGCGCGTTACACGGATTCCTTATGAAATTACTTCCGATTTTGAAAAAAAAAATTCGAAATAGTGTTATGGTTGATTTGAAGAAAAATGTTAAAATTCGAAATCCTTTCGGTTATAAAAACGTAATTTCGATCGAAAACGATGCTGTAGAAACCGAAATTGTATACGCTCTTTGAAACTGTGTACTAATAGTTTTTCGACGTTACGGATGAGTTATTATGTAAATACATTGAATCGTTAAATATTCAGTGTACAATAAGTGTAAATGAACTTGAAATCGATACGATTTTTCGGGTTTAAACAAAAAGTAATTGCACGGAAGGTCAATAAAAATAAAAATATTTACGAATTTTCTTTTATTGATAATTATAAATACGTCGTTATGTTCATCGGTAATAAGCATAATCATACATTTCAAGGTTTGAGACCGAATGCAATTTTCTTCTTAAAATTCAAAAATTTGGTTTCGAACATATTACGGGTTTCAAAATTTATTTCGAATAACGATCTGTATTTCATGATTTTGGTTATTGTTACTGTGATTTAAAAAATGTTTTTTTTTTATTGATTCTGTGTTGGTTTTCCGTAATTAACAATTCGATTTTAGTTTAGCTTACGGTTATTTATTTATTTCGATAGCGGTTTCGATTTGTTTACGATTTCAATTACGGTAACGGTACTCAAAATCCATTTCGAAATCGGTTTCAAGCGGCGATAAATATCGAGTGATTTTTGTTGAGGTCAGTTAACGCTATCGATTTGTTATTTGCGCACCATCACAAATCATACGTATGAAACGCGATAAAACATCGTCGATATGCATATGCGTCTGTCCGTAACCGTCGGAAAGAGCCGCGCAGGGAAATAAATTCGATTTCGAATTTTACGCCGCGAGGAATAAAATATGAAATTTATTTTCGAATATAAAAAAAAGAAAGGCTTATTGCGTGCGTTTACGGTCTTCGGCCACGTCTGCACGGAATATAAAACATAATACGCGCGCTCGCGTTACCGTATACTTTTTAGTGCGTGAACTTCCGGGACGCGTTGCAGCAATTACGACGTTGTTTTACGACCACGCATGCGTGCGGTTTGAAACGAGATCCGTAAAGTCTTTGCGACCGTACATTGTAACGCGGCAATTCGACAAATTCACCTCGGCTTCGGATTCGGACGGTCCCCCCCCTCGGAAACTAACGAATATTTCGAGAATTCACTCGGAACGTTCACAAGACGTTTTGGTACAGCGTAGGTACCCGACAAGGCTAGACTTCGTCAAGGAAGTTGTAGGTGGTTTTGTTTTTTTTGGAGGGTTTTGTTTTTACCAAATTTCTACAATTCGTTTCAAACGCCGTAAACGTTTTGCGATTCAGACCCGTTTCGTTCTGACGGTATTCCGAGGCTTGGTCGATTGTTAATTTTGTGACGACCCCAAAAAGACACGTACAAACCATGACGATCGCGCGGTGAGACACGTCGTCATAATATTACACAATGACATCGGGGCGTCGTGCGATCGTGTGCGTGTGTAAACATACAACAATAACGTATTATGCGCCGGGAGCAGTACAATACTCTTCGCGTTCTACTCGCGCGCGCCCGTAAGACAACAAAAAAACAAAAAACGAAAACGATTGAAATGAAATTTAAAATTACACACTTCGTGATCCGCGCTCGTCAGAGCCCGTTCCGTACACATTGTTTGCCCGGGCGGATCGTCAAATTGTCGTGTCGAAACACGAAACACTACCGGGTCGGAAAGCGCCGGGTCACGTCGGTACCAGACATGCACGCGTTACGGACGGATTCATAAAAGCGCGTACGAGGCGATGCACCAATTGCTCGTTTACCGAGTTGAAAACGTAATAACAACAGTCGTAGTAATAACAACAACACCAGCACCGTTCTCGGCCCGGTCCGTTGTATGCGTGCTGGTCGACAATAATTATATAAAAATGATAGTTAAAAAATATCGCGGCGTCGTAAGTGTACACGGACAAATCGGCCGAAAGCCCGTGCGCGTTAGGCGTGTTCGCGTGTCGTCGTCGGTCGGCAGGCTATTCAGGTACTCGCGGACCAAACCGGCAACAGACATTCCGAGTGTCATAACCGTCGTCGACATTTGTCGTCTATCTCGCGCAATATACTGTGGTAATATTGTAAAGCGTGTTGTTGTGCATGTGTGTATATATATGTATGTGTGTTATTCCCTCCCGATACGGCGGTCGGTGCCGCCGCAGATAACAATTAGAAGAAAAGTCAGTGCTATCGACACCGTCCTCGCGTTTCCACAGAGAAATTGTATTATAGCATTGATAATAATAAAGTTCTTGTATTGTATTTATTTAGACTTATTTTTCCTCTATCTTACCCATTCGAAAGCCTATACGCCCGAGGCTACTACAATACATTGACGATTGACAAAATCAGACAGCGAGTCGAAAGGTTTAAGTCAGTTTTTTGACACGACTAAATTCGTTTAGCGTCATGTCGACCCATCAGATTATACGATAAAACACACGTGAACAGATAAGCGAGTTGAACAACAAAAAAACAAACAAAAACCGTTCACTGAACGCCGTTGCCTCCAACAAGTTTTTAAGGTATTTTATACGTATCGTGTACGAAATCATACATTTAATTATTACTCGTTACTATTAGAAAACTCCGTTTTGTCGTGACCGTGAACGCATTATATGATTAAATACGTATTTGATTATTAATATTTAACAATTTTAAAGGATTTTAAGTTAATTTTTTACGGGAAAAAGTTCTCTGGAAACTATTCATGACGGTCGATACCAGGTATGGCCAGAACCCGAACTGTGTATTTCTGGAAACCGGAAACGACAAGACTATAAACGTTTGAAAACCCTGCGCCCGGTCTCTTCCCCGAGTGAACACTTCGGTATAGTAAACGTAGCGGTGTAACGAATAGTACCGAAGAGCGACGACACAAAAATGTCGATAAACGATGGTTTTAAATAGCTGGAAGAATCGCGTGTTCGTTATGATCAATTGTATGGGGCACGAACGTCGTGCGAATAATATCGGAACGACGAAAACAAAACCCGTCGTCGTCGTCGGTCGATTTAGTACGTGTGTACTCACAAAATATAATAAACACAATACATTATGCCAATTCCGGAAACGACACTGACGTTTTCGTCGAAACGCGAGTGTTTCGCTATTGTTGACAATACAATATTGTTGGATGTAAAAAACCGTAGTGGTTCTCAAGATTTTTCGCGAAAACTAAGTGGAAAAAAAAATACGATAATAAACGATTTTATTACAACTATCGTTGTTATGTTGTTGTTAGACTTTCAACTTTTCTACGGTATTCTCGATCCGGACGACGTGACGACATATTATTTTGAATAAGAAAAAAAACAAAAAAAGAGAGGAATTCTTCATATTCAACTATTTCACTAAAACGCGAGCACGTCGTTTTTGATTTCGCAGCAACACATTTGGTTTTTACACGACGTTCGATTTGTATTTCTCTCGACTCGCTCCGACTCGCACGTTCAACGAACGACGTGCATCGGTCACGTCTTTGCACGGTACTGCCCCCCCCCCCCGTGGTGAACGTCGTGTCCGATCGAGTGTGTACGCCGCCGAACGTCGTTGTCGGACCGGAAACACCGGGACGACGCGCGAACCCAGCCGCCATCCACTGAACGGCAAACCCCGGCGGGGACGAACTCCACGAGCAGCTCGCGAGTGGTTTTCACGGTCCGATTCGGGATTCGAGCACCCGGACGAGACGACGCGGGAACGGACGAGAGGGGCTTTGTCCCCGTCCGGATCCGTCGGCCGGGCGCGTCACGCGTCCACCGTCCTCGCCGCCGTCGAGTTCTTGCTGTGGTACGACTCCAGCCGGTGCGACAGATCGTGCACGACGTCCCGGAACACGACCGAGTCGACGTTGTCGCCGAGCACGTACAACAGCATCCAGTCGCCGAGCTTGGACCGGCGCACGATGTTGCCGATCGCCTGCCGTTTGATCAGCCGGAACCGCACGCCGAACAGGTACACGCGCATCCGCGGCGACACGATTATGACGAACCTGAAACGACAACGGGTCCGACGACGTCAGACGGCCCCCGGGCGACGGCGGTTCCGGTCTGTGCCCGACGTTTTTGCCGAGTCCGCGGGGTGAACACAAAAACACGTACGCGTTTTTAATTTAAATCACGAAAATTAAACGAGTCGTGCCGCCACCGGTACCATAATATACGATATTGGCGTGTATAAACAATTTGATTTCTTGTAACAGTCTACTGATATTATTATTATTATTATTCATAAATACTTTTTTTGAAAAAAAATGTTGATTTTTATATTAAACTGCGGTAAATTAGTGTTTCGAACTCATTTCAGGATAACTAAAACGACTGATATCTTATAGAGGTATATAGCAGCAAAAGAAGCTGTGCGCCCAATATTTTAGGTACTTTTGTAAGAATTTAAATGTTAGAATTTACATTAAAATCATTATAATATACGATGAGGGTCCGGATTTAATGACAGTACCGTAGTGGAAATAATTATGTGGGGGACCTGCGCTCGACTAATCACGATTTGATAAGCATTTTCGTTATTCGAATTGCTGTTTACTTGTAACAACGTTATGGGTTGGTTTACGATTTTTATACATTGCGAGACCGTGCTATCACAACATGCGAATTTAATGAGTTATAAAGCCACGTCTTCCATTTCGTTGCGATCGGTATTTTTATCTTTTAAACGCGTCGCAAATTTGTTTCGTTCCCCCGTTTTACGGTTCACAATTCGTATTTTTTTAGTTAATATAAATACAATCATAATAATAATATATATCACGTCGGTTGATGGGTTTTTTTAAATCAAAATGTTGTTCGCTTCGTTATATTTTGCCCGGCTGCGAATATTTCCTTTAATAGTAATAATAATAATAATAATGAAATATAATGCAGTGCAAACGAAAATAAAAAGAAAACAGATGGCTAATCTAATTACGACTTTCGGATGGATACGCTCCGAAGAGTAGAGTTTCCTTTCCTGGCGATTATTTTTATTTTTGTTCGGCAAAAAGTCACAAACGTTCAGAAAACCCGTATGACTATTGTTTATCGAAATATTACTTTTGTGTTTCGTTTAAAACATATAACGTGAAATTAAAAACTACTTAAATGATAAATATACTTAATATTTTTCATCTCCACACAAAAATATTAGCTGAAATCGGCGAACACAACACGTATTTATAATTTAGTTTAAATAATATAAAGAAATCATATAGATAAAGTTGGTATTTGTTCATATGCAGTAGATATTATGCGCCATTGCAGTGTAGTTAAACCGATATTTTTGAATGTCAGGACTATTATTATTTCCAATGCACTGACTTAAATCGTCGTGTAAAAACAAATTTAAATCTTTTTTATCAACCCGCATAAATGTTTTCCCCTAAAAGAGAAGGTTTTACGACACCAAAATGATGGAGCTATCAATTTTTGTCGGACAAACTAAAGTTATTCACGGATTTCAAAAAAAAAAAAAAAAAAAATTGGAAAATCGGAAAATTTTTGAATGTCGGTAAAGTCATTCCAATAACAATTATACCTGTATACGAGTACGGCCGCCGATAATACGCCGAGGATCATGAACCAAAACCACAGGAAAACGTAGATCTTCTCGTTGACGGCGTTCAACGGCAGTATGCATATGGAGTCGTGCGTCTCCACCTCGCCGGACACGCCGAACTTGTGGAAGATGCACTTCGTCATCCTGGGAAATATGAAAATCATCGGGTCCACTCGGTCTTCCTGGTCGCTCTCCAAAAAACGGATCACGTCCACGCCGAACGTGAGGAACGCGCCGTCGAAGAAACGATTCATCATGAACATTTGACCTGGTGTCGAAGGAAAACAATATTAACAACACGATGTCACGTTGGGTTCGGTGAGGTTTGGTTACCTATTTATACTCGATAACCAGTATAGGGCGAAATTCGATTTTAATAACGTTATATAACATACACACACACACACACACACACATATATATATAATGTACCCGACTATGTATCTAAAAATATGAGAAAAAATCTATACACTATCGGTGGTACGAGTCGAACGAAATATAATTTTTTCACAAATATCTAAATTTTTATCATTGTTACTGTTATCGTAAAAATAAATAAATAAACAATATTGTTTGATTTATAAATATGTTTAGCGAAATTATTTAATTGAGAAGAACGATGTTATTTGGCTTGACGAGTACACATTACAGTGTGTATTTATCGAACAATTTCAACCATCGCCAATTATTTACACAATTTCTAATTGTTCAAAACAGTCGCATGAAAATGTAGTCATTGTCTTTCTCTCCCTCCTGTACCGTTTAAGAGAGCCTCGGATCCGCCTCAGGCGTATAACTAGTTTTCGTTAGTAATTCAAAGACATGACCGATCTCGGTTTATTTAATGCGACATACGTACATGCGTCTTCGACGAGACAACATTTTTTTTATTGGGAAATATCATTTTACACGTATGACGCGTGTCGGCACTAACGAACTTGGAGTAATAGTTGCATAATATACCGAAGATAAATAATATTACACGACCGATGGAATTTCAGATGTCCGTATAATACGTAAAACTATAAATTAGAATAATAATACGTATGGAAATGAATATGATAAATAAACGTACGTTTCTAAAAAGATTAATAAATACATATCATGACCAAAAAGCCAAAAAAACGGTATACGTAAATTCCAATAACTCGAATATATTTAAAAACGTCACGACACCGCACCACCATATGAAATATGTTTTCTAAGTTTTTCGAATTCGTAGGATATCGTTTTGAACGTATTACGTTATTATTACACGTCGCGCGGATCCGACGAATGCATAATAACAGTATAATTATAACGATGACGTGGCCTCTCGGGGGGAAAGAGTCCGACGATTTTTAATATTCGAAAAACGTATAATGCCATTACAATTCAAACGAAACAATAACGTTTTTCGAACTTGGCAGAAAACGGATACGGGACATGTGCATATCGTCAAAGTTTCGATGCATTACAGCGTCGTCGACAATAAAACCAGTTATTTTAGATATTAAAAATCTGTTTTCTCGACATAAAAACCTTCCCGATTCGTCGTCTATTTAGTTTGAACGTTTAAAAGTTTTGATAAATGGGACTGTCAAGGTGTTTCCTGGGCCTCACCTTTAGTGGTGGTCCCATTTTTCAATTACGTATATCTGATATTAGTATACTATAAGTGCATTTGATGTATCTATTATATTTGAATTTACTTCAAAATAATATTTTATTCACGAATGTAATAATGTTGAACGAATTCAATTATGTTGAATAATAAACCACGAATATAATTAATTATGATCCAAATATATTGAATAGTATTTAACTCATTTTAAAATTACAACGAACGCGTACACACCGTACTTGAATAATGTAAATTATTATAATTATATTGGTACTGTTTTTAATTTCGTCACCATAGATTTTTTAAACTATACACCAGTGATATTTTGATTCGAAACCTGTTATTTTAATCCGTATTAAGAATGATAATTTCTGTTGTAACACGTCTCCTGTCCAAACTCAAAAAAAAATCCGGCCACGTTACGAACGGAAGAAAAGACGAGACAAACGCGGTGTGGTAGTTGACCGCCAATTCGTTTTTTGACGGTACGTTCAATGATCTACGCGAAAAAAATACATCTCACTCGAATAACCCCGCCGCTTCTCGAAACGTTCACGTCGCGCGGTGACCCCGAAATGTCGCGGGTCGACGGCGGTACGAGACGAATTCCGGTGGATCTAATCGACGCGTTCGACATCGACGTGTTGTTCTAACGTCACGACGTCGACGACACACATTTCTCGGGCAGTGTTTTCGACTCGACGGGCATTTCGACACGCGCCAGCAGCCTGCGTCGTGCAACAATGTTGTGATAATAGCGATTAGAATGGAATCGGTCGAACGTTTTCGGATAATGTTTACGAACTATACATTACGACTTCAGACACGATAACTCGTCCGAAACATATTATTCGATATGATATATTTTTCTGGTAAAAACCGCATCACGCAGAGCAGTTCTCGCTTATCGGTATTTCGAATACAGTTTCGCCCGTGGGAAAGTATGTGCCCACACGTGTACAGAATAAAAAAAAAAAAAAAATTGAACGTTTGCATATGATACGTTATGCGAATAATAATCCTCCTACATGCGACACGGTTGTCCTGTTTGCGAAACCCACGACACCTCTGTACTTAAACGAGACGGCGAAATCCCGTTTGCCCACGCGACCCTCCGTCATTCAGACCGCTTACTCACGAGGGGAAAAAACTCGTTTTCGCGCGCGACGACGGATGTTTTTCGTACAGATTTCTATATAGTGCGACCGTTTTTTGCAGTCGTCTTACTCGGGTCTCGGGTGCGAAACGTCTCGCCAAGATTCGGTTGGGTTACGTTCGCCGGGTAACCAGAGAAGGACCGACCGGGTAGTGTGTTTTTTGGCCCACTATTAGACAACGCGAAAAATCTGATAGAACTTGATCCGGCTGATAGAGTTACGGTTACAAATACATAACCTAAACACGTATGTATTTCACCGGGGTACAGTTGTTCGAAGTCGCGAACGAGACGTCGTCGTTCCGGAAAACGGACGTAGGCCTTACCCACAACGTTCATTAACGCCATCGTTTCGCACAGGTAGTATCTGTAAGTCCACCAGTTGTGGTACCGCAGGTTCTCCCACAGGTAATCGAGCAGGATCTTCTTCTTCTGCTTCTTCTCCGCTTCCGTGCATATGGCCACGTCCAGGTCCATCATGAGAGCCCGGATTTTCCCGCCCTCCCAGTGTTTCCACAGCCATCTGGGCGTGTAGAACAATATCGCCTGCGAACACGACGACAATCGAACTACAGTGAAAACAAAACGGTCAATTGAATTATCGTTAATTATTATTTTCCAGGTGGCCGCGAGTGCAACGACGGTCGTGTTGTAACGGCATTTCCCGGCTAACGTTTAATGTCTGAAATCCCAAGTCGTCTGGGTCACCTGGCCACCAACCGAATGTCCCGGTTTGTTTCTCTTACGGTTATTCGGACGTAGTCGTACGTACGCTAGAAGAATTAAATGACAACGCCGAAAATACGATTAGTGAATCGGTTTCGATTAATTAGATCGTGGATCGATCGCCGTAACTGGATAGGGAACTGGAATTCCTTTTGGTAACAGCCATGTAAAAACATTGTGATACGAGGTCATGAATATTTTCTATTTCGCGGACACGTATTATTAAAATCGATACGGAAATAATTTCCCGTTTCAACAATCACAACAGTTTTGTCGTCGACGTACACGGTTTTTGTTACAACTCCTGAAATGCAATCGAACGCCGGATCTCGGGCGTCGAAGGTCTTTTGGTTCATCACGCGCCAACGACACCATCACGAGCGACGTTTTCAAATGCGATTCGCCGTTTTTCTCGCGCGGCGTGTAGCCGGGGTGTACACAACCGATGCCTAACCTACCCGTGGAGTCTCGGCGTCACTTGGCTATGGATCGTTGTACCGATCGCGGGCCGCGGGCAGACGCAATCGATCATTCCGCCGGGGCCCCCGAACGAATCGGCCGACGTCCCACGCGCGTACGCGTCCGCGCGGACGCCGTTTTTATTGGCCGGTGGTACACGCATCGAAAATAATTAGAAGTAATTTTATATTTTCTTTGGCACCACGGTTGTCGTGGGTCTTGGCACCGGCCCCGGGCACGTCGTGTCCGCCCACGCGCGTCCACGTGTGTTTTCTCCGTTCGGCGATCTCATCGATCCCGTCGCGACGACGAGGAGGACGGGTTTCGCGTGTTTGCTCCGTGAACCCGTCGCGACGATCCGCGTGGAAACGGTCGGACGCCGGCGAAAACTTGTGACGTCCGGCCATCGAACGCGCACGGAGCTCGGTCCTGGGGGAACACGGTTTCGCGCGCTCAAGACACGGCCGTCGGGATGACCGAAATGAACAGAACGCTGGCTGCTATACCGTGCTTTTGATAGGAGAAATAAGTTCAATTTTCAATTTTTTTTTTGAGGTTATGTACCACCACATAAAAATATAAAATTTACTACTGATAAGTGTACAACTCTGAATTGAATTATAAAAAAATTATTTATTTTTTTTTATAACGTATTTCGGCCAATTGTTCGTGATCCCCGCTCGGGATCTAAATTTATTCTCGGACACCCCGCGGAACGTCGAGCCGGTCGACGGAACATAATGGAACGGCGACGACGGACGGGCGTCTGTCGACGTGTCGGACGAGAATACAATGTTGTCGTGGCCCGTCGTCGTCGTCGCCCGGTGAAGTCGCTTAATTGGAATATTGTTTCGGCGGGCCAAACGACCGGGCGGATTAATTTTAAATACGATCGCGGCGTCCTGGCCCGGCGTCATGTCGTCACGCTCGGCTCCGTGCCGTTCGTTTTATTTGTGATATCTTTTTTCGTATTCTTTAGATTTCTCTCTCGTACACACACGCGCACACTCTATCTCTCTCGCTCTTCTTCGCGATCCCTCGAAAATCGAGGCCGTAGGCAAAACTATAATAATAATCGCCGTACCGCCTGCAAAACGCACGCCAATGTCGACACGGACGTTCGACCCGCAGACTATACTTTACATTGTTATAAAAATGTTTTCCGTCTCTCGGCCGAACGACGACCTTAATCGGCCCGTCACGTTTTTTTGGGTTCCGTCAAAAAATACACGTTATCCGTTACCGCCGCGGGCACTTATAGCAGCTATATGAGTTCAAAGACACGGCGTACTGCGTTTCCGTTCGTAGAAACGTATTCGAGTTTAAAGGACAAATTCGATAATACAATTCTTAATAATGCGCTCTCGTCGACCGATGCCCGATTTTTGTTTTTCACGGACACCATTATTCGTTGTCTTCCGAACGGTAAACGACATTACGAGGAAAGTCGAATATTGCATCCGCTCTCTTACTTGGGCCGACGTTCTCACGAATATTGGTGTTGAATATAATACACACCTGACGACGAGCGCTTTGGAGTTCGTTTTCGATTTACTGGTCGATCGAATCTGCTGAAAAATACGCAAACGAGTGATAAATGACCCGAACGAATTCAGCCTTATCCCGTCGAATTTAATTGATATTTGTCGTTTTTTGGTTAAATGTTCCACAACATGACACGTGCCCACGTCAAACTGAGACGGCATTTCAATCATTTTTCGTAAAAACGTAATGAAAAGAAGAAAAAAAAAACGAAACATTTTTAAGGCGTTTAAAAATAGAACCGTCGACCACCGTACTCCACAAAACAAATGTCCACGGTCAAATTTCTCAATATAAAGTATTTAGAAACATCGACGTATTCCTATACTCGGCTTTTTCGCGTGAAAACACAAAACCGTTACGAAAATACGTTTGTTTAGACGGTCGATGAACGGTACGATGCCAAAACGAAATCTCTATATTCTAGCACAATAACAACAACAGTAAAAACTTAATTTGCTCGAGTGTACAATAAGCGCGTTTACTGTTTTCACCTTTTGACGAGCCCGGTTGTATTTTTATAGTTGTTCGGCTGACACGAATATATAATTTCCAAACTGGAACGACCATCCGACGAATCGAGACGTGATAATGGCCGGTGGATTATCATCAGACGTGTTTAATTGGGCACACGCACGCTCATCGATGCGCTTCGGATCCAATTATTCGCGTAAAAACGCGTCGAAGGTTTAAGTCCGGAACGTCTGGCGGACGATTTTCTCCCGTTAACACACGCGCCTTATTGTGTTATCGTATCGTCTTACTTTCCAATAGGCGTGGACGTCCCGATAACGATGTCGTTTTGGTCGGCGCCGGATTTAGACCGGCGCAGTCCAAAAAAAAGCTAAAACATCATCCCGACGGTCAGGTCGCTGCGACGACAAATCAAATCGGTTCGATCAAATCAGTCGACGTTCACCGTGTTCATACGTGTTATTGAATCGGTATGACGGTTTGAGCCTAACGGTTTTACGTGTTGTGCAATAGGTCTGCTAGACAGACACACAACGGTCGGAAAACGCCGGGATATGGTCAGTTCTCCATACTTTTGATAAAAGAAATAATTTCAATTTTTTTTTTGAGGTTACAATACCAACACACAAAATTATAAAATTATACAAATATAAATTTAGTGCTGATAAATGCACAACTCTGCATTGAATATGTGAAATAATGTATGTTATTAATGTATTTGAGTATTTGATGTGTAACGGTTTTTGACGGTCATTACAGTGATACAGTAATAAAATGTTTTATTATGCCTATAATATTTCATATGTTCATGTAATATAAGTTTTTAAATTTTTTACGATTTAAAATTTTGTTTAAAGTGAATTTCTATTTGGTTAATACTGTAATATTGTATTGTCTATGTAATATTACCATTTATAATAATCATTATTTTATAGTTCTAATTGTAGAAAAAGTTAAACATTTATTGTTATTTTCCATTAATTAAAGGTTAGTAAATTTATTAATGAACATTTGGAACGTGGGATTTTAATTATCTATGTTGGTTTTTTCTACATCCGCAAAAATCGGCTATCAAATTTTTCTCTTATCAAAAGTATGGAGAACTGACCCTATCCCGAAAACGCCATCGTACACGTTTATATACGATCGTCGGTTCGTTGCCATCCGACGAAACCCATTTTAAAGGCGAAAAAAACGAAAGTGGCAATACGTACCGACGTGTGTTTTATGTACGATTACACATATATATATAAATCTAAACACATACCAGCGGAGCTTTTTAAAATCCATTATTGTTTGAACGACCCGCGCCGTTTATTACGTTTTTGAACGAGTCATTTGATCTTTAAACGATTCGTATCGTATACGTGGTCTGCGATGATATTATTATTATTATTATTATTATTATATGCATGTATTTATATGTGGTCGGTGAAAAGATCGAACACGATCAAACACTATATTATACAACAGTGCGTGTCGAAATTTCTTTCTGTCCGATGACTTTGGACTTGATTGACGTTTTTGGAGATCGATTCGATAATAAATGATTTACATTTTTTTCCTTAATCGTAACACCCGTTTACAGCACCGGAATAACAGAAAAGTGTTTGGCGCGAAAAACATACGTACGTGTTTTCATGTCTTCTTTTTTTTTTATTGAAAAATAATTATTATCGAAACCCATAACGAAACGAGTGAATACAAACATTTAAATTTCCGTTCAGAAATCGGAAAAATTCGTCAGACCGAAAATTTCAAATGGCTCTGTTCCGATCAATTGCCCGTTGAGGACCATTGTCCAAATCGTTCACTCTTAAGAATCCCACCTATCCGAATCTCGTGCTAAAAATAGGTGTTGCTATTTCGGAAAATGTAATTTGTTTCGTGCACGCGCACACCGGAACGGGTAAACATTTCGAAGTAGACAAATAGTGTGTATTTTAGTATCGATCTCAAACACGTCGTTCCAATCCACAGTCGTCTGGCTGACAAATCTCGTGAAACGTTTGCCGGGCGTAACCGCATTGTACGGAACAGCGGTTACTTAGAAAATATTGCATAACGCAAGGTGATTTTATTTCATCACCAACCGGCGACGATCGATCAAAAATATTAAACCTAACCCGATCAAACCTAATCTTATACAAGTGTTAATTTTTCATATTCAAATGGCGACCTGTGACTTTCACTACACTGAACCGGAATAAATAAATGCAATTCCATGTTCCGTTTATAAATAATTATTAGATAAAAAAATCATCTTATAACAAGAGATCGGTTGTGCTTTTTCCGAAATGAAAAAAAAAACACTCTGTATACGTTTATTGGCGTTTTAACGAAATATCACTGAATTCACGTGGTCGCCTATTAAACCCAATTAAATCGTTATTTCCAACATCCCGACCGATCGGAGGCATATAATGCACGTTAATGATTTTATGGCTTTGAATAGTCGAAATAGTTTGGTTGCTAAAAATAGAATACTATATAGTATGTAGTAATGTTAATGGGACGCACAATGATGTAATTAACCGGACGAGATAAACAATAAAAGTCAGCTGCAGAAAACCAATCTCTTTGAGCAACAACGTCATCAATGCTTTTTTTTTCGTTCTCGATAATCCACGGGGTATGGATTTTAACATGAAATGTTTAGTGGACTGAGTGTACAAAAAAAAAAAAACTGTAACACGGCATGACACAAAAAACCGTGACGAAAAGCTGTCATCATGACAACCGATCGATCGATTGATTCAAAATGTTTTATTAGATTTGATTCGCGTCTTCTATATCGTACACTCAGGATTTTAATATATTTCTCGCGTTTCATCTACCTGGTCTGATACCTTCGCCAAGCTGGTTAGCATATAAATCATTGATTTTTTGTGACCAATGAAGAATAATTTCGATTAACATAATTTCGAGATGAATATTCTATTAAACAAATTGTACTTTGGTGTTTTTTTGTTTGTTTGTTATTAAATCGTTTAAGAAATACCTTAAACAAATGTAGAATTTTAAGAACTTATAGTTAAAAACGTCGTTGATTGTCGTTTCAGGAATCAATAGATGATATACATATATAATTTATGACAAATAAGGGTTTAAAATATTAGAGATCTAAAAGTGCAAATGATTTTCTAAAAAAAAAAATTCAATTTTACTTCGAGTTCGTGATTGAAACATCACTCTGTGTATATATACATATTTATTTATTTAAATCCGCATATTTTTAAGTAATCTA
The DNA here is from genome assembly GCA_019022885.1 of Schlechtendalia chinensis. NCBI lineage: Eukaryota > Metazoa > Arthropoda > Insecta > Hemiptera > Aphididae > Schlechtendalia > Schlechtendalia chinensis. Next base: position 4,856,782 of record CM032349.1, on the reverse strand, counting down.
TATAACCTATAAGTGTTATATAACTTATAGTGTTCTGGATTCTGTCCGCCGCAAAACGATTTTTTTTTTTTTGTTATTGTTTTTTCTCTACATAATAAGTACATGCGCGCGGGCAATAGCGTAAATGTCCGGTTCGTCGAGAATTCAGACCGTTTTTTTTCCACTAGAAATCTATTGCGCTCGAGTTTTTATCGAATCCACGAGATTGTTATCATTAATGTGCACGTACGTATAGGCCGTATATGATGATTTTGCGTATCGTACCGCGGGCCGCCGTTGTATAGCCAGTCCTAACCCGGCCGGCCAGTCTATATATAAATCGTCTAAAATAAACAATCGATTGTATTTTGTTTAGCGATTTACTTGATTCGATATATTAATGACCCAGTGTCGATCGCAAAATTAGATCTTTTATCGAGATCGAAACGACTTAATAGCGCGTTCTCGAACACAGCAACGCAGTCGTGCATAATATACCATTATGGCGGTCTTTGAACTTTTCCTTAGTGGGGCGATCCTAAGTCGTTTGTCCTCCTTTCCTAACCCTGTCCGCATTTTAATTAAATATACACACGAATTCGGTGTAAACAAAATCTTAGATCTCGACAAGATATAAACATAATTACTTAACAATTATAATAGTCACAGTGGGCTATGTTAACGGAAATATTTAAATTTATAAATTGTAAATGTTAAATAATAATAATAATAATAATATTTTATAGAGTTCGTCAATACGTGCAGTCAAGTTTACAAATAAACGAGCGTTCTTTTACTGTTTTTTTTTTTTTTGTTCGAGCCGGCCGAAATGTGCATATACGGCGAGATGGGTCGTTATTAACTTGGACTCTTCGGTCTTTTTTGTTCGGCAGAGCGTGACTATAACTCGGCAGACACTGTAGTCACACTTCACTATTTTAAGTAACCGCCCGTGTGACATACTTTCCTCAGACTTTCTGTACGTGCAGTGTACCGAAGTTCAGTGATTCGCTTGACTGTCATTATCTCCGCACTAAGACAGTTGCCATACCTCTTATCCGTTGTACATTCTGGCTCGTAAAAATATTGATAAACCGTAATCTTTTAGAATACGAAATATTGCGCATGTAGCTGTTTTCCAGGTTATAGTTTCGATTTTATTCGTTCTTTATTATTTCATTCGCCAGCTCGCCTGGTTTTATCTCGTTTCTCTGTCATTTCTCGAATCTACGACCACGGAATTCTCATCCCGAATAGGACAATAATCTGACAATCGAGATGTCACGACCATCTCTACCATTTTACGCTTCTCTCTCTCTCTCTCTGTATTTTTGTGATTATCACCTATAATATAGTACCTATCAAACACGATAACACGTCATTGATACGCACGTGTTCCCCCTGTCCCATTGGAAAAAGCCGAGCGCGGCGCCGTACTTGATAAATGTATAAAATGTATATCGATAGAACAAAACGACAAAAAAACGAAAGATTTAACTGCCTATCAATCGTCCGAGGCGATTACATTATATTTTATTATTCGCCTCATTCGATCTGTCGCGTGTACACATATGATGTACAGATATGTGTCACGGTGTTTAAACGCGCGCGAGTGTTTGATTTTCCACTAGACCGAAGCTATTATAGGCACTCGCCAAGTAAGCGTACGTTTATTACTGGATCGTCGTAGGTATTAGGTCATCTACAATATACATATACAGATCGCAAACACGTATCGTAGGGGAGTCGTATGAACAAATATTGCGCACAAATAGGTCGCACGATTTTCGAAAAACTTGTGAAACTCTCAAACTATCCGCACATGTTAACCACCGCCGTCCGCGTACACACACACACACACACACACACACACACACACACACACATACACACACAGATATCATACAAATGTATGAGTGTGTAGGACCGAGGACTCGAAACAATGCGAAATCGCATGACGCTTTTTTTTTTTTTTACGAAACTTAATACTGTCTATAGTATACTATAAGTGTTTAAACCTATATGGACGATTATCATCGCGGGTTTTTTCTTTTCGTTTCCCTCATCAAACGTATTTTAAAGTTTTTTTGCGTACTATTACATAATATAAACATATATATACACCTAACTGAGTAGGAAATTCAAATTTTCGTAAATATTATCGTTTTTCGGGGATTCGTATAAACGAAAATACCAATGAAGTTTCTAAATACATATCTATACTAAAAGAAGGAACGAAGAAATCGTCAACATCGTAATTACACTATTTATACTGATGTACACGGACACTAATTGTAGTCTATAAGTCAAATTCAACTTAATATTAACATATTATTTTTTAACTAGTTACTCTTTTGGGGTATACCAATTTGACTGGAATCTCAATTGACGTTAATCCAATTTTAGCTGGCTGTAAAACTGTTGTTTTACGACTTGTGGTTGTCTAGTTAATTTCGAAAAGTGTTCAGAACACGTATTCGAATAAACAGAGTAAAAACATTTAGAACCGTACACGAATTCAAAATATGTATTTAAATACTTCCATTTCGAACGCTTTGCAACAAGACCCGGTGTCTCGTGTACAATTCGAAATACTTACAAAATTCTGTAAAATGTTTATTTTTAAATAGACGTACAATAATAAAGACCATAATAGCCACTCCCGCGCAGGGCTGCGCCACCAGCTGTGGTGTATTGTACGTGTATGAGTCACGAAATCTTCTCGGAACATGAACGGAAATGATTTTTTACCACGACCACAAATTATGTCGTCAAGACGTGCGCGTGCGCGTACGTCGTGTCGCGATATTTATTCACGTGTGTATACAGGACTATCAGTCACAACCTAACGCGGTTTATTAAACGCGAACTGAAACCAATCGTCCGCGCCGACCATAGTACTCGTATTGTTTATATTGCGATTTACCATAATTGTGAACGAATGTAACGTCTCCGGCAAAATAATATTACACTCGTTTTCCCCATTCGCTATATTATCTGATGATGTGTTGTCACGTGATGCGCTCGGTCGCGAGCCGATAAATGATCACGCGCGTTACAATCAAGGTTGGACATTGTCGGGTTAAAAACGCTTAAGTCCATTTAAATCGACGTCATCGGTTTAGTTCCATCATTTTTTCAAAATGAATAATTAACTTGAAATGTTTAAGAACGTGTAGCGTTTCGTAAGAATTTGTTATTTGTAACTCTGTGAATGAAAACAGATAACTATAATTAATTACTAACATACTGAATAGTATAAAGACAATTTGAAAAAAAGTAACGGATTACACAATGTCAAGCGTGTGTTTCTTTCAAGTTTTCCGTATCAACAATGAAATATTGTCGTGGTCTCTCCTCCTCGTTTATCCAGTTTTTCAATCCCCGAACGAAGACAAATGTTTTTTTGTTTTCCGGATAATCGCGCGGAATACTGGACCGATTTGGCTACTACTACACGTCGTTGAGCTAACACGCACACAACGAGTCTCTTAGCAAAGTTTCGTCGTAAACGAGTCGACTAATGGTTTCATTTAGACTAGTCAACTCGATTCCGATATTGTAATGCTGCTCGGGACAAATCAAGAGACAAACGGACATTACACGGTTTTTCCACTCGAATTAACAGATTTGCCTAAGGATGATCCTCGCAACTAAAAAGTCGAGCGATCTACTGTCGTCGAACCTACGCTCGCCAGAGAAAAAACCCCAGCGCCTGAAACCGATTTCAATTCGATGGTACTAACATCGAAATCATAAAAAAATCAAAATCCGCATTAAACGCCTAAACGTGAAACGTGAATTTCCCTGCGGAAAATTAAAAGGACAAAATAATACCGTATGTATCCGTGACGCTATCTGTCGGTTTTATTCTACATTGATAATTTTTATTTTTTTATTTCATTATTATTATTTATTTCATACAATCTGTTACGCGTTGGAACAATAAGTACAATAGATGATTACATATAAAATATAAAAATAACAGGAATTACAGATTGTAGAGGCCTCCCACTGGAGGAACTACGACATGGATATATTAATTAAATAAGTAAATCACGACACCACCGTCGTTCTAGTCTTTTAGTAGGGTTGCGTGGAACAGTGAGAGAGTTCAGTGATTAGAGGATTTCGCTGTCGAGCGAGGCGATTATTAAAACGTTTGTAATGAAGTTTGGCTATTTCGGTTGTTATTAAGGGTATGTTGACGTCAGAGTGGAAGGTGCGGTTAGAAACATAGAAGAGAGCGTTGGAGATTAACCGGAGTATTTTTGATTGGGACCTTTGGATGCGATTTGTGTTGGAAATTTTAGCCGCGCCCCATAATTGGATACCATAGGTCCACATGGGTCTTAAAAGTTGCTTGTAAATTAGAAGTTTTATTGGAAGTCTGATGTGATTACATGTAAGTAAAGGATGAAGAAGTCGGAGTCGAGCATTAAGTAGAACATTGCTAATAAAATTGAATACCGCGGAATACCAGACAAAAATAACAATTGTATATTTATGTAAACATAACATTACGTAAATTATTTTTTCAAATCTTCGTCCGCGTCACGCGTTAATATAAATATCCGCCGCGTTAGCAGAAAAAAAAAAAAACGTTCTCGAATTGACAAACGATTTTTTTATTTTTTCAACTCTCAAGAACGAATAACGTACGTTAAACGACAACATTATAAATCTACGGGAAACTGTGGGTGTATATTATATTGAATAACTCACGTCGTATCCGCTATGACTACGTCTATACGTTTACACAGTTTAATGGAAGCGACTCATTATGTAAACAATTTGCTAACGACGAAATATTTCAAAAAGCTCGTCGTCGTATTGTGATGAATACATATGTTCCGTATATTATTGTCGTGTTTGCCCGCCAAACCCAAAACGCCAAAATAACGTATCGAGCACCTGACCGGGACGTTGATTTGTCGGAGCCGTCGCGAAACGTTATTTGCTTATAAGCGCACCGAGTACCACGCGTTTGAGTTTCGTATACTTTGATTTTTCCAAATGCGAACTGAACCACCCTGGACGTATTCTTTATTTTTTTCCTTGTTTTTTTTAGGGGGGTTTTTAAAACTGGAAAACTATACAGCTCGCCAAAAACGAAAATCGCCGTTGACTCACGGATCCGTTCAACTCTGGTGAGTGTCCAAACGACGATTCAGAACCTCACGCGGCAGGCACGTTAACAGGACGGAGTCGGTACGATAACCGAATTCAACGCGCACGCACGATTTTCTTACAATAATGGAAACACACCAAGAGGTGGCTGCTACGACTCCACGGACCCCGTACTGATAAAAATAAATACACACGTGATATATTTACATCATGTACGGTCGTAAATCGTCACACCAATGCATTATTCATTGTGCGTTGTTCGTGCGAAAGATCACAACATCTGAATATAATATTTCCGTGGCACGTTAAGACGGGATAATCTATTATTAACGTTCGCGTGACGCGCGGAAGGGATTTTTCGAACAATAGTCGACGGCGGTCGTGGGGACGAATCGAAAATCCCGTCGGCCGCTATTCGAACGTTAGCTCGTCGTTTAGAGTAGCGATGAATTTTGAAACGCCACGAACAGATCCGTACGTGAAAAGATTAAAAAAAAAAAAAGTAGGAACCGCGTCTTTTCGCGTCTTCCCGATTCGACGACGTCTCACCGACCGACCGAGATCTGGGGTGTTTCGTTCGTTTCGCGTAGGCGAATAATTCGCATTCAAAACAGGTCTCTCGCCGTCACGGCAGCGCTCAGACAGAGAACCGCCAAGACCTCGGAAGCTCCGGTCCCGTCACGGGCACACGGTAACGCGAACGGAACTTGACCGACACGATCACGCGGACGAAAACACCGTGACGTTCCGTTTTCGCGGCGTTTCCACGTGTTTCACGCGAGTGACGAGACGAGACGTCGACACGCGGCAAACAACGTAAACGAACGAACAAACAAACAAGATCATCGTGAGCGAGACAGCCAGAGAGAGAGAGATTATCAATTCCCGTCTCGTTCGAAACCCGTGCGAGACATTAACGTCATCGTCGCCGTTTCAATAAATTCGTCGTAATGGTCGTCTCCCGTACACGTCGCCGGCGATATTTTTAGACGTATAACGCAGTACACCACCGTGGTCCCGATAAAAGACGACGACGATGATAATAATAATAAAACCTTCTTTCCTCACCCCACCCCCTACGCGCGCACGAAAAAAGAAATGCCGCAAAACGTTCGGTCGCGAGGGAACGTTAAGCGAAGAAGATTTTCGGTGGCCGTCGGCCAAACGGTTCGAGCGCGCGCGCGCGCGCGCGCACGTGTTGTATATGGTGTCGTTTTTTAACTGCGTTCGTGATCATCGCCAGACGGCACACGTCCCTTCCCGAAACGTTCACTTCTTCGCACGTTCAATGCCGTACACGGTGCCCCCCCACGTACCTACACGCACCTGTCGGAAACCCCGAGCTCGGTCGATAACGAATGTGACGGACGCGTGTCTACACGCGGACGTTTTTTCCGTGTGTCCGGGATTCGTTTTCGATCTCGTCCGAACAAATGAGAACGCTCTGTACAAAAAAGATTAGTGCGACCCGGTGGCGGCTGGAGGGAGTGCCGATTTTGATCATCAGACCTAACCTATCTTCGAAGATCTACAAAAAAAAAAAATACATGGACATTTTTTGTGCTATCCGAAAAATGTTTACGCCCGTCGTAATCGGCCAAGAACTTCGTTTCGGTACGCGACACTAGCTCGGTAAAATGTACGCCAGAACGCCTAAAGTTATGTATACGCGCGGCCTCTGGTCGAACGCATTTGAAAATACGTTTATTTCCTTTAGTTTTCAGTGGGCGGTGCGCGATCGCCGCGTAATAATTGTTTTACATCAATAGATAAGTCGTCCGGTCATACGAACGCGTACTATCGAGTAGTACGATTGTTCCGTTCCCGCACTCAAACACGATGTGACAAATTGTTTTCGATAAATTACGTCTGAGAATTTTCGTTTTCGAAATCGATGCTATTTGACTTTTGACCTCAACGAAGTGTTACGATTCTTTCCGAACAACCAAAATATACAAACGTTTTTCCAATGTAAACTGTAAACATAAACTGTTATCGTTTTTGAACGATACATTCAATTAATAAGCGACCTCAGAACAAATAACAAAACCGTAGTCTGGCTTTTAATAACAGTATGTTGATAGGTTAATAACAGGTTGCCGGTATAATCTTAATATTCCGTCGACATAATCAATGTATTTATACTCTTTTTGTCGGCAAAATAACGGACAGCAAAATGTGCGTGAATGTACTGTTACCCGGTCAATTTAGCGGGCTCATATCTCTAAGTGAACGTAATTCAAATATCATTGTACAAAACTAACGCGTCGATTTAAAACAATAATCAATAACGCGTTAAACAACTTAATTAAAACGAATTTAATTTTAACTTTTGAGTCGACAACGTCTCCCAGCCTTGACGATAAATTATGATGATTTGATGATGATGATGTCGCCGCTTTCATATGACTAATCGAGGAGATGTCGGTTTGCAGTTGTTTTTCTCTTTTATTTTTCATTAAACGTTTTTACGCGACACGTGCAAATATTAGATGTATATATAAAACAGTACACGACATTATACGATCGTTACGGAATCATTTAATTTCACGGTATGACTTGACACGATTTCGAATGACGAACTCGGTCCGTCCGGACGACGACGACGACGACGACACGTCTTACCACGTTCACAATCGTGTCGCAGAGTGAGACTGTTACCATCCATTATTCCGTATTAATAAATTCGTTATGATTATCGCGACGGCGGGCCGGCGGTCAACATTTTCATCAAATGTCATCATTAAAAACTCGTAAATTATTAATACGCGCGTGTTGTACATTTTTACGTACAAAATTGAAAATGTAAAAAAAATTAACTTTTGGATTGACTGAAATTCGGTTTTAACTTTTAACTGTTCAAAATGTTGTTCTCATTATCTTAACTTGCTCGCGAACCGAACGTAAATACATGATTTTAAGTTTGACAGTGAAAACGATTTAACGGCGTGATCGATCGAATTGTGATCCGTTTATTATTATTATTATTGTTATTATTGGGCACAGTTAAGTGATTGTCGTAAAACGAGTGCGAACGAACGTCTTAACTAATTCGACTACAGTAAAATCGAGCGATTCGAACGACAAAAACACAACGCAAGTCGTTAAACGGCGCGTTTTATTTCTCACTAATAGTTCAGTAAACGATACGATGTGTTATTATTGATGTCGATAACGTTCTAAACACGACGACGCGACGCCCGTTGTCCACATCTTGTGCGGTGTACGTGTGTAGCATTATTATTATTATTATCAACACGTCACTTTGTAGCGAATACGCGTGACGCGATGGCGATTGTGCCGCGCGTAAAATAGTCGCGCGATCGAGTAAAAACAACATAACTCTTGGTGGCCTACACACGACGCGCGAGAACGGGGTTTTTTGTTTGGAGTTCACACGATTTACGACCGTTTTGTGAACGATCACGTCGAATTTTTACGAGTTTACTTAAACATACGTGCGGTCATAAGTCTTTTTTTTTTTTTTTTTAATTTTTTTTATGATTATTTTTATTCTGCTCTCGGGCCATATTTATTTATTTATTATTATTTATTTTATTTTTTATTGACTGCGGCCGACACCCGCGACATTCCGACCACCCGAAACACTATATTTGAACGTTCGCGAGATCCAACGAGAAAACCGTGTATCCGTTACACCGCGAGCAACTCAACGGAATGTAGTTTCCTTTTTTCCTTCATTTTCGTTCCCTTTTCACGGGACAGAAAAATACCGATCACCACCGCCGCGGACAGCACTGTGACGAATCGCACGTCACGGAATTAGAAACGGACGGGACAAGCAAACGTGAATTATCTCTCTCGCTCTCCCCGTTCTTTTTATATCGATTAAAGATTATACTTAGATACCTATATATATATATAAATTAATTAACAGAGAGCTTCTGGGCGGAAATTAATTTCACACTCTCGAGAACGTATCACGCCGCGCGCCTATACGGTAAAGAGAGAAAACAAACGTGCGTCGAGCATGTTATATATAAATGTGTATACATATTATCGGCGGAATAAAAATATTGCCGAGAAATTCGGCACGTAATTCCAATCGTTTTTTCGTTAAAAAACAATTAACAACTCGGCGATGCGCTCGGTAATGATAAGTGTTTTTGGACGATTGGAAAAAACCGGTTGTTTTCGAGGAGTTTCGCATAGGCAATACGAACTCGACGGACGGAGTTGACAAATTGCGGTTGTGCGCGCCTCCTACGGATTGTCCGTTTTCACGTATGATGTTCGATCGAAGTGACGACGACCTCTGTTAACGGTATATGTATACATATATCGTACCTGGAAGAACAGACAGAAGCACACCCATTGATAGTAGCCGTACGTCTTGCGGTCATCCAACTTGCCGCGGGTGTTGTCCACGCCGGGGTACGGCACGCTGACGCCCACCTTCTTCTTGAACGCCTCCTTGATGGTGTACGTGGAGTGTATCCAGCAGTACGTGTTGAGCACGTCCTCCGGTATGTCCTTGGTGTGCACGCAGTCGATGGGGTTGCCGACGTACTGCCGGGTGGTGACGATCAGGCTGAACGCGGACAGCAGCATCACGGTCAGACTGTAGTGGAGCCGGAACACGGGCGAGTCGATGTGCACGTGGCTGATTTTCACCAGGCTCTTCAGGCCTCGGAACACGTCAAGCATGGCGTACCGGGCCGGCGGCACACCCCATCCGTAAGCCTCGCATTCCACCACCGGCCGTCCGGCCTGTCAGCTGCAGCCCGCTGTGACCGGCACCATTGCGCCGGGCCCGGCGCCGCGCCGCGTCCGTCCGTCCACGTTCGGTCACGGCCGCCGACGCCGTCGATCGCGGCCGCCGCCTGAAACACGCGAAACGACCGCGTTAACCGGGGACGGTAAACCGATTCGTTCGGGCGGTTGCGTCGAATGAACGGTGGCCGAAGCATCCGAAGTTGCCGTCTCTGCCGGGTTACCGTGCCGGCGGTCTACAGAACGAGAAAAAGAACGTTAGGTCAGGTCGGCCGGCGAAGGCCTAAACGCGGTTAGGTTAGGTTAGGGGCCGGAGCTCGGTTGACGGGCAAGGAAATTCACATCGAAAATCCGACACCCACACGGATAAACGAAACACTCTAGCTTTGCACAACGATTGGTTCGGACGGACGGGTCGCGGGAATACAACTAGACACGGAAAATCCCCACGCAGTTATGACGATGTAGCAACGATTACACGTTCGAGAAATGGTTTCTCCACAACAACACGCATCGGAAACGGCATCGTACGGTGAGAAAAACCTTGACTTAGACGATCCGTCGAAGTAACTGCGACGGGAAAGAAAAAACAATGTCGGCGACTGCCGCGACACCATCTACTGGAAAACCGACCGAGACTTTTTCCGGTCCGTTAGCTAGTAGTACCCTGGTAACGGTAACGGCGATCGGCTCGGTTTGCGGTCATCGTCACGTACGTGCAACGTACGAAATATATCGTGTGTTCCCGTCGCGATCCTATCGACAAGCAAACGCATTTGTTTTTCTCGCACGGTGTCCTACAAATCGCCCGACCGTGATTTTTCAAACGACGTCCGATTCAAAGACAATGCAACGGAATCGTGAATACCTGGTCAGCCGTGACTTTCGGACGCGCGCGGCGGTATACGATTTACGAACACTACCCCACCCCCGCGGTATACCAACATGACGCGGTGAGCTGCTACGGCGTGCCCCGCTCGCGAGAAAAACACGTTGAACACGCGTTCGGTTCCAGACGAATATTTCACGGTAGACTCTGCGCCATACGAGACTCTGCATTTCCGACCGTTTGTACATTCCGACGCACCTCGTCTTCCGCTCTCCGGTTCGAAATTAAACACAACCGCCGGTAAATAACACCGCTCCACGCGTAGTCTTGTAGAATTTCGATTGTCCGTAGTCTCGAATGCTAGGCACGATCGACCAGCAGGCTCACGGAGAAATTTTATGCCGCGCAAATAATGATTGCAGCTTTTCGCCCTGTAAGTCTTCTGGTTTAAGCCTCCGAGGTGACGGGCACGCACGCAAATTTGTTTCGGGACAGAACACTGCGAAACGCGTGTTTCTTATCGAATTCAATAATATCGCGTCTAAATCACCAAACACCAACACTGTATAGTTGTGTCCGGTCGAATGGTTATTTTCTGTTAATCATTTCAAGCAGCATACTTTTAGATTTTCAAAAGCAATCATTTTCGAGACGTAAGTATCAGCGATTAATACATCAATACTATTCTTCGTAGATATAGATAGTTTTAACAGCCTATAAACTATACGATTTCCTAAACGAAATGTGAAACATATTTTATCGTACAACAAATCTGTGTACGATGGTTCTAAATTCAAAACCGCGTACAATTTTTTTTATATAAGATCACGGTGAACGGTGTTTCAGGCAGATCGCAGAAAACGTTGCCAACAACTGCGGCGGTTCGGTCCTCGGTTATCACCTCCCATGTACATTCTTATGTAGACTCGTTGTATAATAATAATAATTATTATTACTATTATTTTTTTTTTTTTTTTTTTTTACGAGCCCGATGTGACGACGATAATAATAATAATTACCCGTCGTTTCCAGACGAGCATAGACCGGTAAAAAAATTTAAAAACCCGTAAAGAATACGCGTTGCATGTATAATTGGAGTGTTAAAATATAAATAGATGTAGAAGTTGATTTATTGTCCGTGTTGGCTGTGTATTATCGTCTCGTTCACTCAGTCAGTACCTAATCCGAAACCTGCAGAGGAGCTATCCAGTTGAGTTTAAGCGCGCGTCTGACGATTAAAACGGCTTCGTCTTTGCGATTTTTTTTTTTTTAACGACCTTAGTGGACCTGCAGGAACATTATATTCTTAGGGTCACCGCGCGTCTTTTACACATACGCGCACACGTGTAAAAACACGTGTAATAATATATCTTAATCCTGTTAAAAGACGGCGTTAAAAGAATGCGACGCCAGCGGGATTCTATTGATGTGTTTGCGTCTACGTAGTTTTTTTCGCGCATTTCCCGTCGACTCTCGTCGTCTTTCTCCATCAATTGCTATTGTATACAGTTACATTGAGATAATTACGTCACGCGAGTCCGGTGTTACGTATATACGGTATTATATCGAGTGCAAGACGCATTTTGAATATCTGTCCCCCTTCCACCTCACCGCGACCGGCACAAGTCCGAAGCAAATAACATCTGATCCCCTCGACGTAAGTCCGTCACCGTACGTACGTGTAGTTATCGATTCGGCGCGTTTCCGAGTCGAGTGCGAAAAGAGTGTATAAATCGACTGAATCGCAAGCCGTTCAATAAAAAAAAAAAAAAAAATAATAATAATAATAAAGACAATCTGTTCGAGTTGTGTGTGTGCTATACTTAAAAAAAGTCTATTGGACCGAACAAAATTCAACTACACGGAACACACTCGGAGATGCTTTTCAATACTTTTGTACACTTATGAAGTACAGTTACAATACATCATATCGTGCCACTCGATGTGGTTAAAAACTTTACCGATAAAATACGTAAAGCCGTATTATTATTTTAACAACATGGCGAAAATACATGTGTTGCATTATATTGTCGTAATATTATTATCATCTGCAGAACGATCTTAAACGTGTTCTGGTTTTAATAGTAATTAAAGTCCAACAAATAATTTTAAAAATATTTCCGTTTTTGGTTTTCGTATTTTTATTTCTGTAAATTGTATTTTAAATCATTCAATTGGAGTTTTTCTTGTTTTTTGAATACCGTTATTGGCCGTCGTCGCTTTTAATGAGGAGTGTTTTCAAATTTTTGATCGACGAGAAAAACAAATTGTGATTACACATTTTCGGTTAGACAGAGCGATCCGATAGTCCGATATCTACATGTCAATTTTCCGGTAGTAAATCATGCACAAATATTAATTTGTTTAACACGATTTTTATTTTCCAGTGAGTTATTCTAGTTGTAATGAAAATTTACTGAAGATCTGCAAGAAATCGTTTTTTTTTTGTGTGTATATATATCAAATTTAATTATTATTATTTTGGTGATCTGAATTCGGATCATGGCCTGTTTCCGACCTCCTTCTTTAGTACTCCTTCTCAGCCTTTAGACTATTCAAGTCGAGTTTATCGCTCGAAATTCATGTACTGTAGTTGAGTACTCGGTGTATAGAATAATGGTATTATGATGAAGATATAAAAATTAATATATTTTATGTAATTTTAGATCGACTTGTATAAACTATTTTTCTTCAATTATCTACGGAATGGGCGGTTAGGCGAAGGTATATATTGAAATACTTCAAAACGAGTTTTCAAACGACTTAAGAACATTTTAAAATAAGGCCATACGTTATTTAGAAGTTATTCTTAAATTTAGATAACAATTTAGTAAGTACAAATATTATTTTGTTAAAATTATAACAATTGAAATGTTATAAAAATATTAAGAAATATTGTTCAACTAACGTATGAATTTTCATCACTAAACTTAACAAAATCATATTTAAGATCAAGTGCTAAAAAAAATATGTGTATAATTAACACACGGATGTATTAAATATTTATTTGTTGTTTTTTTACAAGAAAAAAAACGTTAAACTTAGTAAATAAGAGAAAATTATTAGGAGAGTGACGGGAAAACAGTTTTGCACTCTGGCAAAAAAAAAAATAGTAAATTCGAGACCGACAATACATATTGAACTATAAAATCAGTGCTCTGGCGATTGAGTATCATAATAAATCGAGAACTTTTCTCGTCAATATCCGAAAACAATTTTCGAAATAAAATATATAGTTCCGACCACATTTTCATGAGCACCTTACACACTGGAAAAGCATTCGCTTATCCGGACATTGATTTAATACAAGAATATTGTACAATAATAACGAGCATTGGTCCGTGACAATTATTTTCAGATTCCCGCGCTGTGAAACGCACATTTAAATAAGAGTGTAGTAAATTATATTATGTTTTGGCATGTATTCCAGGATTAATGGCACATGGTAGAGCATAATTTTTTTTTTTTTTTTACAACGATCGCTGACCAAATAAAAGGAATGCTTTAGATTTCAACTGTAAAAACAACTATATATCATATCCCATTATACGTAATAAAAACCGATGCGACATATTTATAATAACAATAATAATTATTTTATTTTATGCAAAGGGTTCGGCCGTAATGTCATTATAATGTAGCTTGTTAGTTATTGCAGTAAAAATGCATTAAAACCGATTGCAAAGTTGCAGCACCCAACAAAATAGAAAATCGCTGTGAAAATATGTATAGTTCGCCTGGAGGACAGCGGTATTATCGTGTTTATGTACTGAAATCAGTACGTCGTGTGCTTGTATAATACATTTTGTAAATCATCGTTTGTCGATATTCTAAACGTCCGCCGAACTGTTAAACGTGGAAAACGTTGGAAAACAGTGACGACGGTTGTTGCGAGCGAAATGAAACAACAAAACACTGCGAATGGTCTTGCTATAGACTCGCACGAAACGCGTCGAAAACGTACTCGGCGGCGAGAAAGTCACAGATCGTTCACAAGTAACGCGATAGAAGAACGTGCGGGAACACGAAACGCGAAAACACAAACCGCGCCGCGGCGACCCCGTTGCGTGTCGCACGTTACTGTCGGGATCGGCGACACTATTAAAAAAACGACCGATACCAAAACAACACAAGTCGTACCTGCACTGACGGACGATCACGTGGAGCGGTAAAAAATTATCGCCGACGGTCGTACGGTATGGACACGTTGTTTCCGACACGACGACACGGCATCACGTTATCGGCGACGGACGGGAAAACGATTGAAAGCCGATTTTGTTCGAGTTCCGGAAAGCGGTAGAAATCGGTACAGGCCCCGAGCGAGCACACTGTGGAACGTTTGGGCGCAACGGCGACGGGTCGTCACATTACTCACGTTTCGTATTTGTGTTCCGGGTCCGGCGGAAACGCTGCGCGACCGAGACCCGGTCGACTGACGGGCGGCGGCGGCGGCGGCGGCGGGCAACCGGTAGCGGGACGGGACCGTGTGCGTGCGATTGTCGTTTGCCCGCGTAACCCCGTCGGCGGCGGCACGGCGCGTACACTGGCACGGCCGTACGAGACGTGAGAGCGCAGACCGGGATCGCCCGCCGCACACGCACACGCACACGCACGCGATGATATCCTCGACGAGCGGTGCGCGCGCCACGTTCTATATTTAAATCGCCCGTCCCGTCCGGCGGCTCGTCGTCGCGTTAGGTTGGATTGTGACTCGTCGGGTGCGGACCGGCGCGAGCCACTGGCCCTCGACTCGACGCCCCCCCACCAAGTACGTTTTCGCTCGTCGGTTCGCGGTCACCCTGGCGGGGGGGGGGTTTAAATATCAAATTGCCCGTCTCCGGTGTCGGGCCGGCTTCGAAAAGCCCCGTCCGAAATAGAATACGAATACCAACGTCATGGCGGTGGCAGAAACGGCGTCACCAAACAGTTAAATAGACGATAAAACGAGACGATCAGAAGAACAGCTCACCTTTTCGTCAGGGACATGCTGGTCCGGTAAGGACCGCGGTAACGCGCGCGCGTAAGCCAACGATTTGACGGGAGCAAAGCCCACCCACCAAATCCCTATGATCATAATTTGACCGTACGGCCTCGTTCGCATGTGCGGACTAGCGGTCCGGGCCGGTCCGTCACTCTCACTCTCTCACTCCCACTCTCTCTCTCTCATCGGATTTAGAAAACGTAAAAAAAAAAACCATCGAAATCGCTGAGTCCCAACCTCCACCCACCGGATTTTGGATATAAACCTGTCGCGTGGCCGTGGCGAGCACGAATTAACGTTGACGTCGTATAACGTGTTACCGAACTCTATTATAATTAACCCTAACTCCATAACAAGTTCAAACGACTGGTGTTTAATTTAAAAGCGGATTTATCTAACTAATTAATTGTTTCTTAAATATTAAAAATCCATTTTTTCTTTATTTTAGTCATTACAAAAAAAACTGGGCACCGGAAAACACGATTTCATTGTTCGAAATTCGCATTGTTTTGTGTTTAGCTCGAGTTTTGGCAATTAAAAATCGAACGGTTCGTAACGACGTGTACGCGTAAAAAATCGATGTATAAACTATCGGTGGCGCAATGCCCGTCGGCGAGGAATGCGATCCGGATCTTCGGATTGAAAGAAATTACAGATACAGCCCTTTCGACCGGAAGCCGGCCCGACCGACACGGACGACCAGTCATTGTTGTGTGGAACGTTGTGTTCGACGTTACAGCTTTTTGCGCTTTTTCATACGATATCAGAGCCATTATTAAACGATATTGTATTAGTTTTTATTTCCATCAATTAATTGTAGAGTAATTTCGCTGAACGTATTTGCTTTTTATTTAAATATCGTGGATTCTTAAACGAGTCCGTAACAATGTATTCGTGCGATTTATGAAGACGTACCTAATACCAATTTGGAACATATTTTGATAATTGTAAGAAAAAACGCATTTTAATTAGAATAACATTGTAATATTGTAATATCATGAAGCCGAAAAGTCAAGGTTTTGTGGTTTTTTGTTCAATTTTCCTTAGGTAATTGTACAGGTGTGTGTACGTATGACAGACGAACGAGTACTTGTTGTAAGGAAAACAGTGTACCAGCGCGTACAATGTATGTGCATATGAAACAAACATTTAGCGTCCAAACCTACCTATACGTGTATGGGATTTTACATATTGTATATTAGATAGCAAATTTTTATTACTAGTTATAATGTACACAAATCACGTTAATATTTAACAATTATGATAATATCAATCAAGGTCGTTTTGTGGTCACTGATGACAAGGGCAATGCGACTTTAAATATCAAATAAGTTTCTCTTTCAATTTAAGAAAAAAACCGAAATCGCTTAATATAAAATATATTGGTTATTTGTTCATTTTAAGATGAAATCTTGATCTATAACATTAGGTATTATAATTAATTTCCCGAAAAAAGGAGCCATTGATACATTATTCAACAAAATTAATAGTCCTTTACGACGTATACAACAATGACAAATATACTAATGATCCTTGCAAATTGTTTGCGACTTTTTAAATAATATTTTAATTTAAACACAGCTTTTTCCACTGCTTGATAATACATATACATCTACTATAATAGATATTCAAGTACTATAGACATTAGTTAAAATTTTTACTGTTATATAAATTATTAAAATAATTTGGAATTTCTTCTATGAATCCTTTATAATAGTAATAATGGTTTTAATTTATGGACAATTTCATATAATTTTTGTTAAGTTTTAACCGTACGACACATAAAAATCAAAAACCTGTTAAAAGAAGAAATAGCTACCACACATGTTGTTTATTCAGATTTGTCTTGTAAAAAATTTGCGCAATAAGTGTATTGCCTCCTAACATAATTATTACATGGAACATTCTGTAAGACGGTAATCTATGTTTTACGTAGTTCAGTAATAATTTCAGACATAAACTTTATAAGAAACACTAAAATATATAATGATTAATTTCAAAACAAAATTACTCATTATGTCGTTGATTATGTTTTCCAATCATGATGATGTCTTCGGAGGATTATGTATGTTATTAAATTACATAATGTATTTATTACATACACTATACTACAAACTTTTCATAATGTCTTTATAAGAAAAGAAAATTCTGGTATTACTACTACATCGTTATAAATAATTACAATACGATTAGGCTAATATATTAAAGTTTCAACAAGATATAATTGTTTATATATAAGGCGTAATAACTGAACATATATAATACTATTCTAATAAAAAGATGTTCATTTCAGTTGGCAGCTCACGTAAATACTTCATAAAGATATTATTTCCACCTTAGAAGATTTTTAGAGAATACAGGATAATTAAATATGTTTAAATTAATTTAATTTGCATATTATATATTCAGTCAAAAACACTATTGTTCATAAAAATTCATTTCATTAAATAATAAATTTCATTCAACAATAAGTAATGTAAATGAAGAAAAAAAAGTGATATAATAGGTGTTCAAAAAGTAGCAAACTTCGGTATATTTTTATTTAGACAAAAAAATTTACGAACAAATTTCGTATGATAATTTACATAAAAATATTGATACATGAAATGTTTTTTACTAATTATAATTGTAATTATGATGTTGTACACAAATTATTATAATACGAAATTGAAATAATTAATCTTGTGTTCATTTTAGAACGGACAAGCGACAGTTTCAGTAAATATTTTCAGTTTTGTATAAAAAACTAAATTCAAAATCAATTATTAAATTTATAATTAGTTATAATTAATACAGTCTAAGTATTAAATGCGCAAAATTAAAAAAATTCTTTATTAATATTGAATGTTTTAATTTAAGACTTTGATTCATGTATTGGTAAATAATAATCCATGTAATCGTTAATACCATGTTATTATGAAACTAAATATTCTAAATTAATTATGACATTCTTTTCTCTTTTTTTAACAATTTAATATTTGTTTAAAATATATTGATTTTTACATCGTACTTTTCATTATTTCATAATGAAATACTTTTTACATTAATTAAATTAATCGTTTATTATAATTTATGTATACCTATTGGATGCATTTTATATAAATTTTCCGAGAAGAAGAATTAAGTAGACTTTGTGGAGGTTAGTGATTTATTTCTAATAAAATTCAATGATTTGAAAGAAATTTTTGTTAATAACCTGATGATTTATATATGTATAATAGAAGTAACTGATCCCGTCGCAATTTTATTCTACTTATTCTATCACAAGTGTAAGTAAATTACATTTGTAAAATTAATCAAATTTTCAATATTTACATTTTTACAATTGAGTAATTCTTTATAAGGTAGTTTAGTAGTAATCAAATAAAACAATGAAAATAATAAATAAATAATGTTTATTCTTTTCATTATTATATTTGATTTCAAATATTGTCAGCTTAGAATAAGTACTCAATTACAAAAAGTGAAATTTTTGTTATAAATCATAATTAAAAGTTTGTTGTTCTTTTATGCATTACACTTATTCCTGGATTTTGTCATGGTCATATTCCATTTCCCTGAAAGCAATAAGTTGATATTCATGTAGATTAAGTATTAATCATGATTCGCATATGTTGTTCTATAAGTTATCAACTCCAGAATGCAGCTACTATGGTTTTGTCTATTAATGTGTTCGTGTTTTCGTATGTTATTGTGTGTTCTACCATCAAGTTAATACCACGTATGTTTGGTTATATCTTTTCAAAGAAAATAGGGACTACTTATCATAAGGTTTAAAGAATAAGCACTCATACCAACTGATTCTGTATTCATAAACGATTTTAGGTCAACTACCTGGTCCTATGTTTGGCTTAAATCTACTCTCCATTCGTTTTTGGATTCACTACTATCGTCATTTTACAATGTAGTGACAATCCACTATAAATGGCTTTTAGAACTTCGTAAAATTTATCGTTCATGATTTTACATCGTTATCCAAACATATAACTAAAATAATATTATATATTATTAAATATTATTATATTAAATATATTAAACGTTTTTAGTGTACAAAGACGTTGAAAATGAAAGTATGTAATTTTTTTTTGAAATATCAATCATATTTCTAGTAATGAAATGATGTTTGTCTCGTCACATATATTGCAATACGTCACGAATTTGTTCGGCTAATATGAGAGCAGCTTCATCTTAACTAAATTATTTTTCTTGCTTTTGTGAAATTTCGATAGTTCATAATATTTTAAAATTTAAAATTAGTAATCTTAACCTCCAAATCATTCAAATTTGACATTTTATAATTTTTATTTAGTGAAAAATAAAATAAAACCATACATCCTTAGGACACATGGGACTTATTTACAATATAAAATACATATTTAAAACATCACGAAAATACTACGGATTCCATTTTATTCTTTAAATCTAATTTGGACTATTAAATATATTTATAATTGTGATCTGCTTATTGAACAGTTATAAGTGAAGGAAAAATTAATTTACTAATTGCTTTAAATTGAATATATTTACAAAAATATATTTCATCCCAATGTTTTTGAGGATATTACAAACAAATATATAACAAATCGAAAAATTACGTTCATATATTCTTTATATCTACATTGTACATTATGACAATAACATTTTACAGCATATTCCAAAGGTTACATGGATTATATGGCTACTTCAATTCACCCAGGTATAAAGTATTAGAATTATTAACATAAAAACAAAATTCTTTTTGTAAATTTATAACAACATTTAGATAATAAATGACGTATTAACATTTATAAATTAAATATTGTAATTTTAAGAAATCACAACTACTATGCTACACATTTATCAAATAATTGCCCAGCATATATTCGTTCACAATTAGGTAGATATTTCAAAATAAATATGTTTACAAATATTACCCTGTAGATTTCTTCAGCATTAATTTAAAAAAAAAGCACAAAAAATTAAAAGGAATTCAATTACATTTTGGATATTTTCCATCTTGGACAAGAATGTCAAAGATTGATTATAATTGTAATTAAAGTTTAAAAGTTATAAATTCATAGTTTCCGTTAGTGTTTATCAATATTCAAAAATAATATTAACAACAGGGCTTTCCCAGGATTATTTAATAAACGGATGTATTTATCATTGTTTTTTTAATTAAAACTGGTGGTACACCGTTGAAGTGATAATATGTATTTATTTTGTTTTCTTGTAAACAGAAATTTATTTATGTTGTAGGAGCAACCAAAGATATTCAAAAATACTGTATAATATTACAACGTTAGTAGCTAATAGAAATATTAGAAAAACTAAAATAATTTCCTTAATTGCCATTTTCATTTTGTCAATATTAGAAATGAATGTCTTTGAAGGTAAGTATACTTTCTTTTCTACATTCCGTAATCGATCAACTTAATACTAAGAATGATTGGACAATTATAGTTTACTAAATTCCATTACTTAACTTATGCAAATAAATACTATTAAAATACCAATCATTTTTATTTTTTCTTAAATTTTGTTACAAAATAATTTGTAATTTAACTATAGTTTTATACTAAATTGTTTTTTTTTAAGTTGACCCCAGTGCATGTGTTGGTAAGATTTCGTGCAATAATAAGTCTAATTGGTTAGGGAAAATGAGTGAAATTTCAAAAAAGAACCTACCTGCATCAACATTTATAATATGCACGTATACAAATAAAGGCAATTATGAAAGAAAGAAAAATAATTTATCATTTAGTGATCTAAGCCCGACCCGTAAGTGTCTGGCATTTGAAAATATTACATATCTAGTCTCCTTGGAATGCTCCCCTCCACGGAAATCTTTCGCCTTTTACTAATGATTTCCGTCGAGGAGAGGATTCCAAGGAGTTTGATATGTAAAGACAACTAGTTATATTGAGCGATAATCAGTTTTTATTTCTAAGCGTTAAGGAATAATAATTTATGATCATCAAAACAGTGTAATTGGTCTTTAGAATTTGAATCCTTTTACATTCACTTTATTAACAACAATTAAGTCTTAACGTACAAAACACACATACTGATATAATACTTACCTTTTTGTTTGTTTAATGTAGAAGAAATAAATAATTATTATATGTCAGGAGACAGTAAGTCGGTCATATTAAGTATAATAGTTAGTGCTGGTTTTGTTATGCCTAATGTTTATATATACATAATAAAAATAATTGTAATTTGAAATATCAATAT
The DNA here is from genome assembly GCA_019022885.1 of Schlechtendalia chinensis. Lineage (NCBI taxonomy): Eukaryota > Metazoa > Arthropoda > Insecta > Hemiptera > Aphididae > Schlechtendalia > Schlechtendalia chinensis. The sequence goes on along the minus strand of CM032349.1, from coordinate 4,834,913 downwards.
ATCAAAAATGTAAGTTCCTAATGTTTATTGTTACTGTTACATGTGTGCAGGAAAATGCATATTAGGTATAAATTTACGAATGCTGACACAATTTCAAACTAGATGAATTGCTAATAAATGTTATAAAATGAATTCATTCATTTAACATAAAAATACTTTCCAGTTTTATGAGAGACCCAAAATATTTATTTGCACGTGCTAAATAAATAATTATATTAAACAGTACGATATTGCAAAAAAAAATAACAAAATTATTTGCAAGATAATATGCATACATAGAAAGACCAACAAAACTTATTGACGCCATTAATTTCCAACAATTTTGAAATTATTTTATAATAATTCATTATGAACACATTAATTGTTATACTACACATTCTTATCTAAGATGAAAGATGCAAAATTTTAAATGAACTAAATAATTCGCTCTTTAAAATAATGAACTATAATATCATTACTATTAGTAGTCGAGAGTTTTAACTTCACAAATAATTAATAACATCATATATTTCGGGTGCGTATAACGGAGCATGTCTTAAAAGCATTAGAAAATAGGAATAGTATAGGAAAACATATAAAATATTTTAATGGACCTAAATTATCGTTTATAATATATTAAAAATGTTCTGTGATTTAAAAAGAAGTATTCCAGGATACGTTTTAAGATGTAAATTATTGCAATGATATCTCATTATTTATTATAATATATATTTATTCGAATTATTGTATAGGATATTGTAATATATATTTTAACTTTCGAATTTCTGTTTATTTAATTAACTACCTTTATCAACAGTGAATATCACAAATGATAAATGTATTATTATTAATTAAAAATTATTTAGATTCGCCTAAAGCTGTTTTAGAAAATGCATACAAAAATATAAGTACGTTTAATCAAATGTTAAATGAAAATATTACATGTTCTTCCTTAATTTCAAATTTTTTCAATTGAACGAGAGTTTTAATAGTAGTAAAAACTTATTTTGGTAACTTATAACAGTTATAAATGATATTATATTTTAGCCTACCATATTATACCAGATGAATTAGGTAATGATCTTTATGTTTAAATATTTGTATATTTTAACAAAGGTGCCTTATAATATTATCTTCAAAGCCTACTAATATATCGATTTTGGTTTTCATATTTTAATAAATATTTCATACGTCTGGTTTCTTCATAAATGATCTTAAATTAATATGGAACATAGAATTATTACTAGTTGTCGTGGATTATAGTACACATAATTTCATATAAACAACGTAAAATAATATTTAATAAAAATATTTGAATATTTCTATAAGTTTATTATTATGAGCAAATTATTTTATATCATTTTAAACACATTTTAGAATTTGCGAAACAATATTTCAACGATATGGCCGTATCAATCTTTTACCCTGGTAATGTGTAAATTGTTTATAATTATTGATGAATTAATAATCCATAATTATTTGCTTTGTAACTGCATCAATAGATATTATTTGGACATAATATTATTTGATTTTTTACAATTTTAGCTGACCTTCCAAGTATTAATGATTGGTGCAAGGAATATGTTTAAATGATTAATTTGTAATTGAGAATTATAATATTAAATGATTTTTACAAATAAAATAGTTTTAAGCGTGTAATCCAATATCATTGAACATTTTGTATTCTAATATGACTCTTAATGAAATTAAATTTATTTCAATGTATATTTAAGTGTATTTAAATAAAATATTTCTTCAATAATAATTGTTTTAAACTATTTTTTCAGTGTTAGTAGTAATAATAGTAATAATATTAGTATTATTAATACTAATACATTAAGCAGTTTGTAGCTGCAAGAATTAAATTATAAAATTGAAATAACGTATGTTATTAATTCACTTTAATATTTATATATTTAATAATTCATGTTCCATAAAATTTGAATAAACATTTAAATTATTCATTCATTTACAATTAAAATAATAATTTATCACTTCAATGAATTTTAATATGTGTTTAAACGTTCTGTCGTCAAGGCCACATGGGACTACTGATAACAAAAAGTAAAATACGATATTCGGTACTGAGTCAAATTAATATATAATTGTGTGATTTAAGAAGGCGAAAATAATACCAATTTCAGCATATATTGATAATTAAAATTGCTTTTCGCTGACTAGAGGGGATGCCCTTTATAATCAGTACATATTTTACGCTGTTCAGAATCTAAAGTGAAATACGCTAGCAATTCATAGATGTAGACTAGATTAAATAGAAAATTCCTATCAATTAATATAGCATGTGCACACGATATCCTTAAGACAAAAGATTGTAATTATAATAATGGGAATATTACTAACAAAATTACAGTAATTCAGTAATGATAAGAAAAAATGAAAATTCTATGTTATCTAAGAATAACTAATTTTTAGAATATAGACCTTTGTTTGTTATAATACATTATTCAGAATTGAGCCATCATAATATATTGTTAACAACGTATAATTTTAATTGTAAATGTAAAACGGAACCGTGTATATTATGACAGAACATTGTCAGCCTCGCCATTCGAAAGGAATTACTAATGCAGCCCTTTCGACCGGAAGCCAGAACCACCAACAAGGACAAACAGTCATTGTTGTGTCGAACATTATGTTAGACATTACAGCTTTTTGCGATTTTTCATACGATATCAGAGCCATTATTAAACGATATTGTATAAGTTTTTATTTCCATCAATTAATTGTAAAGTAATTTCGCTGAACGTATTTGCTTTTTATTTAAAAATCGTGGATTCTTAAACGAGCCGTAACAATATATTCGTGCGATTTATGAAGACGAACCTAAAACCAATTTGTAACATATTTTGATAATTGTAAGAAAAAACGCATTACAAATAGAATTACATTGTAATATTGTAATATCATGAATACGAAAAGTCTCGGTTGGTGATCTTTTGTTCAATTTTCCTTAGGTAATTGTATAGGTGTGTGTACGTATGACAGACGAACGAGTACTTGTTGTAAGGAAAACAGTGTACCAGCGCGTACAATGTATGTGCATATGAAACAAACATTTATTGTCGAAACCTACCTACGTGTATGGGATTTTACATATTATATATTAGATAGGCAGTTTTTACTACTAGTTGTAATGTACACAAATCACGTTAATATTTAACCATTATGATAATATCAATCAAGGTCGTTTTGTGGTTACTGATGACAAGGGCAATGCGACTTTAAATATCAAATAAGTTTCTCTTTCAATTTAAGAAAAAAACCGAAATAGCTAATGGTTCAACAGTACTTACCCCATTTTACTATAGCTTATAGCTTAGCTGCAAATAATGTTCTCTGTGCTTCAAAAAAATGATCGTCAATAATAATTCAAAATAATTTGCAAAATAATAATGCAAACTAATTGAAAGCTACGTGTACATTTTTTGTACAAGAAGATATCTAACCTACACATATACAAGAAAAAATAAATATATTGTGAATATTAATAAAGATGAATTAAATGAGTCCCAAGCATTGTCATTTTTAAGAGAATTTAAACGGAAACACTTTTTTTAAAACATATTCTAGTTTTAATCAATTTGTTTTAAATGCACGCATGCAATTTATAACTATTTATGTTCTTCACATGTAGAAGTCAAACATTAAATTAATTTATCGTGTTACAAAAAACCAAATTGAAGAATACGCGACCTCACATATAATCTTAAAATGATATTCAAACAATAACATTTTCTATTTATAAATTATTCACCATTGAAGAAAAAAGAATATTTTTAATTTTGACTGTGTAAATTTTTTCATATACTGCATTTAGAACTATTAATATAAAATATATTAGTTATTTGTTCATTTTAAGATAATATCTTGATCTATAACATTAGGTATTATAATTAATTTCCCGAAAAAAGGAACCATTGATTGTTTTTTCAATAAAATTAATAGTCCTTTACAACTTGATCTTAAATAGTCGTATCTTTAAAGTCCGAATTTTGGTAGGATACTATTAATTCAATTATTTTTGAGACAAATGTACGAAAGCTCCATGCATATTGTTAGCGTCTTTTTAAATAATATTTTAATTTAAACACAGTTTAAAAGCTAAACAAACGACTTTACCTTCTCAGACGCGTCCTCGGCAAATTTTCAAAACTACCACTCAAAACTAAAATACATATCTATAATCTTCTTCTTAAACCCATCTGGACATAATTCATACAGATGTTGGGTTCGGCCAAAAAATCAAATTTACAAAAAATACAAATATTCCAATCAAAAATACTCAGACTCCTAACTAATGCTCCTCCATATATTTCAAACCTTACCCTTCACACAAATCTCCACATTCCAACAATCACTAAAACAGCCAAACTATATTACTCTAAATTTAGAAATCACCTCCAAAACCATAACAACCCCCATGTTAGGAATCTACAATCCGCCTCTATCCCTGGAAATCCCCACAGAAGACTCAAGAGACAATGGCCAAGAGACCTTACAAATTAAATACACAAACACATTAAAAAAAAAAAATTAAAAAAAATTACTTGATTTAACTCATAAATTCACACCGAAATGCCTTCACTGGTTGGTTCTTCCCACACACTTCTCAAACCACTAATATATATATATATATATATATACATAAAACATCTATTATACTTATTGCACATTTAATATAGTACAGATTGTAAAATTTTCTAAAAAATAAAAAAAAAACAGTTTTTTCCACTGCTTGATAATACATATACATCTACTATAATAGATATTCAAGTACTATAGACATTAGTTAAAATTTTTACTGTTATATAAATTATTAAAATAATTTGGAATTTCATATGAATCCTTTATAATAGTAATAATGATTATAATTTATGTTCAATTTCATAAAATTTTTGTTAAGTTTTAACCGTACGACACATAAAAATCAAAAACCTGTTAAAAGAAGAAATAGCTACCACACATGTTGTTTATTCAGATTTGTCTTGTAAAATATTTGTGCAATAAGTGTATTGCCTCCTAACATAATTATTACATGGCACAATCTGTAAAACGGAAATCTATGTTTTACGTAGTTCAGTAATAATTTCAGACATAAACTTTATAAGAAACACTAAAATATATAATGATTAATTTCAAAACAAAATTACTCATTATGGCGTTGATAATGTTTTCCAATCATGATGATGTCTTCGGAGGATTATGTATGTTATTAAATTACATAATGTATTTATTACATACACTATACTACAAACTTTTTATGTCTTTATAAGAAAAGAAAATTCTGGTATTACTACTACATCATTATAAATAATTACAATACGGTTAGGCTAATATATTAAAGTTTTAACAAGATCTAATAGTTTATATATAAGGCGTAATAACTGAACATATATAATACTATTCTAATAAAAAAATGTTCATTTCAGTTGGCAGCTCACGTAAATACTTCTCAAAGATATTATTTCCACCTTAGAAGATTTTTAGAGAATACAGGATAATTAAATATGTTTAAATTAATTTAGTTTGCATATTATCTTTTCAGTCAATAACACTATTGTTTATAATATTCCATTTCATTAAATAATACATTTCATTCAACAATAAGTAATGTAAATAAAGGCAAAATTAATAATGATATAATAAGTGTTCAAAAAGTAGCAAACATTTAGAAAAAATATTTAGAACATATTTAGAAAAAAAATATACGAAATAATTTCGTATGATAATTTACATAAAAATATTGATACATGAAATGTTTTTTACTAATTATGATTTTAATTGTGAAATGGCATGCATATTTTCATAATATGAATTTGATCTAATTAAACCTGTGTTCATTTTAGAACGGACGAGCGACAGTTTCAGTAAATATTTTCCGCTTTATATAAAAAATTAAAAGCAAACATTCACTATCAAATTTATAATTAGTTATTATTAATACAGTATAAGTTTTAAATGTGAAAAATTTAAAAGAGCTTTATTAATATTGAATGTATTAATTTAAGAGTTTGATTCATGTCTTGGTAAATATTAATCCATGTAATCGTTAACACAGTGTTACTATGAAACTCAATATTCTAAATTAATTATAACATTTTATATTTTCTTTTTTTTTGACAAGTCAATATTTGTTTAATATATATATTAAATTTTACATCATTTATTTTAATACATTGTATGTAAATATAATTAGTCGTTTAATATTATTTGTGTATACTAATTGGATGTATTTTATATAAATTTTCCGAGTAGAAGAATTAAGAAGACTTTGTGGAGGTAAGTGATTAATTTCTAATAAAATTCAATGATTTGAATGAAATTTTTGTTAATAACCTGATGATTTATATATGTATAATAGAAGTAACTGATTCCGTCGCAATTTTATTTTACTTATTCCATCAAAAGTGTAAGTAAATTACATTTGTAAAATTAATCAAATTTTCAATATTTACATTTTTACAATTGAGTACTTCTATATAAGGTAGTTTAGTAGTAATCAAATAAAACAATGAAAATAATAAATAAATAATGTTTATTCTTTTAATTATTATATTTGATTTCAAATATTGTCAGCTTAGAACACGTACTCAACTACAAAAAATGAAATTTTTATTATAAATCATTAGATTCAAATAATTAAAAGTTTATTGTACTTTTATACATTACACTTTTTCCTGGATTTTCTCATGGTCATTTTCCATTTCCCTGAAAGCAACAAGTTGATATTCATGTAGATTAAGTATTAATCATGATTCGCATATGTTGTTCTATAAGTTATCAACTCCAGAATGCAGCTACTATGGTTTTGTCTATTAATATGTGTTCGTGTTTTCGTATGTTATTGTGTGTTCTACCATCAAGTTAATACCACGTATGTTTGGTTATATCTTTTCAAAGAAAATAGGGACTACTTATCATAAGGTTTAAAGAATAAGCACTCATACCAACTGATTCTGTATTCATAAACGATTTTAGGTCAACAACCTGGTCCTATGTTTGGCTTAAATCTACTCTCCATTCGTTTTTGGATTCACTACTATCGTCATTTTACAATGTAGTGACAGTCCACTATAAACGGCTTTTAGACCTTCGTAAAATTTATTGTTCATGTTTTACATCATTATGTACTTATTTTACGTGTTTTGGATATTAGTCCGACGCTCAACTAATTAAATAAGTGTGGAGAAATAACAATCCACTTCGCTATATATTGTGTGACGGGCAGGGTAATATTTATTATTAATATAGGTACATGTGGTTTTGTCACAACTGTTACTAATTATAATACTCCTGCAATTTTTCCAAACATATAACTAAAATCAATTATTAAATGTTTAGTGTACAAGGACATTGAAAATGAAAGTATGATATTTTTTTTTGAAATATCAATCATCTTTCTAGTAATGAAATGATGTTTGTCTCGTCATATATATTGCAATACGTCACGAATTCGTTCGGCTAATATGAGAGCAGCTTCACCTAGCAATTAAATTATTTATCTAGTTATTGTGAAATTTCGATAGTTTCATATTTCAAAATTTAAAATTAGTAATCTTAACCTCCAAATCATTCAAATTTGACATTTTATAATTCTAATTTAGTGAAAAAATAAATAATAAATAAAACCATACATTCATAGGACACATGAGACTTATTTACATTATAAAATATATATTTAAAACATCACGAAAATACTACGGATTCCATTTTATTCTTTAAATCTAATTTGGACTATTAAATATATTTATAATTGTGATCTGCTTATTGAACAGTTATAAGTGAAGGAAAAATTAATTTACTAATTGCTTTAAATTGAATATATTTACAAAAATATATTTCATCCCAATGTTTTTGAGGATATTACAAACAAATATATAATAAATCGAAAGATTACGTTCATATATTCTTTATATCTACATTGTACATTATGACAATAACATTTTACAGCATATTCCAAAGGTTACATGGATTATATGGCTACTTCAATTCACCCAGGTATAAAGTATTAGAATTATTAACATAAAATCAAAATTCTTTTTGTAAATTTATAATAACATTTAGATAATAAATGACGTATTAACATTTATAAATTAAATATTGTAATTTTAAGAAATCACATGTACTATGCTACACATTTATCAAATAATTGCCCAGCATATATTCGTTCACAATTATGTAGATATTTCAAAATAAATTTTTTTTTAATATTACCCTGTGGATTTTTCAGCTGTAATTTAAAAAAAAACCAAAAAATTAAAAGGAATTCAATTACATTTTGGATTTTTTTCATCTTGGACAAGAATGTCAAAGATTGATTATAATTGTAATTAAAGTTTAAAAGTTATAAATTCTTAGTTTCTGTTCATGTTTATCAATATTCAAAATTTACATTGACAACAGGGCTTTCCCAAAATTATTTAATAAACGGATGCATTTATCATTGTTTTTTAATTAAAACTGGTGGTACACTATTGAAGTGATCATATGTATTTAATTTTTTTTCTTGTAAACTGACATTTATTTATGTTTTAGGAGCAACCAAGGATATTGAAAAATACTGTTTATCGTTACAACGTTAGTAGCTAATAGAAATGTTAGAAAAACTAAAATAATTTCCTTAATTGCCATTTTCATTTTGTCAATATTAGAAATGTATGTTTTCGACGGTAAGTATACTACGGCAAGATTGACAAATTCTAGCTTACTAAATTTCATTACGTAACTTATGCAAATAAAGACTATTAAAATACCAATCATTTTTATTTTTTCTTAAATTATGTTACTAAATAATTTGTAATTAACCTATGGTATTGTACTAAATTGTTTTTTTTATTGAAGAGGAACTTAGTGATTGTATTGGTAAGATTTTGATAATATAATTGAATTTTGATAATAATTAATTTTTGATGATAAATATGATGACAATGAATAATGATTAATTTTGATAATAATTTGAAAATAATAAGCCTAATTGGTTAGGGCGAAAGGGTGAATTTTGAAAAAGAACCTAAATGCATCAACATTTATAATATGCACGTACACAAATAAAGACAATTAGTTATATTGAGCGATAATCGGTTTTTATTTCCAAGCGTTAAGGAATAATAATTTATGATCGTAATAACAGTGTTTCTGGTCTTTAGAATTTGAATTCTTTTACTTTCACTTCATTAATACAAAAATAAATTTTAACGTACAAAACACCTAAACTGATATAATATTTACCTTAGTTGTTTGTTTTATGTAGAAGAAATAAATAATTATTTTATGTCAGGAGACAGTAAGTCGGTTATATTAAGTATAATATTAAGGGATGGTTTTGTTTTGTCTAATGTTAATATATACATAAAAAAAATAATTGTAATTTGAAATATCAATATATCAAAAATGTAAGTTCCTAATGTTTATTGTTAGTGTTACTTGTGTGCAGGAGAATGCATATTAAGTACAAATTTACGGATGCTGGCACAATTTAAAATTAGATGAATTCTTAATAAATGTTATGAAATGAATTTATACATATAACATAAAAATAATTTTCAGTTTTTTGAGGGACCCAAAATATTTATTTGCACGTGCTAAATAAATAATTATATTTAAATGTAAAATATTGCTAAAAATAATAACCAAATTATTTGCAAGATAATACGCAATCATAGAAAGACCAACAAAACTTATTGACGTCATTAATTTCCAACGATTTTGAAATTATTTTATATTAATTTATTCTGGGCTCATTAATTGTTATACTACACATTATTATCTGAGATGAAAGAGGCGGATTTTTACTAAATAATTTGCTCATAAAAAAAATGAATTATAATATAATAACAATTGATAGTATGGAATTTGTACTTCACAAATAATTAATAGCATTATATATTTCGGGTGCGTGTCACAGAGCATGTCTAAAAAGCTTTTAAAATTTTGAAAATCGGAATAGTAAAGGAAAACATATAACATAAATTTATGGACCAATATTATCATTTATAGTATATTAAATATATACTTTGATGTAAAAAAGGACTCCTCCAGGCAACGTTTTAAGATGTAAATTATTTCTATTTTATCTCATTATTTATTATAATATATTTAATCGAATTATTGTATAGGATATTGTAATATATATTTTAACTTTCGAATTTATGTTAATTTGATTAACTACCTTTATCAACAGTGAATATCACAAATGATAAATGTATTATTATTAATTAAAAATTATTTAGATTCGCCTAAAGCTGTTTTAGAAAATGCATACAAAAATATAAGTACGTTTAATCAAATGTTAAATGAAAATATTACATGTTCTTCCTTAATTTCAAATTTTTTCAATTGAACGAGAGTTTTAACAGTAGTAAAAACTTATTTTGGTAACTTATAACAGTTATAAATGATATTATATTTTAGCCTACCATATTATACCAGATGAATTAGGTAATGATCTTTATGTTTAAATATTTGTATATTTTAACAAAGGTGCCTTATAATATTATCTTCAAAGCCTACTAATATATCGATTTTGGTTTTCATATTTTAATAAATATTTCATACGTCTGGTTTCTTCATATATGATCTTACATTAATATGAAACATAGAATTATTACTAGTCGTCATGGATTATACTACACATAATTTCATATAAACAATGTAAAATAATATTTAATAAAAATATTTGAACATTTCTATAAGTTTATTATTATGAGCAAATTATTTTTTATCATAATAAACACATTTTAGAATTTGCGAAACTATATTTCAACGATATGGTCGTATCGATCTTTTACCCTGGTAATGTGTAAATTGTTTATAATTATTGATGAATTAATAATCCATAATTATTTGCTTTGTAACTGCATTAATATACTATTAATAATAACATTATTTGAAATTAATATTATTTGGTTTTTTACAATTTCAGATGACCTTCTAAATACAGTTGATTGGTGTAAAGAACTTACTAAATAATTAATTTGCAATTGAGAATTTACAAATAAAATACTTTTTACGCGTGTAATGCAATATCAAAAATATTTTGTATTCTATTATGCCTCGTAATGAAATGAAATTTATTTCAACGTATATTTAAGTGTATTTAAAAAAAAATATTTCTTTAATAATCATTTGTTTTGATACTATTTTTTCTCTTTGTCGCAATACATTTGTATATACCAATCAACGAATACAATTACGCAGTTTGTAGCTGCAAGTATTAAATTATAAATTCTTTTGTTATTATGTCTGTATCCAACGTGTATTATTTGTGAATCGTATTATAAAATTGAAATAATGTATGTTATTAATTCACTTTAATATTTATATATTTAATAATTCATGTTCCATAAAATTTGAATAAACATTTAATGTTTGAATTTAATGAATGAATATTCATTTACAATTAAAATAATAATTTTTCATTTCAATGAGTTTTAATATGTGTTCAAACGTTCTGTCGTCAAGGCCACATGCAACTACTGATAACAAAAAGTAAAATACGATATTCGGTACTGAGTCAAATTAATATATAATTGTGTGATTTAAGAAGGCGAAAATAATACCAATTTCAGCATATATTGATAATTATAATTGCTTTTCGCTGACTAGAGGGGATGCCTTTTATAATCAGTACATATTTTACGCTGTTTAGAATCTAAAGTGAAATACGCTAGCAATTCATAGATGTAGACTAGATTAAATAGAAAATTCCTATCAATTAATATAGCATGTGCACACGATATCCTTAAGACAAAAGATCGTAATTATAATAATGGGAATATTACTAACAAAATTACAGTAATTCAGTAATGATAAGAAAAAATGAAAATTCTATGTCATCTAAGAATAACTAATTTTTAGAATATGTACGTTTGTTTGTTATAATACATTATTCAGAATTGAGCCATCATAATATATTGTTAACAACGTATAATTTTAATTGTAAATGTTAAACGGAACCGTGTATATTATGACAGAACATTGTCAGCCTCGCCATTCGACAGGAATTACTAATGCAGCCCTTTCGACCGGAAGACAGAACGACCAACAAGGACAAACAGTCATTGTTGTGTCGAACGTTGTGTTAAACATTACAGCTTTTTGCGCTTTTTATGCGATATCAGAGCCATTATTAAATGATATTGTATTAGTTTTTATTTCCATCAATTAATTGTAAAGTAATTTCGCTGAACGTATTTGCTTTTTATTTAAATATCGTGGATTCTTAAACGAGTCCGTAACAATATATTCGTGCGATTTATGAAGACGAACCTAAAACCAATTTGTAACATATTTTGATAATTGTAAGAAAAAACGCATTACAAATAGAATTACATTGTAATATTGTAATATCATGAATACGAAAAGTCTCGGTTGGTGGTTTTTTGTTCAATTTTCCTTAAGTAATTGTATAGGTGTGTGTACATATGACAGACGAACGAGTAGTAAATGTAAGGAAAACAGTGTACCAGCGCATACAATGTATGTGCATATGAAACAAACATTTATTGTCGAAACCTACCTACGTGTATGGGATTTTACATATTATATATTAGATAGGCAGTTTTTACTACTAGTTGTAATGTACACAAATCACGTTAATATTTAACCATTATGATAATATCAATCAAGGTCGTTTTGTGGTCACTGATGACAAGGGCAATGCGACTTTAAATATCAAATATGTTTCTCTTTCAATTTAAGAAAAAAACCGAAATAGCTAATAATCATTAGCTATTAGTACTGTTATAAGTACTGCTGAACCCAACAGTACTTGCCCCATTTTACTATAGAATAGCTGCAAATAATGTTCTCTGTGCTTCAAAAAAATGATCGTCAATAATAATTCAAAATAATTTGCAAAATAATAATGCAAACTGGTTGAAAGCAACGTGTACATTTTTTGTACAAGAAGATATCTAACCTACATATATACAAAAAAAAAAAAATATATTGTGAATATTAATAAAGATGAATTAAATGAGTCCCAAGCATTGTCATTTTTAAGAGAATTTAAGCGGAAACCCTTTTTTTAAAACATATTCTAGTTTTAATCAATTTTTTTTATATGCACGCATGCAATTTAAAACTATTTATGTTCTTTACATGTAGAAGTCAAACATTAAATTAATTTATCGTGTTACAAAAAACCAAATTGAAAAATACGCGACCTCACATATAATTTTAAAATGATATTCAAACAATAACATTTTCTATTTATAAATAATTCACCATTGAAGAAAATATAATATTTTGAGTTTTGACTGTTTAAATTTTTTCATATACTGCATTTAGGAGTATTAATATATAATATATTAGTTATTTGTTCATTTTAAGATGACATCTTGATCTATAACATTAGGTATTATAATTAGGTATAATAATTTCCCGAAAAAAGGAACCATTGATTGTTTTTTCAATAAAATTAATAGTCCTTTACAATTTGTTCTTAAATAGTCGTATCTTTAAAGTCCGAATTTTGGTAGGATACTGTCAATTCAATTATTTTAAAGACAAATATACTAAAGCTCCATGCATATTGTTAGCGTCTTTTTAAATAATATTTGAATATAAACACAGTTATCTCCACTGAATGATATATCCATACATTATAATAGATATTCAAGTATTATAGACATTAGTTAAAATTTGTACAGTTATATATAACCTATGGAATTAATATACATTACCAAAATAATTTGGAATTTCATATAATTTTTGTTAATTTTCAATCGTACGACACATAAAAATCAAGACTTCGTTAAAAGAAGAAGTAGCTACCACACATGTTGTTTATTCAGATTTTTCTTGAAAAAAATTTTGCGCTATAGGTGTATTATATTGTATCTATAGGCAATACGCCTCATAGCATAATTATTACGTGGCAAATACTGTAACACGGTAATCTATGTTATACGTAGTTCAGTGATAATTTCAGACATACACATTACAAGAAACACTAAAATATATGATGATTAATTTCAAAACAAAATTACTCATTATGGCGATGATAATGTTTTCCAATCATAATGATGTCTTCGGAGGATTATGTATGTTATTAAATTACATAATGTTTTTATTACATACACTATACTACAAACTTTTTATAATGTCTTTATAAGAAAAGAAAATTCTGGTATTACTACTACATCATTATAAATAATTACAATACGGTTAGGTTAATATATTAAAGATTCAACAAGATATAATTGTTTATATATAAGGTGTAATAACTGAACATATATAATACTATTTTAATAAGAAAATGTTCATTTCAGTTGGCAGCCCACGTAAATACTTCATAAAGATATTATTTCCACCTTAGAAGATTTTTAGCGAATATGAATGTGTTGAAACTTTCAAGGATTTTTAATTGTCTGACAATGTTTTCAGATATATCCATGTGTGTAGTTTTGGGCTGACGTTTCGGTCTCGTTACAAGAATAGTTATAACACTCGACCAGTAACTACGCTCTGAGTATGGACTCTGAAACGAGTCCGAAACGTCAGCCCGATTCTACACACATGGATATATCTGAAAACATTGTCAGACGAATACAGTATAATTAAATATGTTTAAATTAATTTAGTTTGCATATTATCTTTTCAGTCAATAACATTATTGTTCATAATATTTCATTTCATTAAATAATACATTTCATTCAGCAATAAGTAATGTAAATGATGGCAAAATTAATAATGATATAATATTTTAATGATATAATAAGTGTTTAAAAAGAAACAAACATCGGTATATTTTTATTTAGACAAAAAAATATACGAAATAATTTCGTATGATAATTTACATAAAAATATTGATATATGAAATGTTTTTTACTAATTATGATTTTAATTGTGAAGTGGCATGCATATTATCATAATACGAAATTGATCTAATTAAACCTGTGTTCATTTTAGAACGGACGAGCGACAGTTTCAGTAAATATTTTTCGTTTTGTATAAAAAATTTAGAGCAAACATTCACTATCAAATTTATAATTAGTTATTATTAATACAGTATAAGTTTTAAATGTGAAAAATTTAAAAGAGCTTTATTAATATGAATGTATTAATTTAAGAGTTTGATTTATGTCTTGGTAAATATTAATCCATGTAATCGTTAACACAGTGTTACTATGAAACTCAATATTCTAAATTAATTATAACATTTTATATTTTCTTTTTTTTTGACAATTCAATATTTGTTTAATATATATATTAAATTTTACATCATTTATTTTAATACATTGTATGTAAATATAATTAGTCGTTTAATATTATTTGTGTATACTAATTGGATGTATTTTATATAAATTTGCCGAGTAGAAGAATTAAGAAGACTTTGTGGAGGTATGTATTTTATTTTTAATAGTAATCAAATATCTGAAAAAAGTTTCTGTTGATTACCTGATATTTCATATTTTTATATTAGGATTTAATGATCCTATTCGAATTTTAAATTACATATTCTCAGAAAAATGTAAGTTAATTATTTTTGTACGAATTATCAAATGCTTAATGTTTACATTTAGCTTTTATTTGTTATTAAGTTCATTATTTTCTTTTATTTCGAACCTAGTTAGCTTAGAAAAATGTATTCTTGTATGTATTCTTCTTCAGCTTATTGGTCCATTGAGAACCATTGTTGCTATCTCATATCCTCTCCATTTCTCTCAGTACTTTCATTGTTTTCCATAGTTCATATATTATTGGCTTGTTTAAATTCTACAAATGTGAGGTGTAGTCCTTTATCAAATTTATAATTTTTAGTCATTATCTGTCTCAGTGCAAAGATACGGTGGATAACGGTAGATTTGCTTTTCCTATACACGCATTGGTGATCTCTTACTATTTCATTAACATACGAGTTATCCTATCTAACATGACATAACGTACAATCTTTGTAGCATGTGGCTATGACAAATATTACTCTATAATTCTTTGTTTTTGTCGGGTCCCTCTATTTTAATATAAGGATAATTACTGCTTGAATCCAGTACTCTTATATAGTTTCTGTGTCCCATGTAATTGATATCATATCCTTCATTTTTCATCTTTTTTCGGTACCACCTTTCTTTAGTAACTCAACAACTATATTATTTTTCTGGTGCTTTATTATTTTTTACGACGATGACTGGTACCTGCAAGGTCCCTAACCATATAACTAAAATAAATTATCAACTTTTTAGTGTATAAAAACGTTCGAAATGAAAGTATGATATTTTTTTAAAATATAAATAAAATGATGTTTGTCTGATCATATATATTGCATTACATCATGAACACATTTGGCTATTATGCGAGCAACTTTATCTGACAACTAATTTATTTTCTTGCTTTTGTGAAATTTCGATAGTTCCATAATATTTCAAAATTTAAAATTAGTAAACTTAACCTCCAAATGATTCATTTAAATTTTACATTTTATAATTCTATTTTAGTGTACAAATAAATAACAATTAAAAACATTCATTCATAAGTCTCATAAGACGAATTCACATTTTAAAATATATAATTTTAACATCACAAGGATACTATGGAATCCTCTGTATTCATTAAATGTTATATGGTATATTAAAAATATGTATAATTTTAGTCCGCATTTTGGTTAGCTATACATTAAGAAAAGATTTATTTAATTATTGCTATTACTATTTAATATATTTGTAAAAAAATATTTCAAATATATTTCAATTCTACATCTACATCTACATCAATTTATTTTAAAGATATTATAAAAAAAATAAACAAATTGGTAGATTACGTTTATATTGCATTTATATCTGCATTGTACATAATAACAATAATATTTTTTAGTATATTCCAAAGGGTACTTTGATTATATAGCCGCTTCCATAAGCCCGGGTATAAAATATCATAATTGTTAACATTCATAACATGTATATTCATAATGCAATAATTTTTTAAAATTAATAATTACATATAGATAATCAATAATGTGTAAACTTATATACATTAAATATTGCAATATAAAGAAACCAACTCTACAATATTATACATTTACCAAACCACTACACAGTATATATTTGTTCAAAATTACATAGATATTTAAATTAAATATCTTTTTTTTTTTAATTTAACTCTGTAGATTTCCTCAGGAAAGGATGGGCTGTGGTCGTATAGCTAGAAACACACATTTCGGCCCACGAGGTCATACGATTCGATCCCCAGGGTAGCCAACGAGATTTTTCGAGTTAGTGGCTTCAAGTCTTTGGTGCAAGCCGACCAAAATTTCTCGTTCCCGTCTATCTTTGGCTTGTCCAAGAACCGTCTTCAATCCCTATAATATGTGAAAAGTGCAATCTCTGAGCATATTAGTGTTCGGAGAATAATAAGAGAATGTACAACTGCTGATTTACTCTGTAGATTTCTTCAGCTGAAATTTAAAACAATCCAACAAATTTAAAGGAATCCAATTAAATTTTAGTATCTTTCCATGTCAAAGATTTTTAAAATTTGAATTAAAGTTTAAAAGTTTTAAATTTTAAGTTACTTAAAATTTTTTATTACTATTCATTAATTACATTGATAAGGCTTTCTCAGAAATATTTAATAAACAGATTGATTTATCGTTGTTTTTAATTCATAATAATGTCACACTTTTAAAGTTATTATATGTAACTAATTTTTTACCTTGTTAACTGCTCATTACTTATTTTTTAGGAGCAACCAAAAGTATTGAAGAATATTGTAGTTCGTTACGAGGTTAGCAGCTATTAGAAATACTAAAGAAATTAAAATAAATTCCTTAATTGCCATTTTTATTTCTTCAATATTAGATGCAAATAATTTTGAAGGTAAGCTTACACTTTTATTTATACATTCCATAACTTAATACTAGGAATAATTGGAAAATTATAGTTTTAAAATTCAATTATGTATCCTATGCAAATAAAGACTATTGGAACACCAATTTATTACTATTTAATTTATATAGAAATATATAATTTATTAATTTAGTATAAATTATTTACTTCTTTAAATTTTGTTACAAAATAATATATAATTTACTTATTGTTTAAACTCATTGTTTTCTTATTTTATTAAGTTAACATTATTTCATGTCATGGTAAGATTTTGTGCAATCATAATACTAATGTGTGAAATTTCAAAAAAGATCCTACCTAAATCAAAACTTACAATATGCACGTACATAAAACAAAACACCTACATATATTGAGCAAATATCGGTTTTTATTTCTAAATGTTAAAGAAAAATAATTCATGATCGTAATAACAATGTTCTCGGGTCATCAGAATTTGAATCCCTTTAATTTCACTTCATTAATAACAATATAAGTCTTAACGAACAAAACATACATACTAATATAAAGCTTACTTTAATTGTTTGTTTTGTGTAGAAGAAATATATACATATTTTATAATAGGAGACAGTAAGTCGTTTATATTAAATATAATTCAAACTTTATATATCAATGTATCAAATATTTAAGATTCAACAGTGTATTGTTACTGTTACATATGTGCAGGAGATAGAATATTAAGTACAAATTTACGAATACTGGCACATTTTAAAATTTGATGTTATGAAATAAATTCAAACATGAAACATACAAACACTATTCAGTTTCCTGAGGAACTCAAAAATATTTATTTGCTAGTGCTAAATAAATAATTATATTTAAAATTACAATACTAGGTTATTGCAAAAAAAAAAAAATATATAATTATTTGCAAGATAATACGCATATATGGAAAAACCAATAAATCTTGTTGAAAAAAACATTAATTTCCATAAATTATGACACTATTTTATAATAATTTACTGCGAGCTCATCAATTGTTATAATACACATTATCATCTGACATGAAAGCCACGGATTTTTACATGAAATAAAAAAAATGAATACAAATAATGAATATTAAGTTAAATTAAAAACTATTGGTTGTATTGGTGTTTGAATTTCACTAATAATTAATAGCATCAGCGATTTCGGGTGCGTATCGCGGAGAATGTCTCAAGAGTATTCCAACTTTGGAAAATCAGATAAGAGTAGAAAGACATATCACAAATAATAATGAATTTAAATTATCGTTTACAATACATTAAATATGACCTGTGATGTATAAAGAAATAGTTCAGGCTACGTTTTGCGATGTAAATTATTGCATTTAAGATGTAAATTATTGCATTTTTATCTCTTTATTCATTATAATATATTTATTCGAATAATTGTATAGGATATTGTATTATATATATTAACATTCGAATTTTTGTTTATTTGATGAACTATATCTTTGTCAACAGTGTATATTACAAATGATAAATGTAATATTATTAATTAAAAATTATTTAGATTCACCCGAAGCTGTTTTAGATAACGCATTCAAAAATATAAGTACGTTTAATCATATGTTAAATAAAAATATTACGTGTTATTTCGTAATGTCAAATTATTTTAATTCGACGAGAGTTTTAGTAGTAAAAATTTGTATTGATGACTTCTAACAGTTATATATTATACTATATTTTAGCGCCTTATATTATACCAAATGAATTGAGTAATAATCTTTATGATTGAATATTTATACATTTTAACAAAAGTACCTAATAATATTATCTTCAACCCCTACTAATACATAGATTTTCATTTTCATCTTATTAAATATTTCATATGTCTGGTTTTTTTTCATTTGTTCTTAGAATAAAATAAATCTTAAAATGATCTCTAGTCACCATAGTTTATACAACACATGACTCTATATAAACCATGTAAATTAATACTTAGTAAAATTATCAGAAAATTTCTATAAGTATATTATTATGAACAAAACATTTTTTAACACAATAAACAATAATTACACATTAAACACGTTTTAGGATATGCACATCTATACCTCATCCATATGATCCAAAGCACATTATTACCTAGTAATGTATTGTATATAATAACTGACCAATTAATTTTCCATACTTATTTGCATTGTCATTGCATTAATATATATTATTTGGACATAATTTTATTTGATTTTTTACAATTTCAGATGGCCTTCACAATATTAATGATTGGTGCATGGAACATGCTAAATGATTAAATTGCCACTGAGAATTTTAATATAAAATGATTTTTACAAATAAAATACTTTTTACGCTTGTAATACAATATCATTAAACATTTTTTATTCTATTATGCCTCTTAATAAAATTTAATTTATTTCAACGTATATTTAAGTGTATTTAAAAAAAATATTTCTTCAATAAACATTTGTTTTGATACTATTTTTTCTCTTTGTCGTAATACATTTGTATATACCAATCAACTAATACAATGTACGCAGTTTGTAGCTGCAAGTATTAAATTACAAATTCTTTTGTTATTATGTCTGTATCCAACGTATATTATTTGTGAATCCTTTTATAGATTTAAATTAACGTATGTGATTATTTCACTTCATTCGTGTTTAATAAAATTTGAAGAAACATTTAAGTTATTCATTAATTTACAATTAAAATAATAATTTTTCATTTCAATGCATTTTAAAAAGTGTTTTTTAAACGTTCTGTCGTCAAGGCCACCTGCATTTACTGATAACAAAATATATGATACAATATTCGGTACCGAGTCAATTTAATATATAATTGTATGATTTAAGAAGGTGGTTTTTTGTTCAATGTACATAGGTGTGTGTACATATGACAGACGAACGAGTAGTTGTTGTATGGAAAACAGTTTTTCAGCGCGTACAATGTATGTGCATATGAAACAAACATTTTGTGTCGAAACCTACCAATGTGTATGGGATTTTACATATTGTATACTATATAGGACATTTTTACTACTAGTTGTAATGTATACAAATCACGTTAATATTTAACAATTATGATAATATCAATCAAAGGTGTTTCATGGTCACTGGTAACGAGAGGAATGCGACTTTATATTTGAAATAAGTCTCATCTTAAATTTATGAAATACATGGAATGATTATTAATTTAACAACAATCGTCCAATTTTCCTAAAGCATAGCAGAATATAATGCTCTACACGCTTAGAAAAAAGTTATCATTGATATTGAGAGAGTGACTGCCACGTGTATATTTTTTGTACAGGGTGCCATGTCAATACATGTATATGAAAATATACATATTGCGAATATTAATAAAAATGGATTAAACGAGGCCCAAACATTGTAATTTTTTAAAGAATTTAAACAGACAATGAAATTAAAGGATATGAATTGTAATAAATAAAAAGCCCCCCACACCTCCTCTAACAAACTTCTATGATTATACTATTAAATACAATGGCAACTTTGGTAGGTACACACTTCTCGAATCCGTAGTGCACACTTTCAATTTCGGATTACACACTTTGTGTCGGGGTTCACTAAAAAATAGGGCCTGTTATAACCTAAGACCATATTCTATTTATATTCAGTTATTAATGATAATAACACAATTAATAATGTATTTCTCACCGGTTACCATTTCTTCTGCTATTTTACTCCAAACAGTATTCTCGTATTTTGTGTCCGTGTATTTCGCACGAGATAAATCGTACAATACAGGATACCTCCGCACTAGTCCTATTAGTTTTTCGTCGTTCATTTTTTTTAAAAACCGAGAGAGTCAATGAAAAACAACAAAAATCACGGCCGTGAATCACGAAAAATATCGTCGGCGAGCAATCCGCAAAATTCGCGGCACGATGACGGCAACAACACTGTTCGCGTCGGTACGGTCACGCGCCGGACGAGTGAGAACATCGTTGCTTACGTTTCCTTTACGATTATTATTAACTTCGCCGGGGGAATCCCGGAACGGTCACGTCACTGTTGTTCGTAAATAGACCTTTATAGCGATTGAAATGACGTATGTTGTTGTTTCGCTTCGTCAACGGTTTAATAAACTTTCGACGAGCGTTTAAGTTATTCGTTCGTTTGCAATCGAAACGATGATTTTTTTTCCTTTTCGTTGCGTTTTTAAAAAGTGTTTTCAAACGTACGGTCGTCAAGGCCAACCTGCGACCGCTGATAACAAAAGTTACCGAGCCAATTTAATTTATAATTGTGTGATTTAAGACGGCGAAAATAATACCCGTTTCAACGCGTCTTGTTGATGATTGCTTTTCGCCGACTGGAGGCGATCGGTTTTTTTAACCAGTACATTTTTTGCGTCGCTCAGAATCAGCAAACGAAATCGGCTAACGGTTCATAGCTGAAGACTAGATTAAATCGAAAATTCCCATCGATTAATATAGCACGCGCACACGATATCCTCAAGACAAATGAGCGTAATTATAATAATAGGAATATCACCAGTAAAATCACAGTTAATATCATCACAATATGTATTCGTGCGATTCAAGACTACGTACATGATACCAATTTTAACATATTTTGATAATTGTAAGAAATAACGCATTAAAAAAATATTAAATTTGTGAATTGTAATATGGTAAGTTTAATATTCCTTAGGTGATTGTATAGGGTTGTGTACATACGAAAGACAAAAAAGTAGTTGTTATACGGGAAACAGTATTCCAGCGTGTACGAAATTTGTAATATTTTAATAAAAATGATGCGTTTCTTCATTAAACCGTTTCAATTAGTCTATTGTGAAGGAACGTTATTTATTAAAATACTGGAAACATACAGTTCCATAGTTTACGTGAGAAGCTGTGACCAATGGTACAATATTATTTTGTCATATGGTTGGGCACAGCGCCCTATTTTATGACATATCTATTCAATTAATTTGCAAACGTACATAGATTACAAATATATTACATAGAGTTGTTAGTTGTGTTCATTATAATAAATTGTTGTCGAATTAAAAGAAATCAATAAAGATTCGTTTGTAAAAATTATATTGAGTTGATGTTTATTTGAACCTTGATACCATACCTATTTAAAAATATATTGATGTATTTATATTTTTATAGTTTCTACAGTCTTGTAGTTTATTATGTTTATATTTGTCCTATAATTATATATAAATCGTCATTTAAGTAATTCCTGATGATCGATGATAATTTTAAGGGTTCTATAAAATTGCTGCGACTTCGAAAAAATTTGGAAACTCTCATAAATTTTCGGATTGTTTTTATATTTACTATATCATGTTTGAATTACTACACAAGTTTTTACGTTTTCTACCTATTGAAATAAACTAATATAAATCTTCAACGAGTTAATAATAAAACTTCGATTTTTATTCATCAGGTCAATAGTTTTTAAGAAATAGGCGAACAAATAGACAAACACACACCTTGTACTGTACATATATATAAAAACAAATAAATTAATAGATTACATTAAAGTACGTCAATTTATAATATATATATATATATATATATATATTTATGCTTTGTTTATATCAAAAATCAATATCCTGCAACACGTATTATTTACGAATCGTGACTGAACTATTATTGTAAAAATGCATCTTTTTCTTTATCTACAGAATATAAAATCCGTTGGAAAAATAATTTGTATAAAAAGTATCTCACAATAAAGAGTGTTGGTTTTAATGAAATTATAATTTAACGAACAATAAAATAATCATTATAGTGGCGGGCGTTTAATTAACTGATGTTTGTGTGCATATTCTTATCATCAACTGCATCCGACTTTTCCTGAAACAAAATAAAATCAAAGCATTAACCTATAAACACTATATTGTTTGTATATCGTTTTCGATATCCAAAACTGTTTACAATTGCCGTTTTGTTATTATTAGTATTATAAATAAAAAAATAATTTTATTACTGTCGATGGTTTTAACTTTTCAATGTATCAGAGAAATGATATATTCTTTCCGTCCTTAAATAGATCGATTACAATCGATATAAATAAATAAATATATATATGCATATATATATATGTACAGTTTTACATTTTTAACACAGTGAAAAACAATTGTTTTTTAAAAACTGACTATAAATTATTATTACGTATTATACTATAATTATATTCAAAACGAAAACTAACCAATTGCGAAATCATAAAATCTTTAGTAAATGCGTGTCATTCAATAATCAAATAAACTCCCCCGTTCGTATTACTGCGAGTTGATATGGTACATATACCTCACAGACTAAGATATACACAAGTCCGTGATGTTCACGTATAGTTTTTTGATTGTAGAAGGTGGTTTTTTTTAAAAATTTTTATTGATATTTAGTTTTTTGTATTGATTTTGAATATATATATAAATTTATTTATTTATTTAAATATATATTTTTTGTATTGATCATTTTTTGGTTATAAACTTC
Organism: Schlechtendalia chinensis; assembly: GCA_019022885.1. Lineage (NCBI taxonomy): Eukaryota > Metazoa > Arthropoda > Insecta > Hemiptera > Aphididae > Schlechtendalia > Schlechtendalia chinensis. The sequence continues at coordinate 4,810,659 of CM032349.1, read as the reverse complement.
GAAGTTCATCGAATGATGTTATATACAAATGAAAATAGTTTTTAATTAAGTTAATTAGGATTATCAGCTCTAAAGCGACCATATAAAATGTAAATCATCAACATCACTCTTTTTGTTTTATATATATATATACGACTAGAAAAATAACATCCCTTCAATGTCCGTTACTTAAGCTCGTATGTATTCTACAAGATAAAATAAAATTACTCACGTACAAACCTAATGTACTTATGTATGAAATTAGAACCGTAAAAGACAGCAAACGAGCCAAGAAATAGATCCGACTCACTCAAGTGAATTACCTACTCAGACAAAGATTTTGGGATCGTGATATTATTTCGAATTTCAATGGCAACGATAAACCATATTGTATCCGCAAAACGATTTTGAGCAATTTTTCCGTGCGCTTAAGGAAACTATTGGGAAAATCGAAAAACGTGTCAAAAAAGGCACCAACTGTAGATACGATTTGCTACGTGATCGGAGCACTCGTACGGCAAAAAGCGTCGACAGAAAAAAAAACCACACACATCGTACTAAAAGCAATGCACTGCTTTGCTCGGCTCACTATCCATAAAAGAAAAAAAAAAAACAATACATCGAGTCTCGTATAATATTTTATAACTCTTCTAAACAGTACCTCGATAAATTTGGTCGCAAAACTAGCTTATGCCGTTACGTACGTCTTATGTCCACGGCAAAACTGGACATTTTACGATTTTACCCTTTTTTTATGCGACGACGTCAAAGTACACTATTACGCATATTGATGTAGGTGCACCATTGCAACCGTTTTTCGACGGGCGAGGAATAGGAGACGATAATTGACAATAAATTGTCATCGTGGAAAGTACGTTCGTCGGGAACAAAAATATCTTGCGGCCACCGCACGACATAAGCACATCTAAACACGTATACGGTTTAATTTGAACGCATTGACAAGTTTCGAAAACGTCTACGCTAAAGTTTCTTAACAAACATAAAAACACGCTTGCTGCCGATGGAAACTTTTTTTTGATAGTTGTAAATGTCACTTTAACCGCGCGCTACGACTTCCAACTCTCACGTAACGCTAAAAACTTTTACAGAAGAACACCGTTCGCCGAGTATTATATTCACGAATAAGTGACGGATTGGACGGAAACCATTGGAAATAATGCCACCCACCACAAACGACTAACAACTTCTGAGATATTTATTTGATTTGCCGACATTTGTACACGTATTTTAAATCAGTGCATTCACTGTTTTTGAACTCGCGTCAAAGTATGAAAAAAATAGCATTTCTATAATTTTTAATCAGTTAATAAGTTAAAACTGAGTCACTATACCAATTATTAACTTAACACAACTTATTTAATTACGTAGCTAAGATGTTCTTTGGATAAGTTATTAATTAATTAATTAATTAATTTTATACTATGTTGAATTTAAATAAATTTAAAAAAAATAAAAAATGTTTCAACGATATATTATTGAATATTCACAAATCCTGTATTAGGTACGTATCTATTATTGTATAAATTAATTCTTTTTTTGTAATTTTTTTATAAACAACATTTGAATTGTAAAAAGAATTTTTTTCGGATTAAGCGTATTATCTCAAAGCTGGTCTATCTGTATCTAAAGAAGTCGAGTAAAAATGATTTCATAATATCAAACAATTGTGAATTTCTTTTATTCTATCAAAATCGAAAATAATATAATATATACTTCATTTGATTAAATTCCGCAATTGTTAATGATTTTTGTGTTTTGTTTTACTAAATTACTCTATTGTAATAGAATAAAGTAAATATTTATTATACTATAATAAACTATTTTTAATGTTAAACAATTTGAAACAAGATTTAAGAAAATGTAATACTGACTCTATGTTGTTATTAATATACCAATAAAAATAGTATAAATATAAATGTAATTATTTCATACCTGATCTACTAGTGAATTAGCCAATATTTGTAAATCTTGTTCAACTTTCAAAAGCTGAAATATAAAATTAGTATAAAACAATACTATAATCAAATTTTTGGTACAAAGTAATTAAAATTAACCTTATAGATTTCTTCCACTTTTAATTCCAAATTGTTTTGAGTTAAATTTAGTGTTTTGGTGACATTGATAAATTCTTGTGGAGACATTTTAATAGATTGTTCACTATTCGGTAAAATTATCTTATTTTCATTTGAAATTTTAATATATTCTTCGATTTCTCTTTTAACCAATGCCAAATCCATAAATTCTGAGCCTGAGCAATTTGATGATTGTTTCTAAAAATAGTCGGAAATATGCAGTAAATGTGTTAGTATCCAAGATTTACAAATTTGTTTTTACTCTATATACCCCGCAATCCGATAAAGTCTTATAAGCATTATTTTCATCTGGTTTTATTTGATCCTCTATGATCTTGATTAATTCGTCTAATTTTTCCTCAGTACACTCATTGTTTATATTTAATGCTGTTTTAACTTTCAATTTTGGTATTAGTTCTGGTGGAAGATAATTTTTATTTGCAACAGACTAAAAAAAAAAAAAAAACATTAATCTTGAATTACAATATTACATTTTATTAATTTTTGTATTATTTGAATATGTTTCTTTAATGTAAAAACTTTTCATGTGACTTTAATGCTACATTTTAATAAAAATTAATTAGTCAAAATATAAAATGAATAAATGCATTATTATTTTTAAATATTTCTATAGTATAATCTTTGGTTATTTATATATACACCATAAAAATATTGAAAAAAAAATACATTTATTTATTTTATATATACATATATATAATCAATAGTATAATTAAATAATTATGGTCAACATAATATATGCTTCCAATTCACATGAAATAATAGGTTTTGTTTAAAAATGAATAGAATAAAAAATACATGTATATATAAAATTATTATAAATTGATAAAAATTGAAATATCTGATTATTCAGAATTAATAAATAGAGTAAATTAATACATTTTATCATTTTACATCATGGTACCTTTACTTAAAATCGAATGATTTACATACAAATAATGATAGTTGATAAACAAATAATTTTTTTCCTTACTCTGAAATAATTGCTCTTTTCATAAATATTGGTAATAAAGTCATCATAACTAGGCCATTGAGGTGAAATTGTTGTAGTTGGTATTAAAGCTTCTATAAGTTTTTTCCATGTAGTGATGTGCAACTTTATCGACATACTTCCCTAAAATAGTAAAATACATTTTTATTTAATTAATATTATTTTAATGGAATATTGTAGAGGGGTATTTTAGGTATTTATTACTCATTACTGAATCAAATATATATTCATTTTTAAAAGAAACTACATATAACTTTTACAGAAATAATAATGAATTATAAGACACACATTTTATTTTTAAAAACATTTTCCTGTTTTTGTAACTAGCCCTTAAAGATTATTAAAAGTTATTATGTTAATAATAATAATACAATAATAATTAAACATCAATAACTCTTTTCAAAAAAATATAACATGAAAATGAATTTTAAAACCAATACTTGAGTAAAATATTTATTCAGTGAGAGCAGTGAAGAGGAACAATTTAAAAATAGATATGAATTGATGCGAGCATACTGTAATGTAAAAGTTATGTTCTACACACTTAAGCGTTTGGTATAGATTGCTGGATCCTAATGTACAAAGTATTTTATCAAACTTAGTTACTGTTACAGTTGTTATACAATTGTTTAGCATATTTTGCTTAGGGGCATCTTAAAAATAAAGTGTACTAGGGATCACCAAGAATACTGGAGACTTCAATCAAAGAATTCGAGTAGAAGTGTGTATGTGGCAAAAGTCTTTCAGTAAATTCTGTGAAATATATTCAGTTTTCAGAGACACCTTGACAAGTGCTTCATTTGAGATGGGCAAATTATTGATGAAAAATGATTTTCTTTGATGATTTTTTATTCAATATAAGTTGGCATACAGAAACACATGAAAAAATTACTTGTTGCTTAGATATTTTTAAATTACCATCTTCATTTCCTTATCCTACAAAATTATTGTTATCAATTATGTATAAGTACATGTATTTTTTTTTTTTTTTTATAGACTTACTTTCAAAAAATGTTGTGCAGCTTCTTTATCCAACAAACCAAATGTTACAAATATTTTTTCTAAATCTTTTAAAACAAAGAATACATTTATTATTCCTTATATATTTATAAAAAAATTAATATTACTATGCGCTTTGGAGTCTTTAGATTCTGAGTCATTTTCTAATAACAATTTGTAGATCAACAACTTTATAAACTCATCTCTGCTAGGTCCATTCTCAAACATCAATAATTTAAGAGTTTCGTCTTCATCATCAGCTAAATGCATTAGGTCAACCATGGTAAAACGATTACGTACCCATTTTAAAAAATCCTCCATAACACTCCAATTATTATGTATGGGTAAATAACTGAAAATGAAATATAATACTTATTAAATGAATAATAAAAAAAAAAAAAACGAGTTACATTAAGAGAAATTATTAAATAATTTTTAGTAGGTAGTTCAATGAACACACACAGTTCTACATCCTCTTATTTCCCCCAAACACTAATATGCTCAGAAATTGCATCCTTCACATATTATAGACGTCGAAAACGGTTCTTAGACAAGCAAAAATGGACGGGGATGGGTAATTATAGTCGGCTTGCACCAGAGACCTGACACCACCAACACGAAAAATCTCATTGGTTACTCTCGGAATTGAACTGCGGACCTTATGTGCGGCAAAACGTGCGTTTCTACCCACTCGACCACAGCCGATCCCCTAATACGTAGTAGGTAGTTCTTATTTTTATTTTTTCATTTCTATCATTACATAAATGAATATGTGGATTTTGTACAATAATCAATTTGAACGATTATTACATTTATACATTATATCAGTATCTAATTAATTAAGAAAATATTGAACATATTGGCCACACTTATTACGATACGATTTGTTTTTCTTCGGATCATCAATATTCATTAGAAATGGATAACAAAAGCATAACTTTACTTACTGCTGGTTCGACAGACGGTCGTTTGAAAACGAAAACGCAAAACAATTCGAATAAACAAAAAAAAAAAAAAAACGTTTCAAACGTACCGGTCACAGACTGGACGGGACATCGCTGCTAGGCGGTTGACTCGTCGAAACCGCCGGTAACTCAAACTACCTGTTATCAATCACGCTAAAGATAGTATTTATATTGGTTACCGTTGCACGCCGACCGCATACCGCGTAAACGGTACCATACCACAGCGGTGTACAATTTCATTTGTATCGTGTCACGTTTTTTCGGAACTCGGCGGTTCCGTTCACGTGGAAATATGTCGGACGAGCAAATAGCAATCGGGGCGTTGTCGAACAGAGCGCGTTGCCGTCGTTAACGCGGAACGCCGTACGAGAAACGCGAGAACGTCGCGTTTTGTTGTTGTTTTTTTCGTTACGCGGCCAGCGACGAGGTCCGTGTCGATCACGGAACGCGCTTTCTACCCGTACGCGCGCGTTTGCCCACGACACCCCCCCCCCCGCGCGCGGCACGTCGTACGGACGTCGTGTAAATTGATTGTACCAGTTATTCGTCGCCGACCGAAAACCGCGTTCGCGGACGAACGAGATAACACGGCGACCGATAACGGCGACGTGACCATCCGATTGTCGCGAGTGAAAGAAGGACCGGAAAAGACAATGCCGTCCGATAATGTCGCAGCCGCGACCGACGATTCACGTCGCCAGTGACCGGTGTTCGCTTTTCCGCGGTCGCGTCCACGGGTCGGTGATTCGGACGACGTCGGTGTTGCCGGACGTGGCGGTTTGTGCGGTTGTTTGTCGTCGCGTTTCTGCGCCGTAACGTACGCTATTAATCTCACGGTAGTGTAGAAAGTACGTACATACCTATGTCCGCGTTAATCGTTGTCGATAACGGATTCGACGTGAAATGGTTTTTTTTTTCTTTTCGTTTTTCGATTTCGTACACTATTATACATTCATAATTGCGCACTTCGAAATATCTGTCAACACGTTCCGCACTATGTATACGTGATGTTTTAGTAAACACGATTAGGTATTGTTATTAGTTTTGAAAAAAAAAAAAAAACATTTCAATCGATCTGCCCAACCCGTTCGGTAAAATGATTTTTCGAGACACTCACTCGGGTTTTCACAATTTAATCCGACGGTTTCAACGTTTCAGTATGACACAAATGGAGGACCAAGAAAAACAATTAGAGGTGGCATTAGCGTCCGTTCAAAAACAAGGAGTGCACATGAAAATGTGTTTGGATAAAAATAAATTGATGGAAGCGCTTAAACATGCATCTGCTATGTTAGCCGAGCTACGCACGTCTTTACTGTCACCAAAGAGCTATTACGAACTGTGTACGGTTTTTTAATTTCAAATACATACGTATTTGCAATAATATTGTCTATTTATCATCATTTTGAACGTATCTGTACTTACAGTTATGAAGGTAACCAACGAATTGTGTTATCTGGACTTATATCTAGTCGAAGAGTTCGAACGAGGTCGCAAAGTAGACGATTTATATCAAATCATACAATATGCTGGAAACATTGTGCCAAGACTGTAAGTATTTTTTTTTATTTAGTCAGTGTACATTCTTAGATGAACGAAAAAAAATTAATTTTTCATTGATAAATTATTGATATTTTTTTTCTAGTTATTTATTGATTACGGTCGGATTAGTTTACATTAAAACCAACACAAACTTAAAACGAGATCTCTTAAAAGATCTGGTAGAAATGTGCCGTGGAGTTCAGCATCCTTTGCGTGGTCTATTCTTACGTCATTATTTATTGCAATGTTCCAAAAATGTACTACCCGATATACCGGACAATGAAGAAAATGAGCATCCCGAAGGCACTGTAAGTGAACGTTAAGTGTAATATACATGTGTTTTAACTACATGACTAACAGATTGATGTAGATTTAAACACATTTTTTGGTTGATGTGTCGTTTAATTATGTTTTTAGGTTCCGTGATTCTATTGACTTTATATTAATGAATTTTGCTGAAATGAACAAACTATGGGTGAGAATGCAACATCAAGGGCATTCTAGAGAAAAGAACGCCGTGAAAAAGAACGTGAAGAATTAAAAATCCTTGTCGGAACGAATTTGGTCAGATTGTCACATTTAGATAGTATTACGCTGGATAAATATCGTAAAGTAAAATGTTTTATGTGATTAAAAATTACTACAAAGTATCTGTAATATTTTATGCAAGCTATTATTATTTTAACTCGTAACATATTATAATATTTTATAAAACGAATATTAACTTTAAGCTAAAATATTTAAAGTATTAATTTTAAAACAATGTGCATCTATATTGAGTTTTAGAAACATTTCGAGGAGTATTGATAGTTTCTTTTACATTATTATATATATATAATATTTGTTCGACCTAATAGACAACATGATACTACTCGTATTTAAAATTTTCAGGTAGTCTTGCCTGGTATTTTGGAACAAATTGTTAGCTGTCGTGATGCTATTGCTCAAGAGTATCTTATGGAATGTATAATTCAGGTGTGTACACATTTTATTGATAAGTTGTATAAGTTTTATTTTTGATTTTAAGTAGTTGAGTTATTGATGTTGATTTGAAAAATACGTAGGTTTTTCCTGACGAATTCCATCTGTATACGCTTGGTATATTTTTGAAATCCTGTTGCGAGTTGCAGCCATCTGTAAACGTTAAGACTATTGTCATTTTAATGATTAATCGTCTAACAGTATTTACTTTCCATAACTCTAATGCATCTGAAGTAAAATTATTTGAAGTGCTCACTGAACAAATAGCCAACATTATTCAGGTATGCGCATAATATATATATATTTATATGTTTTTAACTTATATTATATTATAAGTATTATGTTATATTGTTTTATAGAGCCGTGATTTACCGCTTGAAGATACTGTGTCACTCCAAGCAGCTATGGTCGGCTTAGCTTTGAAATGCTATCCAGATAATTTAGACTATGTGGATAAATCTCTTCAGACTATTTCCGATACATTTGCAAGGCGTAAAATTGAAAAGCATGTTTTAAAACTTTTAAACTAGATAATAGTTTAGAAAAAGAAGTTTCTCCACTAATGTGTGTATATTTTTAATCTTAGAATCAGTCATAAAAATCCAGTATCTAGAGAGTTGATGGCTCTGATGAAATTGCCTATTGACAATTATAACGATCTTCTTTTAGTGATGAAGCTTAAACATTTCCCCGAAATAATAGAATATTTTGATTACACCGGCCGTAAAACCATTGCAATTTATTTATTACAAAATGCTGTCCAATTCCGAACAATGATTCCGTCCGTTGAACAGGTATAATACATTTAACAATTTCTTAATTCAAAAGGTTACCCCAAAACAGTCTTTTTATTGCTACAATGATTCAATATTAAACATTTTCAGTTTTTTTGTTAAATTATACATGAATGTTATCAAAATAGTTAATAAGGTAATTATGCCGTTTTATAGGCAGATATTGTTCTTGCAATGGTGTCCCCGCTCGTTAAAGATCAACAAGACCAACCGATCGGCGAAGAAGATCCTGAAGATTTTGCTGAAGAACAAAGTCTTCTCGGAAGGTTCGTCGTAATAAAAGTTTTTTTCACAATGGAATTTTCACGTGGAATTTTCCTTAGGTTTGTTCATCACATGAAAGCAGATGAGCCTGATTTACAGTTTAAAATTTTAATGGCAGAGAGAGAGCATTTTAGTTTAGGAGGAAATAAACGGATCTGTTACACATTGCCACCTCTAGTGTTCCAAGCATATCAGCTAGCATTGATCTATAGTGGGAAAAGAGAACAAGTATGTTAAAAACACTACATTATTCCAAAAATAAATGATGTTTATTTGAATTTTATAAGGATGAATTGTGGGAGAAAAAATGCCGAAAGATATTCCAATTCTGCCATCAGACAATTTTAGAATTAACTAAAGCCGAGCTTGCCGAATTACCACTTAGGTTGTTTTTACAAGGAGCCTTAAGTATTTCCCAAATAAATTTCAAAAACTATGAAACTGTGGCTTATGAATTCTACTCACAGGTATAATAATATAATTTACTATGCACAAGTGGCATGATTTTTAATACTGATTGTCCTATCGATGGATTTAAGGCATTCACACTGTACGAAGAGGAAATATCTGAAAGTAAATGTCAATTGGCTGCCATTGTTTTACTGATTGGTACATTTGAAAAAATTAATTGCTTTGACGAAGAAAACGCTGAGCCCGTCCGTACTCAGTGTGCACTGGCCGCATCTAAATTACTCAAAAAACCAGATCAGTGTCGGGCTGTAGCCATCAGTTCACATTTATTTTGGTCAGCGCAAAACAATCTCGGACAACCGGTAGGACAGTTTTTTAATGATCATAACTGGTATTATATTACACTTAATCTGGGCATTTGACTTGAACATTATATACAATGCAATGTATCCTGTATTCATGTTGTAATAGTTTGTTTTGTACTAGATTCAAGATGGTAAACGTGTAATGGATTGCTTGAAGAAATGTGTACGCATTACGAAACAATGTATGGAAGTGTCCGTTCAAGTTCAATTGTTTGTTGAATTGTTAAACTATTATGTTTATTTTTACGAAAGAGGCAATAATAATGTAAGTGCCCAACGTTTTCATTGAGATTTTGTTGTGTCAAACAAAATTTATTATTATAAGTTATAACTAACCACTTATGAGGGATCTGTGACATTTCATTTTTTAGAAAAAAAAAACCAAAATTTTTATAATGATTTTTTTAATAATCACTCAATAGTGGATTTACATTAATTTATAAAATATAAATAAATTTATGTTTTTAAAAATGTCAAAATAGCATTATTGTCATTGTTTTACACTAATTTTGAAACTGACCATCTGTAACCTCAGAAATATTTCTATACATATGATATATGAACGACAGGCTGATATTTTGTAATTCTTCATGCTAAACAACAATAGCGCCTCTGGTAATAATTTACATAAATAATTAGGTATTTGTGTTATTGACATCCTTAACTGATAACTTGGTTAAATTTCCATTTTGTACATGAATAATTGAATGCTTTTGTATTTATCATCAAAACGGCATCATCCAAAAAGTCCTATGTCTACTTATAAGAACTTGCACGTCACGTTGTTACCTCACACCCTAAGTCAAAACCTATAATATTTTAATTGATATTTTTATTTCAATTTTAGGTGTCCGTAGATATACTGAATCAGTTGATAGCTCAAATAAAGAAAGAAATCATCAGTTTGACTCCGAAATGAAGAGACGGAACAGATTACAAAACATTTTGAAAACACAATTGCACATTTACAAAATAGAATCGAATCTTCAGATACCGAAGATTCTGTTTACAAAGCTTTAGAAGGACTTACGTTATAATATTGTCAAATTATTTTAGTTAATAATTTAGGTTCAATGTGTTTATTGATAATTATGTTTTTTTAATTGATATCCTGAAATTTCATTTTATTTATAAAGTTAATCATCATTTATACTTTTAATTACTCATTTATTATTGATAAAATGTCATCTTATTAAAATATTTTAAATATATCTGGGATTTCTTTAATTTGTTTGTGATTTATATTATTATTCTTAGTATTAAAACATAAATATAATAATATAGCATATTTATTAATTAAAATAATGCTAAGAATAAATAATTCCATGTTTGATTTTGATAAATAAGCCTAAATATTATATATCATTTATTATACTACTATTTACTTGTGGTTTTTTTTTTTTAATTGTCCATTTTTATATATAATTAACTCCTTTTAACAATATTTTGTTCTATTCTTGCATTCTCTATTGATATATCTAGTACACAATTATCTCAAAAAGTTTATTTATTGCATTTATAAAACATTTATGTTACAAGTCGATTTATGACCGAAATTAAAAAGCAGAAATTTAGAATTATTTTAAATAAATTAATGTAACAAAATATTTACATACATTTTTTGGGGTAATTTTCTAATAAATGTTGAGGTATACTTCATTTCTTTTTTCTTGGTTTTGAATGAAACCAACTTTAACTTCCTATAGCTTTTATACATTGGATATTTAATGAATTTTTATAAAAACGTATAATCGTAAAATGATTTTGACACAAACTAATTAACTTGGCTTTTTACAATTGATTATTACAAATATCTAGTTTAGTTAATGAGCTGAAATGTTTTTTTTTTTTAATCAAATTTCGAAATGTTTTTGATTCAGTTTTTAATTTTATATACACTTTCAGTATGGCTATGTCAATAGCGTTATTTATGTATTAATACAATAATCGATTTTGTTTGAATCGATGGCTATGATTCCTAATTTTAACTTTGTTTTAACCAAAATAATGTAAATATAAAACTTCAGCATTTAAATTGTTTCTTTCGTAAACTGCTTTAATTTTTATTGTTAAGTAATTTGGTTTGGTTATTTGTCGGTTTCTGTAGTCGTTTAAAAAGAAACAGCAATCATCACAATATACTATATTATATATTTTTATACAATATAATATAAAGTCATACATTATAACAGTATTCAAACACTTATAAATATATGTAGATACAATAATATTAATGCAATTAGAGTATTAGTTATAATTATAATTTATTAAGTTATATTATATTTATTGAGTATAGTAATTTTTCCCTACCCAATTGATACAATGATAATTATAATAACATAATCAATAACGAGGACTAGAGTATTATTGTGATGCATCATGCAACACCTATTACGCTATAAATTTTCTATAGAATAAAGGTACGATTCCTATGACGCTACAAACATAATGTATTGCTCTCATGTTATCCAATGGATGTTTCCTTAAACGCGTCAACAACCGTCAACATATGGACCATCTGGTCAGCGAGCAGTATAGACACAGCTGTTTGCACGTTCATTAACTTTCATGAAAATGCCAATGGTACTTTTTACAATCATAGAAGACGAAAAACTTGTAGAACTGGTACGATTATTTATACGATTTGGCTAGTCCACTCTACAAAAATCATATGTATTGATATATAGGTATGGATGTCGAATTCAAGAATCCACCATCTCTTTCAATCGGATATACGTAATTAAACTGGTCAATAATCAGCCTGAAAAACTCCCGAAATTTTTTGTCGTCATGTCTTAAATGCTTGTTAATTAGTATCGTAAAAAATCCTTCTTCTGGACTTGTTGTAAATAATGGATGTTCGTTTGCATTCTCCGGCTCTACCATTAACTGTTTTATTAGAACTTCTTTTACCTCTTCAAGAAGCAGATATGACAGTATTTCATGTTCACTCATCATGATTTTGAATTCAAAATTCAAAATTTTCACGTGTACATCTATTACCACCTCTCAGTGATCAAACGTGTTTGACCCGTCATATGAATCGCACTTTTATTCCGACAATCTGAGAATAGAAAATTTGCTTTTGTAATTTATATTTGTTGTAAGTTGGAAACGCGTGAACTAAACATATAGTGGTAGGCTTATTATTTATGATTATTATTAGGCTTGATCCTTATATCTTTTTGATGTATGTTGGAAACACATCAATGGAAAATCAATAAAATATAAATATTTACTACAACGCTTTTTTGATTTTACCCAAATCAAATGATAAATTCATATATTACTGGTCTTGATTGTTTTTGAACTAAAGAGTAACACGGCTTGGTATTATTATTTAAAGTATTTTCGGTTATTGATTTCCCATTTTGTAACTCGTAAATTTCACCCTTCAAACATTAAAAATTTCAATCTTATAAGTGTATGAAAGTTGTTTTTTTTTAACTTGAATCATTTTCTATTGTTTATATATGTAATTAATCACAAGATAAATTGTTGAAAACTTCATGACATTTAGAATATATTTTTTTTTAACTTCCTCGATTAATCAACTTTAATTAAATTTATAAGAATTAAAAATATTCTTTTGATTGTACATACAAAATAATTATGTAATAATATACAGATATAAGTGGATTTCATTTACGAATCGCAATGTGATACATTGCAGTGCCTACAAAATATAAAAGCTTTGGTGGGTTACATTTTGGAATACTGTTAAGATGCATTGTAATCGCTTGAATAAAACGTCTACTGCAATACTTTTAAAGCTTCGTTTACTTCGAATCGAAGTGTAACTAATGTCATTCTGTATAACAGAATTGCAACAAACCTAACCTATCAACATAACAAAAACAAATTTGGATTTGATAATAGTTTAAAAATTGTTGTCTGTTTGTGGTGATCTCATTACTCCGACACCACCGCCAAGTCGTCTGTAATTCATTGTACCACAAAGCCGCCACTGATTTTGACTCTGGTCGTATACTTCAATGGTTTTTAAGTACGCCGACCCATCAAATCCGCCGACGGCGTACAGTTGCCCATTGACCACCGCCAACCCCACACCACTCCTTCGAGAAGTCATCGCAACTATTGGAGACCACGAATTTGTGTGCGGATTATACCTCTCAGCACTACTTAATTCCATGCAATCGTCACGACCACCCACTGCATATATCATGTCCTTATAAACAGCACACCCTAAATGTTTCCTTCTTGTTGACATCGGTGCCATTACTGTCCATTTGTTTTGTCTTGGATCATAGCGTTCGACAGAACTCAAAGGCGATTGTCCGTCCGAACCACCGATAGCGTACAAATAACCGCCTAATACTGCAACAGCGACGCCTAATCTTCTCGTCGTCATGGGAGCCACTTTACTCCATTTGTTTTCCTTCGGATCATAACGCTCTACATGACTCAAACATTGTACACCGTCTTGACCACCCACTGCGTACAGTAAACCATCTAAGACTGCCACTCCAACACTCGTACGGCACGATGTTGTAGGAGCCACATCGCAAGACCATTGGTTGGTCTGTGGATCATACCGTTCGATACTATTAAGGTAAGACTGACCGTCATGTCCACCTACTGCGTACAACAAATCGTTAAGTACAGCTACGCCGACTCCACATCTCCGTTTACTCATTTGTGCCTGCAGCTTCCAATCTTCTGTCTGTGGATCATAACGTTCGACAGACGCTATAGCGTCCCCACTGCACCATCCACCAACAGCAAATAAAAGCTGACCTCTTTGAGTAGGTTTGCGAGGTCTGGTTCGAGGTCCTTGCATCAAGGGTCGCTCTTGTGGTAAAAGTAAATAGTTTTTGGCTTCATCCACCAAATCCCTACACGTTTCATCGCTACGAACTAATAAATCGGCCCCGACTGTGCCGACTAGGAACTTAGGGCTCAACAAAGGCAATCGAACATGCTGAAGCACCTGAGGAAGATTCTGCCGTCGCTCGGATATATTATACTTGACCCAAGACATTGCTGCGCTGAACACTTGCTCCTCTGTTCTCACGTTGAGTTCATCACTGGCAATCAAATCGACCAATTGTTGAACGGGAAGGAGAAGGAATTCCTCGCTTTCCATAACTTCTTGAAAATTATGCTGCGTGTATTTGTCAGCTACTCGTAACAGATCAAGGCAAGAATGCGTGTCAGCAAATGCTCTGATACCGAGGCAGTTTGACGGATCGAGTTGTCTTCTTAAGAACTCACAACAGATATCCTGTATTTCGGTTAATTGCAACAGACAAGCAGCTGGGAGAAGTGTTTGGACATTAGATTCTTCTACTGTAATTCGAGCAGAATAGCAAAACTCTATTAACAGCTCCATCGCTATTTCGTCCATGTCACGTATGGTGACCTCAGTTTGTCGAGATTCGGCTAAGTCCCCATTGAACATGGCTCTGAAGTATGGACTGCACGCAGATAAAATGTTACGATGAGCAAATATTTTACGATTGTTGATGTTGAGAACAACATCGCACAATTCGCGATGCCGTCGCATAGAGCTGAATTCGGCCAACATACATCTTGGATGTTTATCGGAGACGTGTGTCAACCTATTAGGCAAAGGTGAATCTGGCTCTATTGGACCCATGTGTAGTGCAGTCGACCGTGCACCAAGGGACGAAAGGAGATGCACTGGTGGTGAACACCAATCCCACGTACCTGAAAACAAAAATTATAGTTATTTGTACATTCTCGAATCTGTCAACATTACCAATTTAGAAATGTTGCATATTTGTGTTAATGTCTTCAAGTACTTTTAAAATAATTAATTCAATATTTTAGGCATAAGCATTTTTTTTTTTTTTTGCTTTTCGATATGTAACATATATATATATGAATACCAATGAAACTTAGTTAATCCACAAACACTTGCAAGCTCGCAAAAGAAACTCGAAGAAATATGAATGTTATGTTCAAACATATTTACACAAACAAGTAGATGGATTACCGTTAATCGGTCTATACTACTCGTGTTGGACTTGAATTTTGTTGTAGGTAGGTAGCATATCAGTACACGATCACACGATTTTCAATTAAATTTAATATTTTTTTTTAATATATTATTAGAATTAGGTCAATTGAAAATGTGAAAACAACAAATAAATAATTTAACATAATTGAATATCGTTGAAAGTACAAACGAAATAATTGTGTATCATACCTTCAATTTTTGCAGTATATCTATCAACAGCTTTAAAATATAATAATGACGTTTACATTGAAAAATAAAAACTAAATAAAATAATAATAATAATAATAATAATAATAATAATAAATATATTGAAGAAACGTTTGTTTTTTTTTTTTAATTTATATTAAAATATAAAAACGTAAATATATTTTTTACTAGAAACGGAATCTGATTAAATTAAACATTTAAACATACGTTGCGTATACATATTGTTTAATAATAAAACATCAAACAATTATTTTGTTTGGATGTTAAGAGTTAATTTACATTACGGTAAATCATAATAAACATTAAATAACACGAATTACACATTATCAAAAACGTTATCACGACAACCGACCAACAGTGTGACCGCTTCGAACGGTAAAAATTTACCTCTGTGTTTTGTATAAAAAAAATTAACATTTTCGTCGAGTGCCGTTGGCAGCCGTCCGACAATGATTTATTATTATGATTTCGCCGTCGCGACCGTTGGCGAAGAACGTGTAATTATTATTTTTTCTTTTTTCTTGTACACTTGTAGTTTGTAAACTAATTTCCGGTATTGGTTTCACTCGTGTACGCGTGTAGTAAAAACGTGTGCGTCACACAGCAGTCGACGTTTTAAAGCCATCCAGCAATGTGACAGGCTTGTGCCGAGTAACTGGAAAAACGCTTACGTCAATTGTCGAAGAATCAGTACATAGAAGAGACCCGGTAAGAGCCGTTAAAAGCGTTATGCTTGTATCATCGATATCGATAGTTTTTTGGTCGTACGTATATTAAACGAGCACGTCTCAATTCGGTCTTCTCATTCAGACCAGGTTAGCGAAACCAAAAACCGGTCAAACGAAATGCGCGTACCATTGTAGTGTGATCGTGGCCAATCATTTGCTAGAAAATAAAATTAAATAAATCGGTTCGTCGCAAAAAACAGTCGTTTTTAATGACTCGTTGGCGATTTACAAAACGGTTCCGTTCCGGTTCGAGACCGTCCGTGTCACGTTTACCGATAATTCGAGCGTGGAATATAAGGTAACGAGTGATAACCGATAACGTGGAGTCGGTCTCAACGCCAAAAAAAGTACGAGAACCGCCAGAAATATCGAATCCGGTTACGCGCCGGGGCGGCCCGCGAACGAAAAACGTTACCTCGTGACGGACGGCGATCGTTGCGGTATTTGGGTAGGAGGTCTCGGGTGGTTTCGACGATACCGCGGTCGGAACCCACCGCGGTCGTAACCCGCCGCGCCATCTTGCACGCGGTCAAAACGTGTGAACGAAATGTCGAGCACAACGAACAAATCGCTAGACCGCGCGTTCGCGTAGACCTCGTGCGTTTTAATGGCGAGGAACACGGCGCATCGCGTACGATCGCAAATGTCCGTTCGGCGGGAACGCGTATTCCTTTGGTTCTGGCCACGAAATCCTGCCGTTGTGCGAGACGTGTAGTTGTTAACTACTGGACGTTCGTCACGTCTTTTTCCACACACCCGGCCGCCATCCCATCGGTCAGGACAAACCGAATATCAGAGCCAATCCACCACGGCACTAATCATGGTCAGAAACATATTGTTTAAATTTTTGACTCCACCACACCAGCCACCTTTTTGTGCGGAAGGGCCGACCGAGCCCGTTGACCCCTAACGTGTCCGCCGCTAGCCGGACGTTTCTCTCGTTTCAATTTTCGTGATCATTGCTATTCAATAGAACTGATAACGGTCTCCGTATGTAGGACAGATATCATTTTCTTGAACGAACTATTGGACGGTTGATGTTAAAACGGGTTTTCAGTGTTTACATCACACGTAAATGGAATAAGGGAGTTAGGATTTAAAAAAAACATGTACATGAAACGTCCTATGTTATTTTATACTTATCATCATATCTGTATTCCTCAAGAACTCTTTGAACCATAATAAATAGTTTCTCAGACACGCTCTCCCTCCTTAAAAAAGAAATATAGAAACGTAATCCTAGAATCACCATTTGATTCAGTCTTGAATTTGAGTTATATTATAGGTGTCTTTTTATATATTATTTTAATAGCTGATTTCTCGAACAAATGATTTTGATTGGAATAGTGTTTTTTTTTAAATATTTATTACAATAAACTTTAATACACACTTTTTGATAAGGTATTTTCAAGTTTTACCCATTTCAGTGCAAGTATGAAACTTTACAAACTTTTTTTTAAAATCAGCAACACATATTTTTCGTAACACATTCGGAAGGGCTCAATTTTTTTGAGTCATTTTAGTTCAGTGAACTAGATACAAAATTGATTGAATCGGAGCCACTTGAAATTTGACACATTGAAAGTTTCTTTATGAATTTGATTTTTGTTTGTCAAAAAAATGAGACAGAAATACGTATGTTTCGTACACAAAAGACTACTCTTTCCAAATTGTAATTTCTTTAAATATCAGTTATTGTTAGGAAGCGTATAGCTAAAGGGCATAATTCTAATTTTTGAAAATAGCATTATTCTGATGTTGGTGTAACGTGAACACAATATGTTCTATATCGCTGACCTATAATAATAAAACGATAGAGAAAACAATAAGATTACCTACCTGTATGCTCTAACATACGTGTAGAAATGTGTATTACGTTTGTGGTATATATTGCGCGTTTTCAGAGTGACAATTGTGCTACACGGTCTAATATAAACGATCTTTCGAGATTCGTTGATGGCTTGGCCTTCAAGGGCAACGCGCTCTGCAGGCATTCGTTATTCATTCATAAAACCTGCCTACATAACAGGATCAATAACTGCTGTAGTCACGTCATCAACGCGTGGTTGGCGGTTACCATGGGTACTTGTTGCGCGTCCCTTTGACGTCAATCGTGTCGTATCATTTACGTCATACTACACAGCTACTATGAATGAACGCGTTTATATATATATATATGTGTGTGTGTGTGTGTGTGTGTATGTATGTATATATATTATTCTTCTCAATTCTCTAAAACAGTTAACATTTTTGTTTTTGAAATCACTATACAAGTGTTTTTATATTGTACTTATAACACAATACGTAATACGTGAAATTAATAAGGAAATATAAATATTATAGACCTACATATATAAACGTAAATAAATTCGAGTTTATTTTAGTTGACTTGGTATATGTTATATAGTAATATCGATCAGTAATTTACATAACGATTCATTGATAATCGTGATTAGTTGAAACAAAAAAATACAGATATTGTTTTTTTAAAACCCCGCATACGTTGACGTATTATTTCTAATTTTATTTACCTGATTAATAATAATTTAGGCGTGAGAAAAAACCCTATTTAATAGACGAATAATACACGTTATAGTTTACATATAGAAGGAGTGCTCGGATGATCTCTTCATGCGTTACGTTCCGGTAGTAAATTGTATCTAGTTAGTACCTTATTCGATACGTTTTTCTAATAGTTTCCTTAATCTTAATTTAAAACCATTCAAAAATTAATGAAAAAAAAACCCCGTTAATATTGTCGTCATATTCGTTCTGGATATGGACAATAATTATATTTAAGAGCTCAACATGTAATCCAAGGTATGTCATATTTTAATAGTATTTATTATATTCATCAATTAGAATAAAATAGCAACGTCGCTCAGAATCGTTTTTTGAATTGAAGTGATTTAACATTATTTTCAAATTTCAAACAATGATTCAACTCTAAAATTTCTCTCTAAGCAACTCACTTGATGAGTGAATATCCACAGTATTCGTGACACGCAACGATTTTTTTTTAAATTTAGTTTTACAGAAATAAAAATAACGCATTATGATATCTATTGGTTTATTATATGTTATAATCAAAAAGGCAAACGCATTTAGATAATACAATATACATTCTTGTAGCTTACACAATACGAATATACAAGGAGTAATAATGATTTTTATAATATAAAAGTACATTTTTCGTACTTGAAGGTAGACGAAAATTCGACTGCAAGTGAACCGAATAAATTTCTGAAAATGAATATGTAGTAATTTCTTGGTTATTGTGGACATTTTAATTCAAAACTATGTTAATAGAAACGATGTTAATGTGTATGTTTTCGAACATCGATAATCGTTTACTTCTCGTTCGACGATAACACGCGTGCGCGCACGTTCCGAAAATTGCCTATCCAACACTCCTTCGAACAAGTGCGGTCGTCTAAACAATTATTCGCATTTTGATATGGAAAAGTTGCATGTGATAAAGTGTGCATGATGTATACGTACACTAATCCAGACGATAATAAAGGCGCGTTAAAAATACCACGTTTTATATGTATGGGTAAGTGTATATAGGCGCATCGGTTAGTTCAATAAATATAATTTTGAAAAACAAAATCGTTTTTGTACGCTATAACAACGCTCGTTGATAAATATCGGGTGGAAAATATGTCGAGACCAAATTTTAATACAAAGCGATTAGGTAGATTTTTTTTTTTAATACATATAAATGTTCGTGGGAAAACATAACAGCGCCGGCGTAATGAGTACGGGGTAGGGGGGAAAGAAATAAAATCACATTCAAAATTCAATTAGGTGGTCCCCGTCGTTATATATTATCGTGACTAATTATCGACGTCTTTGAAGGAGGTCTATTGTTATCCGTTCGGATTTTGGCCTACCGAAAATTGTTTATTGTTGGGCTCGTCTACGAGGGCGGTCCGATAAGCGCGGGATCGTATGTGTGTGTGTGTGTGTGTGTGTATACGAATCTAGATTTCTCCGTTCTCACGATACACGCGCGCTATTATAACAATCACGCGACAAATCGGCAGCGTGGAAGATCAAAATCGTTTATATAATTATATTAGTGTTTAAAAATAATCGATTAAACAATTAAAACAGAACGAGATTTACGCGGACATTTTTTTTTTTACTATGATTGCCTTGTCGACGAACAGATTAGAAGCGAACGAAAATGTATTCGCGTTCAAAATATTTATAATAATTGTCGTGTCGATAAAAGTTCGACCCTCTACCGCCATAAGCGTACACTCCGTATCTCGGTGAAATACCGCGTGCCGCGCGTACGGTTTTACCGCGTGCCGTTTAAAACCGAACGATTCGACAAATAATATCGGACCCACTATTCAAACAATTCGCAACTGGTTCGCCCGACCAATGGACAATATTGATTTATCGTCCGAGAAAATACCACGCCCATTTTGCCACCTATGTAATATTCTATTTTACAATATATATATATAAATACACAAACGGTGCGTGTCACACGAACAATGTTCAACGTTGACCAGAATTATTATTATTATTATTATTATTATTATTATTATTATTATCATTATTATTATCATTATTATATATTATACGCTTATAAATGTATATAATATACGTGTATATAGTTTCTTTACAATCGTTCGAAATTGTTGTTATTATAAATATATATTATAACATATGTATGTATAGGCACGAGATACAATAGTCGTTTTTCTGGCTCCTCTTGTCTTTTTAACCGACAATAAATAAAATGAAAAAATAAAAAAATAAAAATGACCGAGATATAAAACCGCTGTGATGTGAGGCGCACGCATACACACGCACTCAACACGGTTTTATGACCCATTGTGACAGGCTGACGTGAAACAAATGGGTATATTATATATATATATATATATATTTGTCGACTTGCGTTTCGAGAGAGAGTGATATACGATGCGTCGTGTCCGTTATAGTGATCCGATATATCCGCACGCGGGATTAAAGATCTTTAATCCGGATATTGAAACTCAAATACAATTTTATAGATTATCAAAAAAAAAAAATTTAAATATAAAATTAAAATTAATAAAATAGGACCATGGCGAGAAGTTTGTAACGTACGGTTTGAAACGAAACCGTTTACGTTTTTTTTTTTTGAACAATGAATCGTTTACAGTTTGTACACTTGCAACGTACGTTTAACTGCATTTACGTAGGTACCGGTTGCAGTGGTTGTGACCGGAGGGTGAAAACGTACCCGAGCCCAGTATGTCGTTGTTCATATTTATTGTTTTTCTGTTAGTTTGATGTATGATATGTCACGTCCACGTCGCGTAATTTATTACACGACAAACTATTTTCCGTACCCGTAAGTATGGCCAGAAATTGGTTTTTAGATGACCACGTTTTACACTTGTCCAACTTTATTATATTATCAATATATATATATATTTCGTGTTTTAAATGAACAATGTCTGTCATCGCTATTCAACAACGACACCTGTTGAAGAAATCGAACAAATTTCGGAATGTGCAAAATATGATGTTAAATTTCATCGAAATATATATTTTTTATTTTCTAAAACACAAAAACGTAATTTTATAACAAGTGCATTAACAACTCACTATGATTTATAATATTTACGAAAACCTATGAATATATGCATCCATAACGTGTTTAAACGTGTAGAAAACCCCGCAGAAGGAAAATGTTTTAAATTTCTATTATTTGTATAGATCATTTTTGATTGACCGTGAACTAATTCAAATTTGTCTAGAAAACGACTCGTAAATCATAATCGTAAATGCCGATTCATTTTTTTTTCAAACATATTTAAAAGATTCTTTTATAATATTATAAGAAATAGGTAAATAAATAGGTATTAAAATGTATATTATAATTAGAAAATACATAGTTTTTTTTTTTACATAGAAATAATTTTACGATAATTTTAAACTATTATTATTATATTTAACCTATTACATACGCGTGCATATAAAGCCATAAAGATACTTTATAGTATTATTATCAAAGTTTTCAAAAAACAATATCTGTTTAGTACTACGATTTTTAATAATAATAATTGATAACGCGTTTAATGTATTACGATTCGTTAAGATTTGTTATTGCGAAAACTGTTTATAATAATATTTATTTTGAATTCAGGAAGTATACGTGTACTTACAGCCTTAAATTATTGCCTGTACATTATACGACGCGCTGAGGAACTATATAATATAAGTAATAAAAAACAATATCGATACAGTGTAAATTGTTAACGCTAATATACTTCGTAGATTTCTATGACACTGTGCCTACATTCAAACACACACACACACACACACACACATATATGTACTATATGTATGTGTTGATCAACTTATATCATATAACTTAAAAACACATATTTATGATTATACACACAATGGTATATATATATATATATATAACCCATGGAATCGAAATATCCAAGTCCAAACACTAACACTCTAATAATCATCGTTATATTGTCGGACAAATCGTTTTGGCATATATCTGTTAAATATATACGTTTATTATAATCATAATTTAGTATTATAGAGGAGTTATTTATTTTTAAAGTTCTTTTGTAATAAGTTTGGTTCTCGCTCGATTTTTTGGCACATATACGATAATCGGGCATGAAGTCATTATATAAATATATATATATATATAGGTTCTAGAGAATTTCGGCGATAAAAATGGAAGCATAATATATTAATTGCAATAAAAATCTACTTGATTTTATTGAAAAAGGCAAACTTTTATTAATTACTGAATAATATAGTGTAATTTATAAAAAAAAAAATCAATTTTTTTCAGTAAACTATTTGTAACTTTATATGTATATGTATAAATGAATAGACCTTAAAAATATGTTATCATTAACACGATTTGAGTTTCTCGTCGTGGGATGGGAGGGAGGACTGACTTTTTTTCAATCCTTCACACTAAACATCAAAAAAATTTGAGAAACAGTATACAGACGTGAACACTTCGGATTATATACTACAAGGCTGTGCAAGTTATTTACTTTGTTTCATTTTTGAAAATTATGTTAAGTTAAAACTTATTAACATATTTTTTTCAAAGGTAACTTAAAAACAGTGACTTGACTCAGTTTAAGGTTAAAATGTTTTAATTATCATTAAAAAAAATAGCGTGGAAATGAGCTCCCAACGTTTTATAATAGTCTTCAATACTATTATACTTATGTTATCAAAGTATATCAAATACTATATAAACTACTATAATATTTGACGTTAACGTGCAACCATATTATTACTAATTTACATACTTTTCTAAAAACAATTAACTTAACTTCCAGCCTTGATAATAAATATACCTGTTGATAATTAGCGGTACCTATTTATGTTATCGGTTTCAAAGGACATCGACGTCCTTAATATATAATAGTAACACCTTATCTAACTTTCCCTCAAGTGAATTCCCCTTTAATGGGTGTATAAATATAAGCTATAGCAATAATAGGACGCATTCGTGTTTATCGTCGAAACTGCTTCGTCCAAACAGTCTTTCGCCGAAAAGTTTCGTCCCCCTAGTAATATGATTGTGGTAATTAACTTATAATTCGGTGACTTGGGTAATTTATTTCACCCGTCGTTGTAGGCTTCGCGGGTGTTGGTGGGTTCGGTGGAAGAATCATACAGCATTTGTGATTGTCTCCGGTTGAAGAAAGTCCGACGGTTTGAAGTCCGTCGGCTAATATGATATAATAGGTGTATTATTTGTATATTACAAAATATTATTTGTAGTTTTGTATTTAATCGTACACTTTCGGTCTATTAAAAATTAAATATGTATTTATAAATATTAAAAATCTAAAAAAAAAAAAAAATATGAAATGATTAGGTCGATTTTACGCCGTTATACATGTACAATTATAATCGTGTCGTAATATTTCTCAGTCGAGCGACTTATAGAGTAAGACGATGTTTTTACAAAAACGATTTCGTTCGAGAGTTACCGTATAGAGGAATTATATTGTTGTATACTAATTCTCTCCAATACTGTTTTATTGATATAATTTGTTTTACAAATATTAATACGCTCGTAAAACACATATGCACATGTACACGCGTTCATCTTTGTTTTTATAGAACGCATTCGCGTTCGAATATTGTGCGAATATTTGGAATTTTTATACACATAACCTTGGATAGACCCTGCGAACTCGAACACAATTTTATTTTCAGCTCGTCTATTTATAGGACGAGACGTTAAACATTCTGTTTTTCGTAGGACGAGCAAAACTGAGTGGTTTGTTTGGTATTCTACGACCTTGTCTTCTATATAATATTATTAACCGAGTTTTATTTTTGGCACTGCGCGCAGTAAATTTTCGCAACGTAACGGTTAAGAAAATACAAATGTTTTAGTATTAGCATAAACGTATTTTTTTAGTGTTAAAATAATATATAATTGGGTCATTATAATTGGTTATGTTTCATTATTTTCGTCGATATAGTTTATCTACGTATAAGACTGCGGGAAAAGTAAAAAGTTAAAAAATTGTCTTATTAGCAAAACACGAAAAAAGCGCGAAAACGAGTGAAAACCTACCAGCGTGGTTATTACACCTACATATTTAATCGTCCATATTTTCGTAATTGATTCATATCGAACAGATAGAACACACCTGCACTATTTTGATGTTGAATTTGAATACCAATTTGAATTTTTCCGATTTTCAACGTAGGTTATCATTTGACGAATGATTCGGTTTGAATATTGTTACGCCGTCACTGTGCGGAAGGGCGAAAGTAGCTGAGCACACACTGTCGATGGTCATATAACAATTCGGACAACCCGTTTGATTAGTTGAAATGTTTAGTAGGAATACTATCCTGTGACCGCAATGCCTAATAAATATAAATCATTTATGCACCGATTGGGTATAATGATATGATATTTTCTTATTTTTCATGATGATAATAGTTTATTATTGGCGTTGCACTGGTCGACGGACATTCGACGATATAACAGCAATACTTAACACTTGTGGTCGTCCGGTGGTGGCACACGTACAATTACTAGTTCCTTTGAAAACTGGAATACTTTCTCATCATACCATCAAATATGAATTCATATGGCATAGACGGCCATCCACGTATAAGTTGTTTTAATTCGTTTTAATTCGTCGTACATATTACATACACTATCATTGTTTTCATACTCTAATTATTATTGTTTGATTACGATTTTGAATAGCCAGTTTTTCATGATTTTGATTTTTTTTAGATTTCTAGCATCGGTTTTGGTATTTATTTCGATTTTTAACGGTTTTTACCGGTATCTATGCCGTGATCGGTTCAAGCACCGCATTTTATGAAGTCGAGTTAAAAAAGGGATAAATTAAACAAAAAGTTACAAAAAAAAAAAAAATTATTCAACTCTTTTATTATAGACATTACAATTAACAAACATAAAACATCGTATTCAATTTGAACGATAAACGGGCTAGCGGGTTAGAAATGATTTTGTGCGTTATTATCAACTATTTAGTCGTTATACAATACAATTATTGGTGTACATAAATTTGGTTGCCAATAATATAATATGTTACGGACGATGTCTGTTGTAAAAAAAAAAAATAAGGAGAAGAAATTCGTTAGAAAACAATGTAATAAGTATGAAGCGTTTTGACGCGTAAAAACTACACCTTATACTTTATTAGAATCGCTCCGGGAGAGAGAGTGTGTGTGGAAAAAAAAACCCATCCGAGAAAATAAAATATTTCAAAAACGTTATTCTCTCGTTTCGATCTAGCCTGCAGAAAACTAAAATAATCTCGTCGCGCGTACCTGCGTTAACCCATTATTCGGTAATAATTTAATGGGTGACCAGATGGTCATCACACCTTTTGATGGGACCCAACACTGCAGGTACATACGTATATATTTATGTATGTATATAACTGTATGTATACACACACACGCCGGCCAGTTTAATGAGATGCAAGGCCACTCCTATACGCGCGCGAGCGGGCGTGTGTGCGCGTGTGTGTGCGTGTGCGCGCGCGCGTGTGTGTGTGCGCGCCGAGTTGTCCGCCACCTCTTCGGCCGTCCACCCGACCGTCCGATCCTTTTTGTTTCGCTTGTCTCCTCCGTCCGATCTTGTTCACCCTGAACAAAATACACGTGATTTATATACAAGTCTGTACGACGTTAAAAAAATAAATAAAAAAATAAACTGTACACACGCACACGGGCGCGCGTAAACGTAAACGTATACGTGTGTGTGTGTGTGTATAAACAATAATTCGATTAAAACGGCCCTCTCCGCCACCGACGGTCGCGGACCAAATGTTCGGAAAACGAGGATTTCCACGGCCGGCACCGCTGTCCGGTGGCCGGCGACGCGCGCCCGACGCACGGCACGCCGCGAAAACGTGCCGGGCGCGTCCAAACGGCCGGCCGTTGCCGTTGCCGCGGCCGAAAACGTGGTGCCGGATGGTCAGCGGTGACCCCGGAAGGCTCTGCGTGCCGTGCCGTGCCACGTATGATGGTGTTTGACGAGTCGGAGGCCTCCGGAACACGGTATTTCGACTGGTTTCCGAACGCGCGGAGACGACGACGCGAAGACGTATTTATCGTCGTGCGTGCGCCGGCCGGCGGATGTGGTCGTGGCCGTGGCCGTGGCCGGGGCGGCGGGGTGGCGCGTACGCGCGTACGGGAACACGATCGAGTGCTAAACGTTCAATCGATAATCGCTCGGATCGCGATTCGCGGTGAAAAAAAAAAACGAAAAAAAAAAAGAACACGACTCGATAAACTTTATTAATCACGTCCTTGGAAATCGATTCCGTTACATCAACGATTTCCCGTCTTTTCGCGCGTTTGCGTTTTGTTTTCGCTTTCCGGCCGTTCCATTGGTGATTTCACGGGGTTTCGCCGTCGTACACGTTTACGTCCGTTCGTGTAATCGTCGAGAACACCTAGGTCTGTCTAGACGATGACGGCATGCGTGTATCCACGTCGTTGGATTTCACTAGTCACACATTTCACATCTGCGCATATCGTGTTATTTTTAAACGTTTTGCATCCAAAAAATGACGTACTTTGTTTGGAGCCGTCCTGTGAATACTTTTAAAACGCTAACGAAATCTTGTGATTCCGACGTATTACCTGTGCGTTCGCGTGACGTTTCGAACACTCGACACGCTCACATGTAATGTTTGCGCATGTCTACAGCAACGTGCCACTTGTTTAAACGGTTTTCTTTATAGTATTGTGAAAGAGACAAATATATTGTTTAAGATATGGAAAATTGTATTTCTTTGAGAAAAACGTACGTAAAATATTATTGCTCTAGTCATAAATTCTTATACGTGCGCAATATGATGTACACGTCACAATTTATTAACAACAGTAAATTATTTTGAGATTTCTGTTTGAAACGTATTGATATACGCTGCACCGTAGATGTTCAATAATTTATGATACATTAAAATTATTATATGTGTGTGTGTGTGTAGTTTTGCATAAATTAGAAAGTGAAAATAAAATTGAATTAAGCCGTACACAGAATTTGAAACGCTTATTGTTACGAGAGTTCCCGCGCAATTTATTAAAAATTGTCATTGCATCCTCGTCTGTATATTGGCCAGTACAAACAATCGTTAGATTTCGTATTTCACAGTTTTATTAGTTTATTATATCTCAGGTAAAGGCTGGGCGTATTAACTATTATTTTTGACTCGTTTAATTAATTTAATAGTTTTAAAAAAATGAAGTTAAAAGTAACTTTTATTTTTCACTTTAAAAAGTGAAAATGTTTTTATTACAAAATAACGTGAAAATGAGACAAAACCTCCTGACGTCGTATTTAAGCCGTCAATATCGTTGTTAATCCAACATAATTCAAATATTTTTGTTAAAACAATTAATTTGAAGTTAGCACGTCAAGTTAAAAAAAGTGTCATTAAGGTTAATTTTTGAAAATAATTAAACATTTTAACTTTGACCTCGTCAATGCATAGCCTTGTCTCGGATATTGTTATTATGATTCAACAAAGAATTGTTGGAACACACTTGTTTCTTATAACGGTTTTTCGCATATAAAACACATTGAAATATCTGTAATTATTTTTAGGTTGATGATTTGTTTCTATTTGCTACTATTTTTAGTTTATTTTTGTGACTATATTATTACTATATGAAAATGTTATAAAATAATTATAGTAGTATTATTATTATAACATAAATATTTAATTGCATAGTATATGCATTAAGTAATATTTTATTAACTATATTTGTCTAACCGGATCCAGTTTATCACGTGAAGTTGTCGTAGCAGCGAAACTATTAATTTATATTATTATCTTATATTTTTTTTTATATGTATCATATTGAGTCATCCTGTAAACAGTCATGAGTATAGTTGTAATTTAATATGAGAGCATTAGACGTGTGGATAAATTTCGTATTATTATTTTCATTCTTCTCAAATATCTATTTATATTACGAAATTTTAAACATTTCAATAATTTTATATATATATATATAATATACTAGTATATATATTTACTTTAGCTATACTTCTCGTGTATTTTTAACTACAATACGAGTATAGTTTATGTATACACGTGTCAATATATTTTTGGAAAAAATGTATACTTGAAATAAAATTTATCCTATTTAATAGTTGTAGTGATCATAAACGTTTTAATACGTAATATCTTTTAATATCATTAATTAATTATTCATTAATAAGATTTTTTTTTTTTAATGTTAAAAAAGTATCGTGTTTTTGAGTTTTTGTTTGTTTCATAATACTTTGAAATTTGAATTTCGAGAAGAATTTTTTTTATTAAAACTCGTTAAGATGGAATTTAGGAACCACTCATATTACTACAAGAACACCGGACATCTAAGCTTTAAAAACAAAAAAACAAAAAAACAGAGCTGAAAATATCAAATTATTTACTAGTTCATAAAAAGATCGCGTGAAATACGAAATTTACATGAAAAATAACATGTTGTCTATGAGATCAGTGCTATTCGAAACGCCGATACACTCGGCAATCGCATACGAATCCGGTCTGCGTATAATACATGTATACATATGTATTTTGGTTGTTTATCTCGTTCTCTCCAAATAGGCCGGTAGTTCGCTATATGCACATCTTCTCAATAACACGGTGTTAGGATATGACTAGACTATTGTGTATTACTAACGAAGTAAAATTAGTGTCTCATAAATTTCCATTTAGAGTGTTGCGCGCGCCGCTCGACCTATTCGAATGTCCGAAAAGGTCAACCGTGCACACCTGAGTTTGTAACAATAATACTCGGTATATCAAAACACTTTATACCTTATATCTGTGTGTGTGTAAAAATAAAAAAAAAACTTGAGATCTATGGGTGCAGAAGGATTACCGTACGGTGTCGTTTGCATTGTTGGTGGACCGGCCCCGTCACATAATATAGGTGGCGCAGACGATAAATTAAAACGGAAGCCTTCTCTCGATCTTTCTTCTCGACCGGTCGTTTTCTCTCTCCCTCTCATTCTCACGCCATCTTTCTCTCGCTCGCTCACGTGTGTTGTGTATCGTTTGCCGATAAGCTGCTTAGGTGTATTACAACTTACGAGTATGTATATACCCGGCACAATGACCATAAACTCGAATGTTATCGGGTGTTCATATTGTTCCGGATCGAATCGCGGAATGCGTGTGTGTTATTACAATGCGCTGGGCAATTAAACGCGCGCGTATGATATAAAAACAGTCTGTACTGATCGTCCGTGTCGATTGGTAAAATTGAAAAAAAAAAAAATATGTCTTCCGAAAAACCCCATCTGGACGTATACATTCGTTCGAAATCGATCGTGTCCGTTAATGATTTCACATACTGTTATTACAATTATTCTGTACAGTCGTCTATTGAAATATATATTTGAAACTATTGTTTTTTGATCGTAACGAGTTGTTAAGTTTGTCTTCTTTCTAGTTTTTCCCTTTTAACATCTCCTGTATCTCATCTCATTCTTCAAATTCGTCGGATCCTTTTGCATCTTTCCAACTAGAGTTTTTATAAAACGTGTGTTTCATTTTTATAATGTATATAAATTGGTCCTTAGCCACTATTCCGATATTATAATAGGTTTATTATCCCTTCTCCGATCAAAATTCCCTACTCTGTGATCAATCGAAATATATTATATCACGAAACAGATGAAATAAATCACACAATGTGGAAACGAACCTATCCGTTTGACGAAAATTTATCCAGATCGCACGAATCAAATATTATCGAGCTACATTAAATAGACAACGAATTTGTCCATTTCTGGACACTGGATATCCACGGTAATTTCGTTAAACTTCACAGTCCGGAAATCCAGTTCACTAAGTAAACGCGACGTATACAAATATATATATGTATATACTCTCCGGCGTCTTAATATACGATTATACGGCGACTCGAAATTGATTAAAGAATGAAAAAGTACCTATGACAAATTTCCGAACAGACTATAAGCAAAAAATGGAAAATTAGTCGCTAATTGTACTGCGACCGGACATGTATATGCGTCTGAATTCTTTCAGTTCGAAATATCGTTTATTTGCGATTTCCCCCTTATCATGTTTGGAAAAAGTCGAAAAACAGTGTTTAGGGGTGCGGTCCAGCGGAGAGGAACGTGACGTCTCAACGTTTTCACTAGCCCCGGGCGCGAAATGTCCTGCTGGATCCTGCCGCTCGGGTGACGACACGTCTTGGGCGGCGTGAGCATTTAGCGCGCGATCGTTGCACGTGTTCAACGGTTTCAGAGGGCGGCGGCGGCGGGGAAGAACCGTTCGAACGATTCTCGCGCGAAAAACGGTCTCGTGCACGACAACGACGACCGTCACGGGGGCGCGTACGCGGTGGCGGTTTTCTCGCGGGCGCGCGACCGGGACGTCGTCTGGCGGCGCGCGGCGCTCGGAAAGGGCACGGAACGGTTATGAATGAACGGGAACGGGCGGCGGCCCGCGGCTTCGGGGTCCTGCGGTGACCGCGTCCGTGGAACGTGCGCGCGGGACGAGCTGCCGACGCGTGCGCTGCGTGCGCGTCGCCGCGGAGGGGCGGCCGGCCGGCCGGCGCGCGGTTACGTTGTTCGGTTCGCGTGAATGGCACGCCGCCGTCGCGGACTCCTCCGTGCCCACCCGTGTACACCGGTGCGGTACGGCCCGCGCGTCGTTATCACCGCGCGGTCTCAATGTACGTTTGTACACCGTCGTATACCGAATGACGGTTGATAGCACAATGTCGGGCGAGATGGGAAAACGGGGAAAAGACGAATGTGCGAGCGGAGATACTTGTGAACAAAAGATGTGTTCGTTTCGTCGTAACAACTTCTTACGGTCAATTGTGCAACGTGATTACACGGTCCAGAAGACGAATGTGTTTTTAATCGGAGTTCGATTGTTTATGTACGTACCTGTTATAAGACACAATCGACGACTCGTTACGGTCAGGTCTATGTAAGTCATCATATTTCACGTCCAAATAAAACATTAACGTTTTATAGCCAAACGGATAATTCATAATAAATTATATATATATTAAAAGACGGGGGGGGGGGGAATAGTTTATTGCTTTTTTAATTTTCGTAAAATCATTTCACGCTTAAATCTAAACGCTAGAAATGAAAAATATTTTTTTTTAATAGACGCTGTATTGTAAATTTACTTCTGTTTTTAGATTTTATTTCGGTATACCCTTCCTACCTAACTATATATATATCGTTGTGTACTCTGCGGGTACGATATCATTTTTGACGTGAGTGTATTGTACTTACGAGTATTTATTTTTTAAACGCACGCGAGTCTGCAGCGGCGACGCGGGGGCCCACCGACGACGGACGAACGGACGGATACATACACATATACGTACGAGAGAAATCTATCCGAAAACAATAGCGTAATTTATATTATTATTAATGTACAATTATAATAATACACACGTAGTAAACGTTGCAACGAAAGATATATATATATATATATATATATATTATATATATATTATGAAGGCGCAGATTAAAAAAAAAAAAAAATAATAAAAATAATAGTAATGTTTTTATTATTTTTTACGAGAGGTCGTCGAGGTCAATTGAGGAGGCGCACGAGGTACATCCGGAGCAATATGAGACACAACTGCGCGGTATATAATGTGGTTATCGTGACCGACCATTATTCATATTTTACTCGTAATGTAACGATTGCGGCGCGTACTTAAAATAATCAAATGATGTCGGAAACGTATGCATAATATATTCTACATTTTAAACATCGGCTATAACGGGTTTATTTGTAAAGAACGATTTCGTGTAAATATTATTCGCGCTAAAGGCTAAGTTAGGTTAGGTCATGTTACGCGACAACGAACGTAGGTGAAGTGCTCCTTTTTTTTATTACGTTTACGCTTATTAGTTATGACTTAATTGCGTTAGAAGAGCTGACTTCGTCATACGATTTTCGATATATACCATATATAACATACACATATGGGGAAAGAGAGAGAGAGAGAAAGGTCATGTGAACGCAGCATCATACGTTCAAAATATTTAAACGATATTGAAAAATGCGTTTAAATACCTAAAAGTAATGTTTTCGATTGTCCTGAAGTCGGTATTATAAATTTAAATTTTGATTGTTCCGTAATCACGCGATGTTCGTGTTCGAAAACATGACGTATTGCGTGCGTGACAACCCGTCGTTCATTAGACGCTTGTATTATTTATAACAGATGGTTTTATTACAAAACGATCACAGAAAAGTCGATAAATTAAATAAAACAATATATAAAAACAAATCATGTTTTTGTCTTTAAAAGAAACAATAAACGTTTATAGATTAATCATTTTTAAATCGTAATGATTTCACTGGAAATATATCAAATCTCTGATGTATAGATACGAAGTTCTTTTCTATATAATTTCACTTATGGTCATTTTATTATGAAAATAGGTGTTCGCTTAAAACGTCTTATATATCGAATTTAGCCTTTAGTCTTCTTAATAGGGTCATAAAATGCAACGAGGATATATACTGCCTGCCAGCGTGATATATATATATATTTATTTATATTTATATTTATATACCCCAATAATACTATAATAGTGTACGACGATAGGACCAGAAAAAATTGAGGAACCAAAGCGTATGACAAATTTTATTAGGAAGGAGCCATACGCTCTCTATATACTCGAGAACTAGTCACTCGCCCATATAACGTGATATGACATACGTATAACGAAAAACAATTTTGATTATTTTTTAGATTTTATACAAGGATGAGAAACGTTTTTTTATTTTATAAAAAGCACCCTATTAATTATGTAAGTATAGTTTTTGTAGTTTCTATAAATTTACTTACGACTTCACCACTTAGTTCTTGCCCTAAAAACGATCGAAGGTAATTTTTATTGTTTTTGGTTTGCTGTGATTTACAATTCCAGCTGTAACCAGAAAAGTTTTCTTCTGAAAATATTGCATTTACATGACCAAAAAATAAGTGCTTAAAGAGTTTTTAAACACTAGCAAAAAATAATTTAAAAACAATTTATTATGATGGTATAATTCTACTAAATTTCTAATAATAAATGTAAGTTCCCCGCGAGACTTATATTAAACGAGGTTTTCCGAAGCTTAAAATAAGTTAAATTTGGAGGAATATATAGTACGCGCGCGTGTATATAATTTTATTTGAAAATGAAAAGGTTTTTTTTTTTGGCACAACAATAATTTATTTTTATTTTCAGTCGTTTGTCTAAAACGGACCGTATACATTATATTAAATGTTTTACTTTTTACATTTACTATTTTTAAATATTAGTGTTATATTTTATTTTCAGTCATTTTTTTGTGTCTTAGCATTTTTTTAAGTTAAATTTTTATTTTTGAAATTGCTAGTTTTTTTATCATAAGTTTAAATAATGAAAAGCTAATTATAACCGTCGCAGCCTTAGCTCCCTATTTTTTTAAAAAAATATTTTTTAACTTAAAATAAAAATGTTTAATCTGGTGTAATGTTAGTTTAGATCTAATATCCTATGAATATATTTAGAAATTATAAGGACAATTTAATTAATTTGTATTGAAACATAATGAAACGCTCAGCTGAAATTCTTGAATATTTTTAGCGTATATTACTTACTTACTTACGTACACACACACACACACACATATTAGTTAATATTATATAGTGTTGATAAAATTGCTGCGATTTTGTTGACTCGCGGCATAGGATATTGAAAGGAGGTGTGTAAAGAGAATGATTGCACTAATCGGATCGAAATATATATATTTATACGGGTAATTTTTTTTTATCACTAGCCAAGGCAATTATCTGCTGAGATTTTATTTCCGTGTTCTTTATTCGTCATCAACTCGTTAAAGGAATACATTCGTATTTATATAGATTATTTGCAAAATAATTTCCCCGTTTTTATGTACCATAAACAAACGTAAACGTTTGATTTTTAAACAGTAACTTATATTTTTTCTATATGCTATATCTTAAAGAACATTTTTAGTTTTTTCATTTTCGTTATTTCGTTTTATCCTTGTGGGAGGAAATCAGAATATCAGTGGTAAGAGGCGATTAAAAATGGGGTTGTGACAGGTCGACAGACGGTGTAGAATTGAGTAAAATATAAAAAGTTTAAAGAAATAAATAATAGACGAGTCTCGTCTCGGATGTTCACGCATGTTCAACAACTCGAAAGTTGCGAGGAAAACCGGTAAAATTGACGACATTTCCGTTTTGGGCATGTGCTTTTTCGGTATTTATGGTTTTGACATGTATGATCGTTGATCGTACACGTACGCGTATGTACAATTTATTAATGTGCTGATATTTAAATTTTTATTTAATTTTTTTTTTTTATTTTGATATATACTCCTATTAGGAATGTACTAGTATATTATATAACAACGCCCCTTGTTTACGAATGTTGGAATTCCGAGTTAAATTTAAAAAAAAAAATTAAAAAAATAATAATAAATAAATAAACGACACTACAAGAATCTGTGACCGAACAATTCTTCATTAGCATATTCAGTAGCACTCGATGCACACACACACACACACACTACCACACACAGATACACACACACAACGTACAGAGGATAGTGATAAACTGTTGTTTGTTTAGCTATCACGTGTTGGTCTAACACTTCTCCTGTTACGCGCATCCGCCTTGGCCCCCGTGTGTGTAAAAAAGAATATGTTTATATATATATATATACGTACGTACATATAATATTATAAGGACTCGGTGTTTGTGCGGCAGGTATGAGTATATTATATTATGTGTGTGTGTGTGTGTGTGTGTGTTGAATGTGTGCATGAACATATATTGTAATCGTTCAGACACCTCTTGGGCAGTCGATAATGAGCAAACACACCAAAAAGAAGTTGCGAGTTGTTTTTTTTTCTTTTCTTTTACCGTGTTTTTTTTTTTAATGGACGTTCTTTTCGGAATATTATTATATTAAACACCGGAAACGAGACGTTATTATTATTACATCGAGGAACATAAAATTTACGATTATTGTCTTGACTGTATATAATATCATACAATGCGTCTTCGGAATGACGGCTGTAGTAGTACTTGGTAGTAGTATAAATACCAAAGCCTATCGCCAATACGCTCGGCCGGTTTGACTTTTTGGTCGTTTCCAGCGTTCGGATTTTATAGCGTTCGCATATGCTTTTGTCGTATTCGTTGTAAAATATGACACGAGTGCGTGAAATAGATCCATTACATGAGCGAGCCTATACTTTCTGAACTTCGAATGCGTTTTTTTTTGCATATATCATGGGGTAATTTTCTGTAAATCCGCTTATTTGTTTAGATAATTTTTGTTTTAACGGAAGGAGTTAAGTTAACAAGCAAACCGATAAAATAATTACTAAATCATTTATGTACAATATTTCATGTTAACAATCGTATAAAGTCGTTGTCCAATATACGAGTAAGTCATAACACATTTTTTTTTTTCACGCATACAAAATAATAAACGTTTTGTATTGCTTTTGCGTTATATTCGACCAAATAAGTGGAGAGATGAAAGAAGACGTCGACTAGAAGAAGTAGAGGAATAGCATCCCCCCTCTCGGTTTCGACCACCGATTGGCTGCGTATAGTTGGTAATTTTTTATTGTTATTATTTTTTTTTCTGCGCTAAATCTAAATATATTATGCTTTCTCTCTCGTACCTACAATAAACCTCCTTGGTTTATCAACAAATTATCATAATCTCTCGGAAATTCCTCGTAAGCATATAATATTTCATCGCCACTATATATTATCGCTCCCGCGGCAGATACTCATCTTAACGTTTTCAACATGGTCACGTGCATTCGTTATTTCCTTAATATCTTACGGTTTATATGTTATATATATATATATATACGTATGAGTATGCAGTACGCTCAGACGGTTTTCACAACTGCGCTGCGCAGATACTCCTATAACTGCATTTGAACCGAAAGGATTTGTGAAATATTCAATTTAGAAAGCCATGATAGTGTAAGGCAACGCCGTAGTATATAACGTGATCAGATAACCGACGAGTATATCGCACGCGAATTGTTTTGTTGACGAACGAACGCGAAGTGAAAAACGTATTTTTCCAACTAACCACTTAAATTATTTGGATTTATCTTAGTAGAATATCTCAATATATCTGTTTACTCGCATATACATACATACATATATATATATATATATGTATAAACTTTGTGACCCGATTGTACACACAATAGACACAGTTTATAAATATATTACAATTAGAAATTCATCTACGAGTAAAATTCAGTAATTCGTCAATAGATAGTCAATTAACGGCGCGATAATTTATCGTGAATGACAATCGGTACACGTAGGCATAAATACTTTGTCAACAAAATTAAGTTTTTTTTAATAATCAAGCTCGTAATTGGCTTCATCTGTCACACCTCCTTACTCAGTTCTATCTAATCATAACAACTGATCTAATTATAATCAATACATTTACTTTACAATTGAAAATAATCAAATATTTTAATTGAATACTTCGAATTGTAATAGGCACTAGGAATTAGTATTGGTTTGGATGAATAGATTGTAAAATTATTTTATATAAGCACATTTACCCTATGTCAATTGTTTCCCTCCAATATCTTTGTTTCATTTATTGTCATTATTAATCGCATATCCATGAATCGATTTACTTTATTTCCCTCGTCTAGTTCTAAAAGTGTTGATGCAAATAATGATTTGAAAATAAAATTGATATTTTGACACCAAACGCTTTATCATACCTCTAAACACAAACAATCTTAAAGCAAAAAAATTCGTCCAGCATATTTATAAATGTAAATATGTAGATACGTCTTCTTCTTCTTCTTCGCCTCTATCCCAGCTATTTGGGGTCGGCAAAATACGTAGATAAGTATAAAACAAATTATACGATATAGATAATTGTAAAACACGTCGTCCGAGCGCCGTTCAATTCCATGTTTTATATACAACTCGTACCGTTCGTCCGACGTGACGTAGTAACTGTATGAACATAATGTTGTGTCGAAACCTACAAATTTATATATATATATATAAATAATATTTTTCCTTTTAAACAATTTAGAAATATTTTAGGAACCGAAATTCGGGGAAGAAGGTGACTCGTAATCATAGTGGGAGGATAGCTAAGCCCATTAAATACACGCTTGCGATATATATCGACCGTTACGGTGAAAATCCGTACGATAAGCCTCGACGTTGCAAAAATGCATCCAACAAACCGCAGGACCGCGTCGTTGCAACCGACACGCGTCACATGCCGCGTATTCAATTGACGTAATATACGTATAAATTATACTTTGCCTGGACGCGATGTACAGATGTCACAGGGATCGAAGGTCTCCGCGACGTCTCTCGCGTACTCGTCCGACCGCCAGTTTATATTAACGCGAGTCCGCCGTGCGTTTCTTCCCGTTGCGCGGTGCACATACACGACGTGCCGCGGTCTTCTTGTTCGTTCGCTTGCGTCCCGCCGCCGCCGTCGCCGCCGTCCCTATTAAGCTAATGAACGTCCTATTTGCGCGTGAAACGCGTCCGCGACCGTAATCGACAGATGAATTTCAAAGGATACTCGTGTCAATATTCCATTACGCGGTTTCGCGTAAAGAATACGTTTTGCCGAAAACAAAAAATAACCCAGTCGATGCGCCTGCAGGACCGGATTTGGACGGAAACCGCCGCACGCCTCCTATAAAACGACGTGCCTTACACTCCCCATCCCCCAACCACAAATTCATGTTTGATTACGGTATTAATCAACTGTTTCTAGCATCTATAACGCGCAGTTTTATTCAACGCTATACGACAATAATTAAATAAATTTTAAAATAATTTTTAGTATTATTATGGATCATATAAATAGAAAAGAAACTATAGCGAGCCGCGAATGCTGTGGATGTCGCTTTAAGTGGGTCGCCTGTAGACAGAGATTTTAAAGTATTATTATTATTATTACTCGTATTTTTTTGAATTTGAAAACAATGATTTGTAAACCGTTCTGAATGACGAATACAGTAATTTACTATAGTTAATGGATATTATAAATATTCTAAAAATATTTAGTGTCTTAGCTTGTGTTATAGTTTGAGCTCTTAAATACAAACATTTCCCATGGCCAAAACCGATGTCAACAATTTTATCATGTTTTCGCAATCGTTTGGTAGTTTTTCCATACGTTTACAAAAACTATTGGATACAGTATCATAGATCAAAGGCGTCACGAGCGTTTCTAAATTTCGAATATTTCGATTCGCAATTAGTCATCACCCAATTTTCACTCGGCCGATCCGTAATATTCAGACAAAAAGTCCCTAAACCTCTACTCTCCTCCGCGTGTAATGGACTGTGAGATTATATCTATAACCGGAGTTGAAATATGTGATTTTAGAATATGTGTGTAGTGTGTAAAATTAGAACGATTACTTTAATATACGTATATATATTTATGTTTTTAAGGAATTCGAATCCTGCACGTAGACCTAATAGTTATCGCCGCGATACACGCATCTGGTCCCGTTTGAAATACGCGCGTTACATTTGTAAACCTTGGGTGTACACAAACAATTTATAAATAAATACGTGTCATTGAAAACACGCGATTGTTACAAAATAAATTTTTCGGATCGCGTGTTTTGGAAAACTTTTCGAAAACGTATCTTCAAGTGGTCGATTTGATTTTCAAGATAAAAAAAAAAAAAACGATCCGCGCTACGTTTCGAAATAGAATATGTTTTCCCGCACGATCGTACGCGTTCGGCGCGAAATCGGAAAAGGTTATTTAACAGTGCACGTCGTGGAAACAATAACCGTTTTCAAATCGGACAATTCGACAAGGAAACAGAGTACGTTTCGACTGGTTTTCGCCGCAGTGCGAATCAATGTCCCGAGCCGATTCGGTAAACGTTTCGAATCGGAGGCGCCGTACAAGCCGTCCGGCCTGTTCGGAACCCGGCACGGTAATAATAATGATCGAAAATAAAAAATAAAAAGAATGACCGCGAACGACACGTTTTATTCGTGTGTACACATAAATAACACGTCTTGTTGTGTGTATTTTTTTTTTTGGTCTCGTCGTTGACAATATCGGCCGAGTAGTCGGTCGTTCGCTGCACGCGCGCATATATTCACAAAATGGCCGATAGCCGTCCGCGCGTATTTTACGTTACGTTATCACGAAGGCGAGTCTCGGGCACACGAGACACGCACACGCGTTAGCAACTCTGCTCGCGTTTCACATATTGTTGCGTGCGTACAGTCCACTCGGGGTGACGACCGAATATCATACGCAATATGTATACACCGGAACGACTACATAAATCATCTCGACGACGACGCCCAAAACGACGGCGCGCCGTGGCCCGGCGGCGGGAAAAAGTGGAATAAATGAAAAACTATTTTTTTTTTTTTTTAGTTAACAATTTTACTGACATTTATTTTGTTTTAAAAATATTGTACACATAAAATATAAAAAAAAGAAGAAAAAAAATAACATGTCAGTCAAAGGAGACAAGACATATTAGACACGTTTAATACATATACATATATATATAATATGATTAATATTACAACGTCGAATCGATTTATTATTTTTTATTTTTTTTTTTTTTTTATACAAGTAATAAAAGTAAAATAATAATTTACACTGATACATATAAACATCAAGCTTCACAAACTAGATAGAAAAAACGTTTTAATTATTTATTATAACAACGACATTTCAATATAGGTACTGTGTTACGCGTTTATATATATATAAATATATACAAAATTTTGGCAGCTCAAAAACGGAAAAATTTCGACTGCCATGCGTTTGATTTAAAAAAAAACGTTTACTGTTTACATATAACATTATACATGTATAGATTGTCAAGATGTGTTTAAGTATATATAATAATGAATACGCGCGATGTACGTAGAGCCATGTATGTGCAAAGTGTATAATATGGAGAAACGTTCTAAGTCGCGTGTACGTATACTAACGAAAACGGTGCGTCTCTCGGAAATGGTAACTTGGCGCCCATTTATTTGTTTGGCGATTCCCACGTATTATCGTACGAGGGGGAGGGGAGAAGAATTATTTTAATCGCTGTGTGCAAAAAATAAAAAAAAAATAGCAAAACAACTTACCAAAATTTATATTTGAGACTTATATTTTCGCGTATACACACACACACACACACACACACACACACACTATTTATATCTATGTCGGTCTTACCAAAATTATACTATACAATTGTCTAAATAAGTTGAGGAAAAGAATATCATATAATTCGCAAACGCGGTGAACACGTTTTCATATAATATTTGGGGTAGAAAAAAAGACGTTTTCTTTTTTTTAGAATCGTATACACCACATTAATTACATTATAAACTCATTGAGCGATTTTATCATAAAATGATATATATATATATAATACGTATTAAAAATGTTTCGTATACAGGTGCAAAAACGTAAGCTATATATATATATATATATATATATTAATTGTATAATACAAAAATGATGATCGATCTACTATGTATGTTGACAAAATATAATAGTAGGACACCAAATATATACGAATGAATACTGTTGATAATAAAAAAAACCACATTAATTTATTTATACATTTATATATATATATATATATAATATACTTATACAGTAAGACACCTTAAGAGTAATAAGTGTTGTTAAATAATTGTTAATAATATTCAGCGTTTTTTTTTTTTTTTTAAATTTTTTTTGTAAATTTAGAAACTATAAAAAATGCTTTTTTTACCGAAGAACAGCAATTATTTTATTATATATAGGTAGTATATATAATTAATAGGATGTTAACAAAAAAAAAATATATATATATATATATATTTATACTAAGTCTAATTTTGAGTAATTTACAAGAGAAAAACAAAGAATAAATAAATAAATTGAAAAACAAAGTAACACGTTCATTAAATAAATTTTTTTTTTTTTTGGTGCGTACAAAAATATGTCTTTTAAAATATTTTGTAAATTTCGTTCGAGTTGAGAATTCGTACCATTTTTAGCCTTAAAATTCGAATCGTAAAATACAACATACGACTTCCAAAGAGCAATAATCCATAATGAATATAGACAGTTAAAAAATAAAAAAAAAAACATACAACACGTTGGAATGCAAATTGCAGGCATAGTTAGGTAGTAAAAATATATATATATATATACATAATGTGTATAATGTGTGTATATATATATATAAGGAAAAGGAAACGACGACGACGGCACTATGTTGATAAAAAACAATATTTAAAATAAATGCGAATAATCAATGAAAACAATACAGACTGATTATGTCGGAAATAGTAAAGACCTCGGGACGGGCGGAAGTCGGGGGGGCAAACACG
Organism: Schlechtendalia chinensis; assembly: GCA_019022885.1. Taxonomy (NCBI): domain Eukaryota; kingdom Metazoa; phylum Arthropoda; class Insecta; order Hemiptera; family Aphididae; genus Schlechtendalia; species Schlechtendalia chinensis. The sequence continues at coordinate 4,768,367 of CM032349.1, read as the reverse complement.
ATATTTGATATTCCAGTCCGTTGGCGGGTTGTCGCGCGCGGGGAATGTAATACACAATATATTTCACTCGTGATACATCGTAATCAGGTACTCAACGAAACGATAGTTCGATTCTCCTCGGACCCGACGCGATTGCCGTATGATCTCGTACGAACGGTATACGAAATGTGCAAGTGAAAACTAATATTTAATATTGTTGTTTTGTTGCCGTTGCCGTACGTCGCGTAGACGACTCGAGAGAGACAGAGAGTGAGAGAGACGCGCGCGCGGCTTAACGTACGCGGGAACGATCATTAGACCATAATCGTGTCGTTACGAAAACGCTCGTCTACGTGTCGCGCATGTCACGTATGGTTTCAAGAGTATTGAAAACGATACGATGTCGTAACGGACGAGAGTGCGAACAGAAAAAAAGAAACAGAAATAAAAAAAGATACCTTTTTGTCGAGACGCCGCACACGATTCACAGATCCTGTATATACAAAATGTAGTTAAGTACGCGCGGAAGGGTTACCATTCAAAATAAAAAACAAAAAAAAAAAAAAAAAACCGAATATAAATAAATAAATAAATGCGGACGAAAATCGTCGCGAGGTGTGAACGTTCAACGACCGACCCGACCGCCGCGGGCCACTCCACTCGTCCGAGTGTCGTCACGAAGAGGAGCGACGTTTTTCGATAACGTCGCGTCCGGTCGACACGAACGGCCGTCGGCTTACCTCGTACGGGGTTTTCCGCGCGCGGACAATGGCGAGAAGGACGAAAAGGACGGACGTTGGAGGAGACGTTGTAGTTTCGCCGCGAACGTCTACATGTGACCCGCGTCACCGGGTTGGAATCCCATGTGATGCATGTGCTGTTGTTGCTGTGACGTTCCTTGTTGAAGCTGTTGCTGCTGCTGCTGCTGCTGCTGCTGCTGTTGTTGTTGTTGCTGCTGTTGTTGTTGTTGTTGCTGTTGCTGTTGTTGTTGTTGTTGTTGCTGTTGTTGTTGCTGTTGCTGTTGCGCTAGCAACGCGGCCATTTTGGTCTCTTTTTTCGTCCGCTGTTTCAGGTGCACCTTGGCGTGTCTCTTCTTCTCGTCGCTGCGCGCGAACTTCCGGCCGCACACGTCGCACGTGAACGGTTTCTCGCCCGTGTGCGTCCGTATGTGCGTGGTCAGATGATCGGACCGGGAGAACGACCGCATGCATATGCGACACTGGAACGGTTTCTGGCCCGTGTGTATGCGTATGTGCCTGGTCAGCTCGTCGGACCTGGAGAACCGGCGGTCGCAGTGTTCCACCGGACACGCGTACGGCCGCTCGTGCACCGGCGTCTTGCTGGGCCTGTTCGGGTACTTGCGCGGTTTCACCGGCACCAGCTTCAGCGGCAGCGACGACTGTTGGTACACCTGCGACAGTATCTCGTGTCCCTTGCTCGTGGACGTGTTGTACTCGGCCAGCTGCACGCTGTACCCGCCGCCGCCGCCGCCCTGCGACACGACGCTCGACGAGCCGGGCGACTGCGCGTCCACGACGACCACGTTGCCGAACTCTTGTTTCGGCACCATCATCTGTTGCTGTTGCTGTTGCAACTGCTGTTGCTGCGGCTGTCCGCCGTACTCGACCGGCGAGTCCAACCAATGGTATTTGCCCACGGGCGACGACTGCTGCTGCTGCTGCTGCTGTTGTTGTTGCTGCTGCTGCTGCTGCATCATTTGACCACGGTTGTGGTATATGAGATCTTGGTCGTTGCCGGTCACGCCGCAACCGGCGTACGCGGCAGGCGCCTGTTTGCCGCACTCGATGCTCAGTCCGAGCAACTCCACTTGGCTCTGTTGAGATCTGTCTTCGTAGTGCGGACTCGTGCTGTGGTACGAGGCGGCCGTGCCCGACGACTGCGGCAGCAGGCTGAACAACGGCGGGAATATGTTCTTGTCAGGACTGGGCAGCAGCCACGAGGTGTTGAGGTGATTGTTGTTGTTTGAGGAACTTGTTGAGCACGGCGGCGCCGTTTGCATGGGACTGTTGTTCGTCGAGAACCTGTAACTGATTCTGGGATGTCCCGACGACATGCTGGAGTTGGTCGAGTACATGACGTCCTGTCCGGCATCGTCTTGTTCCGGTTCGCCGCCAATCGTTTCGGTCTTCAGCTGCAGCGACACTTCTAGCTTGTGTTCAACGGCACTCCTGTTGCTGTCGTCCGTGTCTTGCAACGATCCTGCAAAACAAAACAAACGTCATTTTTTAATTGCTGTCGTTGTCGTTGTCGTTGTTGTTGTCGTTGTTGTTGCTGTAATATTGTGTTTTTCGTACGCGTGACACAGAGCGATGGTTTTAGGGGCGCGAAAATTGCATGTACACCCTCTCGTTTTCGCTGTCGACCGAATGAATGTACTATAGTTAATTGGATCGACGTTTCCCCGCCGCTATAGCCGCACCGACAGAAAAATGCGCAAACTCGAAGTGAAATCGCTCATGCGGACATAGGGAGAGAAGTTGCGACAACGGTCGATAGAACACAACGTCTTAATTGACAATAACGAACCGTTGAACTACGCGCGGGCACTCGACTAGAATCTAAAGGACCCGTACGATCAACGGGTTGTCGCCTTCCTTGGCCTACACGGAATGCAATCGACGGGATAAAATCAAAAGAATAGGAAGAACCATGGGCGAGACACGTCTACGTAAATGGATACCGAGCACAGGTGTGTCGATTCCTGACTGCGCGAAGATACGAACAGCAGGTTTGTCCGTCGCAGTGCGAAACGTCATCAGGAGGTTTCCCTTTGTGGAACGGAAATCACGGGCGAACGCGATTGTAATCGCAGGACATCGTGCAACAATAGGGTCTATAACGGACCCGCGAGGAAGGTCGATAATGATTCTTGTCCAATGTATTCGCGTATTGTCGTCTGTTTCGATTTTATTAGCGTGTTGCGTTCGTGTTAGATTCTAATCCGTTTTACACTGTTCGAGATGCACTCGATCATAATGGTTGGTTCGTTTTTCTTCTTCAAATCTTCAGTGTCGTGATCGACGAGTGGTAACGATTCCTCAAGACAACCGTTTCCGCGGCCCTCGACCCGTGCGCGTACATGTTTCTAAAAGCTACTGAAAAGCGTGCTGTTCAGACAAATTATCGTCTCGCGAAATCCCGACACTCGTTGGATTCGATTTGATTGGTGTTGACGAATTTCCGAAACGTTATCATTTGAAAACGGATTTCCACTACGGATTGACGAGAACTGAGAGCGTGCTTCCCCTCTCTCTCTCTCTCTATCTCTCTCGTTCTGGTCTCGCGCCACCATTCCGCGCGAACTTTATGCGCGTGTGTAAAAACTCGATTATTAATTATAATTGTAAAAAAACAAAAAAGCAAAAAACTTCCGACACGTGTCGTTACTAAATATACACACACACACACACACATATATATATTTACTTTTGTAGAAAATAAAACACACACATTTTTGGATTTCTGCCACCGCGTTCTCCGCGCGCACCCGTTACGCACGCGCGCTTACGCGTTTAATAATAAACCGCACGCGCGCCAGTCGCGTAAAATTTAGTAACGAACGCACGCCGTATATTAAAAAAACATAAAAAATCGTATCGTACGATGATTTCACCGATCGCACACGTCCCGAGCGAACGGTAACGAACCCGTCCAGTATCGGACCCCCCTCCCCCCACACAGACACTATTTAGTGATCCGTATTCTAGTAATAATGAAACACTTATATATATATATATATTAATTTGTTAGGAAAATTGTTGAAAAAACACCACCGAACCCGTCCGGTCGATCCGAAAAACGGAAACGAATTATCTCGACGAGCGCCACGTTTTGCCATGGACGATACGAGCTCAACACCGGTTGACGGGATGGGGGGGGAGGAAGGGAGGGAGGGAATCTACGGTTTCGTCGTTTTTCGTTGTTTACGATATCGAATTTTCGACGAGAGATAAAAAAATAAAAAACAACGAAATGTATTAATAACGTTCTCCTCGGACGTCAGGACTATCACGAATGTTTATGTATACGGGTTTTTTTTTTCCTTTTTTTAACGCGTGTCACATATTTTTTCGGATTATCTCGACCGCGATGACAACTGGTTTGTGCTGATGGCGAATTCGTAAACTATTTTTTCATTTTTTTTTATTATTTTTATCATTCCCATTCGTATCTTTCATAGTTTTTTTCTTTTGCTCTAAACTGATACGCCGCGCGACCGTATTATTACGATGTAGAGCACGTACGTTATGTATATAACACGCACGTCACCCTATTAGACGAGACGTTTTTGTTAATCCGTGAAAATCCCGTGCACGCGTACAATACAAAAAACGTTCTCGCGCGTGAAGACGCGAACGGCGACAACGGTAAAAAAAGAGAACATTTTTCTCAGCCAAACACGTGTCGTCGTCCTCGTTACAGAATTTTTCGGGGGGTTTTTTTTATCGAGACGCGTGCCGTTCAAAGTATATTGTTAATTGTCGTTTCTCCCGGCGGGGGAGCGATATACAAACAAACCGAAAAAACAAAAACCATACGCGTACGGTTGTCGAAATCCGGACGTTTCGAACGCGCGAACAATTTCGAACGACGTTTTACGATAATTTTATTACGTCGTCGTTGCTCCGCGTACTTTATTTACCGCGACCATAACTCCAGGCGGTTTTTTTTTCCGTTTTCACGATCGACGTTTACGTAACGTTTTCGTTTTGTTGTTGTTTTTTTTTTCCCGCCACGCGCGTCGTTCTCGTTCGTTATTTATACGCGTACATTCTTGCGTGCCTCCGGAAAACGGAGAACAAAAAAAAAATCCAATAAAACGACTGACCCAGTGATTCGTGTAGCGACGGTCGGGGATCGCTATCGCGGCGCGCGGCACCTAACCACATGCTGAGTGTTTAACTTTGGTTTTGTTTTTTATTCGATTTTATACAAACGCACGCGCACGCCGCACGAGTAAACAACGTCGCCACGAAATTCGTAGAGAATACATTACGTATTGTACGACATATCATAAAAAAAATTATTAACGTCGCGGTTACAGACGATACACACGTATACGTGATGTATATGTATGTGATAAATCGTGTTTATAGTGATAACCGTGGGATGCCCGGGAGAAAGCAAATGCCGCGACATTTTTTATTGAATATTCATACGCGCGCCTTGTGTTCGTTACGTACGAAAAAGTAGAAACGACGATTTTTTTTTTCTCGTTTTTCAAGACCGTTTGTTCGTCTCGACACCGCGCGAAAGCGGAGTTCGGCGGGCCGCGGCGACGGGTAACGGACGAAAAACGGATTTATTGATTTTCGTCGGTGCGGACTTAACCCGATCGGTGTACGCGCGTCGGTACCGAGGTTACGTCGCGTTCGTCTGGAAACACCAAGGGACCGCGTGCACGACGCGCTCACAGAAGCGAAATCGCGTTCCCGCCGGCGGGGCCGTCCGAACGAACGGGTTCGTTCCGCGTCACCGGGGCGGTACGATTGCCTCTGCGGCGTGGCGGCGTGTGGGTAGCGCAGGCAGGTACGCGCGGGACGATATTGATTTTCCGTCCCTACGCGGTGCGCCGATTTCCAGACACGGCGGCGTCTAAGGGTCGTGATTTTTATCCGGACCAGGTGCGCGGCGTGGTTCGAAACGAAACGAACGCGAGTTTCCGCGCGAAGTGTAGAACTCGTCGGAACGCGGGAAAAACGCCGTTTGCACCGTTAGAACGTTGCACCGACCGACGAGACGCGAACGGGGCCGCGGCGGACGGACGGAGTTAGGCTAGGGGCTCCCCGGCCGTTTTCCCGCGCGCCATTACACGTATACGGTTATTGATCCGCGGGCGCCCGTCACGTTCGCCAATGCCACGGCCACGCATCGCCGCCCTACCGCGGTCAACCACCCCGCCAACCACCCCCGACGCACGCACACGCACGCATTCCTGCCGAGTCCGTTCAACTCTCGCGGAATCGCTCCCGTGAACCCCCGCGGGATCACCGACCGGCGGCCTACGCTTTTCGGCTTGCCCGTGGGTCTCATTCGGGAACGCGCGCGCGTGCACGGTGCCGGCGCCGCGGCAGGGCTACAGGGGAGAATCCCCCGTGCGCCGCGAGGGTGGAATATTGTTTCTCGTTCACCTTGAGACCGCGCGCCGCCGTCGCCGCCGCCGCCGCCGCCGCGAAATCGATGAACGCGCGCGTGCACCCGCCGCTTCGGGGTCAAAGCTGCGGGGCGAGGGCGCACGCTTGGTAATCGTTGTTGGAACGTTTCATTCATGGTTTTCTACTCGTGCCGCGCCACTTAACCGTGCGGGGCGATTAACGACGACGACGATATATATATATGTATCTGGACAGGCCGTATTACGACCATAGTACGATATACGATTGCCGTCGGGCGAGTGATCGTCGGAAAATAATTTGTTTTGGACGCCAGCGGCCGTTTCGTGGGCAACGCTCGTTTAATGTGTGGCGAACGCGTACGTCATCCCGCGGCACGGACATGACGAAAATAAAAAGCGAGACGGTGAGGGGGGGGGGTGGAAAGTGACCGGAAAACGTGACGGCGTACCTGTGATGAGCGGTGGTTCCACGACGGTGGACGGGCCGAAGAACGACGGCACCTCGGCGCTGGTGGTGACGGGCGTGTTGAGATCGGTGCCGGCGTTGCCCTGGGCCGGGCTGTGGCACGCGGTGTTGCCCGCGCCGTGTCCGCCGTTACCCGCGTGTCCCCCGGTGCCGGTGGCCACGCCGCCCTTGTACGGCTCGAAGCAGAGCACGTTGAAGTGGCCGGCGGCCGCGGCGGCCGTGGTCACGGCGGCCGCGGACTCGGCCAACAGATACGGATGGTGGTGATGGTGGTGATGGTGGTGGTGCGCGTGATGGTGCGGCCCGACGACGCCAGGCTCCAGGGCCGCGCACTCCATGATCATGTCGGCTTCGGGCTGTTGGTGTTGTTGCTGTTGCTGCTGTTGCTGCTGCTGTTGCTGTTGCTGCTGTTGCTGCTGCTGCGGCACACCTACGGCACAAGCGTCACGCCGGTCACGGTTATTATTGGCGTTGGTGGCGTTGTCGTTGTTCGCGACGGTGCGATCGTTGTTGTCGACGTATTCGGCGACGGCGGACACGCGGTTTTTCGGATCAATTATTGGGCCCGGCGGCGGCGGCGACTCCGGCGATTCGACCAGTTCGATGTCGTGGAACGGGTACCAATCGTCCGGGGGCGGCGACCACGAGCTGGGGGCCAGGGGCACGCGGATCACGCACCTGGACAGTGCCAGGCCTACGCTGGGGGCCCGCGCGTACGGGTCTGAACGAACGAAATACGCGCGCGTTCGCCGACGCGACACGGCCAGCGGACGTTATCGCCCGAAGAAGTTTTTCACTCGCGTCGGTCGTCGTTTCCGGAGCGGGATACGCGAGCGCGCGCGCGCGCACACACACGCGCACACACACGCACACACACACGCACACGCACACACACTCGAGAGCGAGCGAGCGAGCGAGCGAGCGAGTGAGTGGGTGAGAGCGAGCGAAAAGGACGCACGTAAAAAAAAACAAAAACCGAAAAAAAAAACCAAACGGCAAAACGATACGCGGACGCACCAACGGGGGCGGGGAGGTCGTCGGTCCACGCGCACGCACGTGATGCTGGCGCCGGTCGACTTGTTGAACTGAAGGCGCGCGCGTCGTCGCGTGTGCGTCGGACGCGACGGCCGTAAACGCAGAAAACGAGCGCGCACTGCCCACACGGCGCGAGCGGGGCGACGTATAGCGTCGTTTTATGAATGAAGCCCGTCTCTGTCCCATATATGGAAACGGGCGCCGGGGCGACGGCGGGGCGGGTTGGGCCGGGCGGACGGCGGCGGCGGCGGCGTCCGCCCGACCAATGGCAGCGCGTCCGTAACGGTGACGTCGGCGTGACGTCACGCGCCCGCCGGACGACCTGCCGCACGCACGCGATAGCCGCCGCCGCGTTTTCAATTTCGCGCGATCATATTTTAACGATTCTATATTTGTATAGTTCGCGTGTCGTTTTTTTTTTTTTTTTTGCGCGTTTTTTAATTTCGCGCCGGTCGATCGCGATTGCCTTTTTCCACACGGTTCCCTACCGCGAAATACGCGTCGGCCCCAACCACTAACCGCTGTAACCACAGGTCACTGTCGTCGAGATCGAATAACATTCAATTCACCAGACGTACCCGTCGTGCTCGCGACTTAACGATATTCCCCTTTTTTCGTTTTGTAACTCGGCGACCGAAATCGACCGGCTTCGATATTTTCCGCGGCAAACGTTCGTTTTCGAAACGGCGGTTTTTTTTAAAAAAAATATCGATCCCCGTCGCCACACGCGGTTTTTCCCCCTAAACACTCGGTAACTATACAATTATGTTAATTGGCCTTTGTCCGTGACGTTCGAACGTCATAAGTAAATAATCGTTTTTGGTTCTTTTCCCCAACTCGAAAAACCGTAGCTGGTTATGTTCTTTATGAGTTCGGACTTATCGGACTTGAAAATATATACGTTCATTGCATTTATCAGCGCGGACACACCGTACGTATATATATATATATAGATAGATATATTTATTGTACGTTTTACGGTATTTTCTTACGGATCTCGCTAGTATAATTTACATATTATCATACAAGTTTAATTTTTCTGTTGTAGAACGTATCCGTTGAAAGACGGGAATTGAAAAATGTTCCGTTAAATCCTCATATTGAGTGCGTAAAAGCTTCTTTTTTTTTTGAACGCGTCTATACGTATATACAGCGATAAAATAGAAAAAAAAACAGATAAGATTACACGTGAATTTCAAGTTTTAATGCATTCGTTGAAAACGTTTTAACATTCATACGTCGGTCGGCGCACAATAAATACAAAATCAATAACGTTTATCGTACGCACGTATCGAATAAAATCAACTCGTATTTTTACGCGATTAATGTCTTCACGATTTCATTCGCTGTATCGACGAATTTTTAACGTACCTACTAAAATTTACTAGGACCGTAAAAGGGTATTTTTTTTTAACATACGCGCAATCGATTTTCACAAGCGGTTCGTGTCCGTAACGCTTTGTAGATACGGTCGCGACGTGCGTTTATGGTTTCCTGTGTCGTTTCAAAGAAATCGCGTCGTTACCGGTAGTGATTAAAACGAATCCAATAAATGATATAACGGATGACGTACGTGCGTGAAACGTAATATTATTATTTTTCCTCGCGAAACGAACACGAATCGTCGAACGAAATCATCTGTCGGGTCTCGGTGTATTCACAGTCTCGATTAAAAAAAAAAAAGAAGAAACCCCCTAGAAAGTTTTACGGATTTGCGACAAGAGAACGTACAATTTGAAATTATTATTTCTTTTCGCGTGGTCGCTCAAAACGCATAACGGTACACGCTAGTGCAGGTAAAAAAAAAAAATATACATATTTTCGCGCGCGCGAACTTCCGTTCCCGGGTCGTCGCGTGACGTCGTTTTCTCTCGTCTACTCGTCCGTCCGCATCGAAACGTCGAACGCACTTGCGTCGCGGGTGCACCGCGAAGACGCGTATGATACGGTGTAATTGGCATAACGATTCACAGATAACGTCGCCCCGTTACTATTATGATCGTTATCGTGAAATCTCTCGGGTCCTACTCGTCGCGCACGCGCGCAATATCGTTACTCGAAAACAAAACAAAAAATATATATACATACGAAAAATAATAATAATAATCCCAAAAATGTACGCGAACGCGTAGACGACAAGCACATACCCACATATCGTAAGCGGGTCAACGACATGACCGCAAATGTATTTTCGTCCACGTGGAGTGAGTGATATTATTTCTCTGTACGCGCGCGCCGCGGCGGTGTTGGCGTATAACGTCTTTGACAATATACGTATTTCTATATTTGTCGGGACAATATCGTGTTTCGTTGAATTCGCGATTTTTTTTTTTTTGTCGCGCGTGCGTGGAAAAAAAAGGGGGCCGGAAACTTTACAATCGACAAAAATGTCGACGAGCGTTTTTTTTTGTATTTTGTATTTTCATTCTTGTCGCCGGATACTTTTTGTGTGATCGAAAACAATACACGGATCGAACACGTCGTGGTCGTTAGCCCGACTGAAATAACGTTTGTGAATCGGGATCGCGGCGAGTCGAAAAACTAAAAAACAATACGCGTCGAAAGCCGCGGTGCACAATTTCTTTTTTTTTTTCCATAAAAATCACGCACAACACCAACCCTCGAAACGTCGCCTTAGGCGTGCGCCCGTGGGTCCGTCCGGGTCCGAGTGCTGAACGACTAACGGTCTCTGGCGGTCCTCCGGGTCTGTCGGAAAACGCATTTCCCCCGGTCGCGTTAGAACGGTCGCGGGACTCGCGCCGAAGTACGAAATCGGCGAAGTACGCGTGTTGGGGACGGTCCGTTCGTGTCCGTGTCCTATTATCGTGTGCGACGACGGACCGCGAACACAGAACGTATTGATAACCGTAGGTCGGCGGCCGGTACGGTACCGATGCACGCACGCGCGACATCGGTCGTTTCGCCGATAACGGATACAACGCCGTACGAACGTGCGACCTACATATACGTGTTATTATCGCGCGTGCGCGCGCGCGTCTCTTCTCGCCCCCGAGTTTTCGTGTGTACCGCCGTCCGTTTTTCATCGCGCGTTATATAAATACACTACGCGCGCGTCGCGGAATTCGAACGGCCCACCGGAACGCATCGGAACGCATCTAAATGCGATCTGGCCGACGGCCCGGCTCGGTTATTTCGAGCCACTGAATCACCCGTCGCGAAACAAACGAACGCGACTGGAATCTGCCACCCCCCCGTGCGCAACGCTCATTCGGATGCACGTGGCGCGCTGAGACCGCGGGCACCCGTTCGTTTCTTCGATCGGAAACGTACCGTCCGACGACGGCGCCTGACCCGTGTGGTCGGGCGGACGAGCTTTCCAGCGGCTATGGGAACCGCGACCGGAATCGGAACGGGTTCGTTTCGCGCGTTCGGAAGTCTACGGCCGTGGCGGTGTTGATACCAGAAGTTGTCCGGAGCCCCTTTGTCACTTTGTTTCGGACAGTCCGGAAAGGAACAAAAACAGTTTTAACGCGTCGTATTAATAAATCGCGCGCAACGAGTCGCGCGTAAAATGACGTAAACCTCTAAAAATATACAACGGTAGAACGTCTCCGCGCGCTCTATTACCCCACTGACGTTCGGCGGCGTCGTTTAATTTTGGCATCGCGATTTCTATTTATTGTTTTTTCTCATCCCCCCCCTCTTTGGTTTCAAATACGTTCCAACACTGTACACCGTTACACTGCGACGCGACGAAAACGCAATACTAACCAAACGTTTTTCATTTCTATCAAAAAGAATCGACACGCGTAACAACGTGTCCCCCCCCACCAAAAAAAAAGGGGAAAAAATCTCTTAATATTGAATCTTACACATTTCACACAATCAGTTACCCTGGATCGAGTATTTACCGACCTCTACGACAACCGTTAGCCGTTGAACAGGTCATACTCTACTGAACACCGGCGAAAACAATATTTAACGAAAACGACACTGACACGTTTGCGTGTAATGGAGTGTACAATTTCTCTAATTTTTTCATAATTTTGCGGGTGTTGCGTTCGCCGTGCGATCACGTCTCTGAGTGGTAGACCGACTCCTCGAGACGTCCGCTCTGTTCGGAGAATACATAATACAGAAACAAACAAACAAGTAATTATGCATGAACTTCGTGTAAAGAACGGTCCGTCATCGGTGTTACGGCGAGCGATCGACAGATTTGCCGTGAGGAAGCAAGTTTTTTTTTTTACGTTTCGAACGATCGCCCGTCGCTACCGACGTTAGATCTTTAGGCACGTACCCCACGTCGGCGCGCTTCTTTTTCTCGTCGACTTCTCGTTTTGTACACACACACACGTATATACATAATAATAATAATAATCGCGGTGTCCGTACGGGCAATAAAATATCGGATTTTATCGGGCTCGCCGCCGCAGCCGGGAAATTATTATCACCATTATTATTATTATTATTATTATTATTATTGTCGTCGTCGTCCCCGCCGAACCCTTTCTCCGCCGCGGTCGCGCGTAATCTCGTCACCTAACTCTTGGTGTCTCGCGTCCCCCGTGCCGGCGGGGGATTTCTTAACGCGCGTGCAAAAAAACTGCCGACCGCGCCGGGGCCTCGGAAAACGGACAATAACTCTGTGCGGCAGCGTTCGCTTATCGCGGCGGACGATCGCGGCCTTGTATACTTAGGAGCCTAAACCGCGACATTGTGTGCGCGACGTTGTCGTGTTTTTGCGTCGTTCGAAGTATAAACCGTACCGTATGCGCATATCGTTTCGGACGTAATTCGCGAGGAGAGTCCGTTACGATTCCGGCGATTGACTAACGTTCGACGATTTGACGATTCCGCCGTTCGTTTAAAGTAAAAAACCTTATTTACAATTGATTTGACAATCGGCGGATCGATTTTACACCGAACGCGTCTTACGATCGAAATTCCCGACGACTTTGACGTTTTTACCGTCGACATTCTGACGGCCGGACGCTGCGCGTAACCCAAATGTATTTGCACGCGTACAGTTCTAGAACGTAGACGATTCCAATGACGAGTGGTCGTAGGCATACCGGTTATTTTATACTATTGATATTAATACTCGCGCCGTTCCGAACGTTGAAAATGTGTATTATACGTTTGCGCGTTTTATAGCTTTCATTAAATCTTACGAAACGCAAACACCGTTTACCGTAATTCAAACATTCGTATTATTCGTATATATGTGCGTGTACGTTTCCAAACGATATACGTTGAACGTTTCGTTTCGGAAAACGTTTAAAACACGCCGCCGGTATAGAATACGTTTTAATTGAAAAATCAATCGAACGACTCGATTAATTTTTGTTTTTTATATTGAACAACAAGAAGAAGACGAAAAACAGTTACGCCGAACGCGACGTTTGTTCGAAATATGAAACGCGTGGGTGCGTCGAAGATTTAATCGATTATATAACGCCGTACGTAACGCGGTCTAAAACGTTGTCGACGGACATCGACGAACCGTTTCACGAAGCTGAAAACCGATCGGCGAACGATACTTCGTTTCGAGGCTAGTTTTATATTTTTTTTTATCGAAAAAACGTAAAACGAACTCGCGGCGTCAATCAATCATACGTTTATTAACGAACGACCTAGCGCGTTTTGTCCGATAATTTACCGCCACGGCGCATTCGTTTCGTATCGTTCGCCTCGCGTGTTGGCTTAACATCATAATAATAGCTCGACGTTTTTAACGATTCGGTTTTTTTTTGTCTCCGTCTGACGGCCGTTCTCGATGCAATTAGGCGTCGACAACAATTTCGATGACGTCGTTGTACACACACACACACACACACATTGTGCGTGTTTGCCCCGGGTAAACACACACGCGCGTTATAAATTTCATGTGCGTTGATCGTGCACACATATATATCAATTCACGTCATCGACTGATTTATATCGCGGCGTACGCCCGTCCGTGTACGACGTGTCCGCAACGATTTGCAGGGTCGTTCACCGGCGGGCCGAAAATCCCATCGTCGTCGTCGTCGTCCGTTGGACGGGATACGATTGCCTCTGGAGCGTTAAATTTTCAAAGGCGCCAAGAATACGCGAAAGCCCGCCATTCCGATCGATATATATAAATTTTTTTTTGTTTCGATTTTCGTCATGAATTCTATTGAAAGTTCTCGTAAACGGTTAACACGAACAATTTCGTCTAGGGAATAGACGACGATATCATATTCTTATCCAACCGAATCATCGTGCATTGTAGCACGCGGATAGCGCGGTTTGATACATGTGCGTATCAACGATCGAGTAATAGCCGTTCGACCGTATTCGCGTGTTCGCCGTTTGGTCGAAACCGGAATGATCTGCCGTTTTGGTTTCGAAATGAGTTATTATTTGATTCGAAACGAAAACGGCTTCGTACATCGCGACGACTTTGCGTTCACGCTTTGCGTCAAACAACATTGCTGGTGTCGAATAAAAAAAACTTAGGGTGCCGGGTCGAGCGAAAAAGTTTAACGCGATTTACATTCAGGACGTGTTCGCCGAAAGCCGCAGCGAGGAGATCGAACTCGAATTCTCGCGGGCGCCCGTTTGCCCGTCCGGTGGGGTCGTCGCGTGTGCATCGTTCGGATCGACAACACGTGGACCCGCGCGATTTTTCGTCGGGCCGAACGAGAAATCCGTGGTTCGCCAAGACGACGACCAGAGTAGAACGGAGTACCGAATACCATTCGAATCCGCAACGTGTAAAGTAAGTAGCGTGTCGTCCACGTCGCAAAACCGCGAGCCGCCCGAATTTCAATTCGAATTTTCAATGGACTAGTGTTTCCCACATAGCACGTGATGATTGTCGAGATAACGAACCGCCGCCACTGACTCTCGTCAGTGGCGGCACGAGACATTTTTTCTAGTGGGGGGGGGGGGGGCAAGATCATGGCAAATCGATCATGGAATTTAGTGAAAACCCGTCTGTACGGGCGTAATATAAATTATTAAAATACATGGAAAATACTGTATTTTCAGCGTTTTCTGATAAAGTATAATCGATTTCGAAATCAAATTAAATGGTGGTTAAATTCTGTGGTGTGTTATCTAAACGAATGCACATGAAAAAAAAAATACGACGAGTTACACAGCGAAAACGTTATTATGCTTGCAATTTAAATTTTCGTTTGTTCTTCAACGGGTCGGGCAAAGGCGGGGCGAAACCAAATTTGGGTAGGGCGCTCGCCCTACCTTGCCCACCTCTAGCGCCGCCACTGTCGAGAGTAGGTACTTGACGTGGCAATAATAGCGTAGCGTTAATAACGATCTAAAACAACCGACGGTCCCCGTACGGGTTGGTATGAGCGGCGCTACCTTTCGAAAACCCGTAGTAACACAAGACGTTGATATTTTTTTTTTTTCAAAACCTAGAGCTCCGTTCCTCCTACCTCCCCAACCGATCCGAGCGCCCGTCGCTGACCGTCACCAAACGTCGATACGTAGTCCAGTGGCGTCATTTCGGTTCTTGAGAGGGGGTGGCAAAATTTTGACCGGCCCGCATAATGTACATATTTATATCGAAATACTGCACGACTCGGTTTATCCTTTGCACAAGTCCAAAATTGTGGAAAATCATGTGCAGTGCAGCCACCGTTGACTGCGTGAACTACTACCATGCTCCGTCTATTAGTATAAGATGTATGACCGGTTCACAAAAAAACAGATAATAAAGTTTAAGCGGCCTTCTTTAGTCCTACTCTCCATCGCTGCCCCAAAATAGCAGTAACTTGTTCCAAATGTTATCAGTGTAGAACTCATTACTTTATTTATTCTATTAATCTATGATACCGTAATCAAGGCGGATTTACAAAGAAAAAAGTTCACTTTGTTCATAATAATTAATATAACAATAACGAGCCCGATGTCGGGCACCGGCCCATATCCATCCGGACACCGGCCCATATCCACCCGGACACCGGCCCACTGTTAATAAGGGGGGGGGGGGCAAATGCCCACCCTGCCACCCCCCAAATGACGCCCCTGACGTAGTCGACTTCAGGCGGCCTTCTCGCTCGTTACGGTGCCCTGCGCGGCGATCAAATAACGTCATTTTCACGCTTTTAAACGCGCGCGCGCGCGCCCGTCCGCACCCGTCGACCCGTACGGTCGCGGACGGGCGGGCGGGCGGGCGGGCGGGGTGATCCTGCCGCGTATTTAAACGCCGCGGCCTCCCGTATCGATCGTGTGCGCACGCGCGCCCGTCCGCTCTCGTCAATGGGCTATGACGTCATGCGAGCGCGTGCCGCGGCGCGTGCCTCGCCGGGCCACCGCGGCATTTGTCTCCGCCGCCGCCGTTTTTCGTGGTCACGGCCAACAAAGGTCGACCCCGCCCCGCCTCGCGCGTAACCCGTGTTGTACGCTCCGCCGAAAGGGACGACGCGATTCATTCACGCCGTCTTTGCCGCGGCGAATCGATAAAACATAACAAGCGGTCCCCTATCGCCGTCCGCCGCACCCACCACGGTCACCCACGTGACATTTCGTAGACGCTAGGAATCAAAATGCCAATACGCTCTCGTCAAAAGCCGTATTAGTGGATATGTCACACCCGATTGTGTGTTTTCTGGAAACTTTCTACGCTCGACATATAGATACACACAAATGTTTAAAACCCGAAATCACAAAAATTATACACTATAGATATTTATTATTAACCTCTTGAAAACTTCGAAAACGGTTTATTATTATTTTTTTAATTTTACGTTAAGAATTTAGAAACGGAAACTTACACCGCGACTCGCGTATAGCTCCGAAATTGATTTTGAATCGGCTGTTCGACGTGTATAACGGTATACGGAACGGTTATTATCGAATCCGTTTTATTTGGTTTTTTTGTACGCTGCGTTGTAATAAAATTAACGGGTGGGTGGGGAAACCGTTTCACCGACAAAGTAATCTTCATAAACTATTTTACAGCGTATTATTTCTTTTAGCTGGAAAATTCCATTCATAAAAATTATTAATTACAAAAAAAGTTCTCTCGTGACGAAAAAACCACGAAAACAAAAACGTTATACTCAGCTATTACAACATCACATACATATATGTAATTCCCACGAGTTTCTTTATATGGGCATGAATTACGGCTTTCGGAATTTTAGATAACAAAAAAAAACAAAAACCCTCAAGTGATTTATGTTGTTCGTAGAGTTCGTTTTTTTTTTCTTCTTCTCAACACACAACCGTCGTGTAATTTAATATACCGATGTACATAAGACGATTCGATTACGTTCGGTTGTATTTAACATTCATACAATGTATATAATGTTACGCAATCAGCTACAAATTAGATAACGTGTCGATATTGTGATATTGATCGATTCGGTTTTCGGATCTCCGTCGGTACGTATTGATTTTGTGCGAACGTTTCGTGCACCGCTCCGTCATTTGGAAATCGAACGCCGTTCCATTTATCCCGTCTCGTTACGTTCGGCGCTGTTCGCTCGTGAACAGGGACGGCACGAACGAGAGAAAAAAAATTGCTTGTATTTCCCGACACGTATCGCCGCGCTAGTGATTAGAAATATAACAACAACAAAAAAGACCGTATTTATGGTGTGGAGCCCTCCGAGTCTTTTCAACAGTTCGAACAGATTGAACTTATCGAACGGAATTATTATTAGTGGCGCAGACGCGGTTTCGACCGAGGAAACGTGTTCCTGTTACTGCCTCGCGCGTGCACTCGTTACCCCCCCAAGGGGTTGGAGGGGGGTGGGAAGGGGGGTCGCCCCGACCAAATCGTTTTGACGTCTATACACGGCGCGTACTCGTTCTACCGGAAAACCGGATCCGACGTTAACGTTTCTTAATTAACCGCCGTTGTCCGCGGCAATTAACCGCGGTATAATATTACCGCGCGCACGCCACGTTATTATGAGATTGAGTTTGTAAAACGGATTATTACGGCCGTGCGACTCACACGTGTCCGATTATTATTATTATTATTATTATTATTACGGTGTCGCCCACTCGGCGGGAGACACCTTGGCCCTCTGCACATCGCGCAATTCCATATAAAGCTATAACACGGCCATACCTGTTTTAAAAATTTTATTTTCATGAACGTTTTGCAAAGTACGGCGTGTTGTTCAACGGCGGCGAGCTTAACGAAAGTAAACCCGTCCCGTCCCGTCCCCCTCCGTCCCCTCTCACCTCGTCCGGGAGCCTCCGAAAACCGTCGGGGCTCCTCCTCGCGACACGCAATACGTCCGACAACGTACGAATCGCGTATTCGATTTCAAACTGTCCGCGCAGGCAGACACCGAGCATAACGTGACGAATGCCGCGCGCGGAAAATGAGTTTTTTTCGAAATATGACTTTTTATTTTCACCGACGTTTTCACGTTGGACAAATAAAATCACCGACGCTTCCTCACGACGCGTTGCTGACGTCGTTTTTTTTTTTGGTCGAGATTCTATTGATTTCCCGACGTTTCGCCCGCGCTAGCCGCACGTCGTCTCATGATTGCGTTGCGGTGTAAAAAATAATAACCCCGTTTTCGTCCTATTAATTGTTCCGTTCGATTAGAAAAGGTCTTGCGCGGCGCACGTGGGTCGGGACAAACGACGTGTTATTTGAATTTATGTAAATCCTCAACCGCCGTGTTCATTTGTCTGCTAAATATATTTATATACACACACGCACACACGACGGGCGATATTCAAAATATTCAACATCGCGTTTACACGTTTTTGTCCGTCCGCATCGTCCGAATCGACCGAATTTAATCGAGCACCCAAAAACCCGTAACGATCATCACGTCGGTGCAACGTGACGCCGCTGCACATTTTCGATTGAACCGTCGGATTATAATAATTAGTGTTTTGGATTTATTTAACGTTAAAAACGCATTAAAATTTCAAAAGCCTACGAAACGAACGTCGGATCTTTGATTCAATGTTTTACATATTCAAATACTCAGAGCAATTAGGTCGACTATGACGGATCGTCCTGTACGCGGCGGATATGAGAAAAGAAATATCCACCACCCGATCTCACCGTACGTACATTTCACGTGCGAGCGGCGGACAGATCGAAAATAAGTGCCTGTTGAACGTGTTTCGGTCAAGGCGACTCCACAAGGTGGTTAAAAAACAAAAAAACCATGACGAAACCGTCCGATTTCAGCGAGACCATCGCCATCTCTTCCGGAGAACAAATCGGGTTGTTTTTCGAATCGACGGATTCGGGATGAAGTAAGATTCCGAGCAGATACGCTCTGAAATGATAACGTCGACCGTTTCGTATACACGCGCAACCAACGTATACAACCGACGCGTGTGGGTGTGTGTGTGTGTGTGCTGTCGACGTCTTAAGTCCTCGGTGACGTTCGAACGAGACGTGTGACGACTTCTCATGGAACGTTGTTATCGCCGACCGTCCGTGGACACCGTTATCCAAAAAGCGTACCCGAAAGCGGTGCACCGGTCGACGCGAAAGAAGAAAGACGAAAAAAATCAAATCGACGACGACGACGACGACGAACACGCGAGCACACCCGCCGGCGGTTTCCGGACCGAAGTACATGGAAGCGCAACCGCACTCGCCGACGACTGCCGTAATCAATTACGAACACCGGTAATTATAATTGTGTTTCGCTGGTGTGCCCGCGCCGCGGGACGGGGGAAGCGCCCGAGGGAAGAAAATAATAATAATCGGACGAGAAACGTCGCGCTGGACGTTATCCGCGCAAAGTGGAGACGACTATCAATCACGCGTTGTACGACGGGCCGAGATTAAAAAATTTTAATAAAAAACAAACTCCGGCGGCCGGTGAGTCGTGGACGCGCACGACCGTTAACGTTATCACGCAGACGCGACGAAACGAACACCGGCGGCGGCGAGCGCATAAAAAACAACAAAGCTCCGACCCGACCGCTACGTGCGCGTGTCGCGTTCCGGTTAGTCGGCGTACGTACTTGTCGCCACTGGTCCTGCTCCTGCGCCGCCGCCGCCGCCGACGCCGCCGACGCCACCGACGCCGCCGACTCCGGTACCGCCGCCGCCGTCCAACCAGCCGGCGAACAGCCAATCGTCCCGGTCGCCGTCGGACCGCGTCGTCTGGAGCGCTTGCAACGCGCCGCTGGTCACGGTGGCCGTTGGCTGCGGCCGCGGGTCATCGTCCAACCCCCGTCGACGTCTGTTCCGCAGCGACGGTTTCCGTTCGCCGCCGTCGGGAACGGTCTTTTTCATCGCCCGCGAGACGCCGTCGTGAGGAGTGCTCCGGCAGCATGGCCATCGGCTGCGTACGGCGGCGCCGTAGGTATCTTTTCGCGATCGCGGCGGCGGCGGCGGCGACGGGAATCGGAGAGAAGACGGAGAGCGCGTGAAAACAAAAAAAAAGGAATGTTGTCGCGCGCCCGAGCGTGTGTGTGTACGTGCGAGCGTGGGCGGCCCCGGGCGAGAGAGAGAGAGAGAGAGCGTGAGCGTGAGAGACCGCGAGGGGGAGACTCCGGAAGGTTCGGGACGCCGGCGAGAGACAGGCACCTGTTGCCGCGGCGGCGTGCGCGGCACGATAACAACAGAACAACGACAAATTTTTGTATATTCGAAAAAAACAAAAACCGTACCTGCCCGCGCGGAATGACTGCACGCGCGAGCGCGCTCGTCCGCGTTCGTTCGCGTTCGTTCGCGTTCTGACCGCCGCCGCCGCCGCGTCCGCCGCCGCCTCCGCCGCCGCCTCCGCCACCGCCTCCGCCACCGCCTCCGTTCGCGAGGGGTGCGGCGCCGCGGCCGCGTCCTATATGGCGCGGCCGTCCGACGATGACTTTATTTTCGTTTTGGTTCGTTCGTTTTCGCGTACCGGCCCGCGGCGGACCTTCCCGGGGGTCGGCCCGACTCGGTCCGTAGGCGGAAAAACCAAGGTTTCGTGACGTCATTCTTACCCGGTCGTTCGGAACCGAATGGAAAAACGACGGCGGGCGAACGTTATCGCGCGATCCAACGGAGGTTAGAACTTTGACGGCGTTTGAGAACGCCGATAACAAAAATGATTACGAGTCCGCGTTAAGTGAGACATTTTATGTCTTTTTAGGTTAGGTGGTTTTTTTTTCTGTAACGCTTTTTCGTGACGGTTTTTTATTTTAATGTGCCAAAGTAACAGTGTCAACATTACACGCACGCGTCCACGATGATCGTCAGTTAGGTTAGGATCGCGACGAGTCGTGAACGGTTTCGCTACACTTTCGACTTTCACTCGCGCTCAAGCACACGCCGCGCGCGATAACCGTGTTAATCACTCGTAGTCGAGAACGCGCGCGCGTGACATTTCAAACCTTGCTGATAAACGTCGTTTCCACGACGAGCGTTTCTCGCTCGCGGACGTGCCGAATGTCTGCGTAACACCAACAGAAACGTATCCGACGGTTCAGACTCGTTCGTACGGTTTTCGTTGCACGCCGACTTCGGTGTCACTGTGCCCGAGAACTCTTTCGAAACGTGAGTGTACGAACGCGCGCGTGGAAGAAAACGGCGATTTTCCGTGTGGCGTGCACGTGACCGCGCGTCGTTTTCAGGGAATCTTCAAGAACAAAACCGACAGACGCTTGTCCGTACAGACGGCGGGACGGAATTTTACGTTTTTTTTTCCAATCGTACGCTATTTTTTTACGATTCAAGTGTTTAAGGACGGACGATAGTTTGTCGACGACGTGTCTCTACAAACGAAACGACGAATGTTTACAATATTTAGAAAACAACACGCTCGGACGGATGTGTAATCAGATTACCAAGTGCAGAACGAACGAGTTCCCGGGAACATTGCCGGATTGTCGTCACACGTTCCTGTTTTCCTGTTTTGACTTATCGAAGTTTAAATGTTGTTCGATTTTAAGCGGAAAACTTTACGCGAATTGACGCGTCAAGCAGCACGTTCAAAATCGACGCGAGTTCAAACTATCGCCGACGTCTTGTTCCGTTTGTCCAACGATCTAAATTTTTTTTCAATGTTTTTTTAATGTTCGTATTTTATAACGTTTACGACACATACGATAGAAATTCACAACCCCGACCGCTTTTTCTGTGTATTTACGTTATTTACACAATTTATATACAAATAAAAAAAAAACACGTCAATATTAATTATTGATACGTTCGGTTAAATCGTACATCACATAAATTTTTGAAATCATATTGAAATATGCGCGAAACAACATCAAAGCGAACAAAAACAATACGTCATTAGTTTTTGTTTTTTTATTTTTTTTGTACAGAACAAAAGTAATTTACGTTCGATATGAAATCCGATTCGTTTACATTGGAATAATATTATTCGAAACGTTCGGTAGGTAAAATGTAAATGTTTACAGAAAACAAAAAAACAAAAAACAAAACCGCCGAAAACGAAATTTATTAAATTTGATCAGATGCATCGACTGTACGATGTACACGTGGTGCCCTTCGGTATGTGATGTGTTGTCGTGATACGCGTGCAGCTGTAATGAACGTAAACGCAATCGTTGTGTTGACTGGTTTTCCTCAAAAATCCAACACATTGGCGTCATTCGGGAACGGGAACGGTGATGGGGGGGCATTTGCACCAGTCTAATTTTTTTAACTAGAAAGTGGCCCGGTCGAGGTATTCGGCTCGCAGGCTTTCTTAGTCAGATTACAAATCAGATTCCCGTTTGGAAAATTAGATAAAACACGAGCTCCACGTGATAATCGATATTTTGATTGCTGTTACTTCTGTGGGCTCGACACGACGCTATAATGGTTTAAAAAGCGTGTATATACGTATATTTGCTATTGCCGTTACGTTCGTTGAATTTGAACGCAAGTCGTTAGTTACCGATCGGAGTTTAGCTCTGCCAAAAATTGTTTTCAAATGCAATTTTTTTTATTTTTTTTTGGTCATTGACACTGTGTAAAACGTACTCGGGTGGCATTCGACGACGAAGTCGCGAGCGGTTGAGTCATACTTGTCGGGCCGGTCAAAACGTCTGACCGATCCGGAACAATAAACAATCGTCCGTCCCGATCGCGTTCCATTCGAAAAACCGCGCGCACACGCGCCATATCCGTGTCCGGCCGCCAAAAATTGGCGCGCGTTGCCGACGCGGGGTTTTCAATTGAACTGCGCTACGGCCGCGGCAAACGGATCTCCTCGTCTCGTCGTCGTCGAGCTCGCAACGAAATCGCGAGACGTCGAAACCGTTCGGCCCGACGCGAGTATACGTGTTTGTATACCTGGCGCGGTGACGTTACCGTGTAATGCGTTCGATTGCGTGAACGCGAAACTGTCGGACGACACCCAAACGGCGCGGCCAAGTACAGCCCACTGGTCGGAGACGGACGGCCGTGTTCGAAATGATTTTTGAACGCCGGAACCGTATCCGTCCGGGAAAACGATTCTCGGCCGCGCGTCGGCGTACGCACGGCGACCCTCACAAAAGATTATCCGTTTTTCTCGGTTCCCGGGAGAAAAACGTGATTGGCAAAAAAAAACCGTTAGAAAATGTAAAGCGGCCCGTGCCGCCCCAGTCACCGTATCTTCACGTTGTTGTCGGACGATACTGTTCTCTGACGATCTACGTGCGTACATTGTTTTTATTTCGTAAGATCGGGCCATTTTTTTTTCGAAAATGTTGATTAGTGCGCTTGTGTTCCAAACTATGGTAATTATTAGATATTTTATGGAGGTCATGTACCCGATATTTTAGGTACGTTCGGTAGAAATAGGAAAATTGAATGTTAGGATTCATATTAAAACTATTATGAACACCGACGTTATAATAATCAGTGCCCGGATTTATGCTGGGACATTTATGGTCTGTCTGAGAACACAGTCTCCGTTTTACGATTTTTGATCTAATACCATTTGCGATCGTGTTCGTCTGTCTGTTTTTGAACGGACCTCGTGTACGACGTGTATTGTACGCTAGCCCTACCCTGCTCTACTCTCTCTCTCTCACTCTCAAAATACGATCGGATTTTTTTAATCGCTTTTTTTTTTCTCGTGTTTTTCGTTCGCGATAATACGGCCACGCGCTCGAGGAAAACGGACGCGTATAATTTATACGAAATAATAATAATACGGCCCCGTCGAACACGCGTGATAAACATCGGACGCGGATCGACGCGGGATAATCGACGTTCAAGGACCAAGCGCACGCGATTCTCGTGTAGTAGTGAAACGTGTACGACCGTATTCAACGTATAAACATGTCCGTCGGCCACCGGAAAGATATCGTTTTTGCGTACACCGGCACGCGTTGGTTAGGTGACGTCACGCCGGCGGGGTCAGGTGATAAGGATTCGCCGGCGGACGGGACGGCGTAGCGAAGAATAACGTGCCCCGAAGTCGTCGCGCAACTATCCTGGTTCTACACCCGGCTGGACGTCGTTAGGTCAGGTTTCGTAGGAAACCTTCGAACGTTTCGGGATCCGGCGCGGCGGTGCATTTGCGAGTCGTTTCGAATACGAACGCGTTTTGTTTGAATACCGTGAGAAACAGAACTACGGACGAACCGTTTCTTCCGTTTCGACCGTTCCGACGATTTCTCGAAACGCCGAGTCAGTGAAATTGCCGACTTCGTACGGTATATAACGTGACACGGATTCGCCGTTACTCCCTTCTCGTGACGGATGTCGTTCGTTACAATCGGATCCGCCGACCCGAAGGCGCTCTGCGATCAACACAAAACGACGCGGCTCGGCAACGTACGCGATTTATTTACCGTGAGATCTCAATGGCGCGCGCTACAATCAAACGATCATAATCGTAATCGTCCAATATCTAAATCTACGTAAACGGCGTTCGGTTTATACGTGTTACGCGATTGTTGTTTTTGAATTCGACCGAACTCGTCGGCCAATAACCACTACTAACAGTAATCAGAAACAATACAACAACGACCGTGTTCTGTGCATGCGTATAGCGCACGTTGTGAGATCGATTTTTATGATCTATAAAACGTTGTTAGCGATCTCGATCTTATAGTTATTAACTGTTAATTGAAAAGGCATGCGATATGTATATATATAAAAAAAACATAGCGTATGTGTAATAAATATGGATTGTTATGTGGATGTTACGCAAAAAACATGGTTTTTATTGAAATGTAAAAAAAAAAAAGATAAAATAAAAAACACGGAGGTTGTTTATCATCGATGCGCGATGGATTGTCAAGTTGATTTATCTTTTTAACTCGGAAAACGATTGTCACGGGGTTTTTTATTTTATTATTGTATAATATAGTAATGAATTTCATATGAAATTCTCATGGCACGAATAGCGCGCGAGACGTCAAACAAAAGTATTGCAACGTCATTTCGTCTTCTATTTTAAGAACGTAAAAAATAAAAAATAATAATAATAATCACACTTTACAAAAAACTCGCGAACAAAGAGATTGTTTTCCTATTAAAACGTTCTTAAATCACTATAGAATATATACGTGTATCTACTCCGAACTGGTGATTTTCATGATGATTTTCGACGACGGCAATGAATAGGACTCGTAGAAAAACGAAAACAACGCTTAGGCGAACGCGATTTCGTTAATTTTTTCGGAACGTTTCGATTGGCAGCATGGTCGCGTTTCACCCCGTTACCCCCTCGCACCACGTCCAGCGCACTCCGAACGAAACTCGTGAGACTTCACGTCCGGTCGGACTTAGATTTCTGGAAATTCGCGAAATACGTTCGCGGGGTCTCCTCGGGAGGAGGCGAAACGAACGAAAAAAACGAAAATCCGTTTTGTGCAACGCACGACATCGGGGGGACGCGCGATCGACCGGAACCAACACAACGATCGAAACGCGGTCTGTCGAGATGGTCGCGTTAAAAATAAACACCCACCGGGTCGGCGCGAAACGATGACGGGACCGTTCTCGTCACCGACCGTCCTCGTAGCCCGTGCCGTAAATTTAGAAACATCATTACAGATCTCACGACGTCATGGTTGTTGTTGCGCACCGTTTTCACCGTCGAAAATTCGCGCGCGCGAACCATCCGTCTATTATTAGACCGCCGTCGGCCGCGCCCGCGGGTGGGTACGCCGGGTGTTGGTAACCCGTTCGCGTTACCGCGCCGACGGTTACGGTTCTTCTTTCGGCGTGTTTCTCGCGGACGCCCGTGATGAAATCCGGAGAGGGGGGGGGGGGGTCTTCGAAACAAAAAAAAAAAATGAAAAAAAAAAACGTACGCCCCGATTTTTCTTTTTAACGGTACGAAAATCATAGATCACCGATCGCGGGGTCAGGAGTTGAGAGTTGAATCGTTTCCACGGATACACGGTCTTGTCCAAATAGCCGTGACCGTTCCGGACGGGATTGGTCAAAAACACGGAAAATGATTTGACGTTCAAAATGGAATTACGTTTAGACGAACTTGGAACGAAACAGCGGGTTTTGCGTTTGGTTTGCGCGATTCCTTTTCGGTCGTCCGGGAAACGTTTTGGCCGACGCGAAAGTCCCGCTTTTTACATGTCCCGAACGCGAACGGTCTGTTGTCGTCGACCACCGTCCCAAGCGTTTCCACCGTTCTCGCCCGTTCGTCATTTGTTTTGCCGCCATGTGCGCTCACGCGGTCCCGCCGACTCTGGTCGACGAAACGATCGGACGCAGACGTTCTCCTCCGGCCGTAGTGGCGGTCGTCTCGACTTTTTCGTGCGCCGGACGAAACTGGTGTTGTTGTCGATCGTGATCGATCGGCGCCCTAGTGTGCACCGGCAACGACGCGAACGACCCGTAGAGGTTGTTAGCCGACGTCGGGCGGACACGTGTGTCGGGACAGGGGAAAACGACCGATAAAACGATCGATGTGCCGTGTCCGGCGCGTCGCGTTCTAACGAAAAACGAAACCTAACCTAACGCGAAGTCGCGCGACGACGACCGGGTTTCTAGCCGACGTTCTCCGCCGTTGTTCCCCGGTAATAGTTTTTCTCGTCCAAAAAAAATCATATCACAACAAACTAATATAAATATTTGAAAAAACGGATTTTTAGTATTTTCGCCACTAGAATACGGATCGCTACGGGGTGTCTGGGGGGGTCCAATACCCCCCCGTAAATCCGCCGCCGACGACGGACGTGACGGATTTCAAACGACTCGACGAGACCGTTTCGCGAGAGAATTATTATTATTAAACGGGAACGGTGTGACGATTGTGTATTTTCGTCGGGAATATTTTTGAAATCAATAACGGTCGCCGTCGCTGCGTGCCGGTTTGGTGTGTTAAGCAGGAGCTGCCTACGCGACGACGTTCCCGGACAAACGGACGCCGCGCGTGTACACACGTGGTCATTGTTATCGGCTTTCGTCGGATGTTCGAATGGGTTTTCAAACGTTAACGGGGGCGTTTTATTTTCCCTCTTTATTCTTGTCGCGGAATACTTTTTGTGAAATGTCAGGAGAAAAACAAATACCGTTATTTTTCATACAAACCACGAAACCGGTGGAGAAACGAAGTAAAAGATAACGTGTACGAGATACGATTTCGGTTTTACGACGCATGTAATTTTCCGAGTTGGAACGTTAAAAAGCCTAATGTTTTTCACATTGTTCGTCAAAAAAAAAAAAAAAATGCGAGGTGTTTTCAAAGCGCTATAAATACATTATTCGAACGTAATTGCTTTGAATATTATCGAAAGTATCCTATACAACGAATCCGGAGCGCGTGCGGTTATTAAACGTTATTACGTTCGCCGTGAAACACGTATGCGTGTAAGTCGAACATTCGTGCCGCTCCGTTGCTGGGCGATGGAATGTCAAAAATAGCTTCAATAAAAATATATTGAAAAAAAAAAAAAACGGAATTTCTCGACATTATTTTTCGCGTTATTCCGTACGGTTTTTTACGTGCACCGTCGACGCGACGCGTTCGCACGCTTTTTTGCAAAAACTCGACTGTTTATTGCCGCGCCGAAAACGACGCCGTCTCCCGTAACGTGACTTGGCGATCTGTTCCTGTCAGCGTCGACCGCCGGAACAGTGAGTGTAACCACGCGCGGTCGGGGTTTTCGCGTCCGCAGCCCTAGGGACTAGCGTCGGAAGACGACGGGTGGTCCTAACCCCGGCGTCGTTTCTCGCCGGACGGGTCTTGCCTTCGTCGAAGCCACCCGAAACTTCCTCGGCCGTATTCCGTGCCCGACTTCCGGCTCGGCACCGTCTCCAGCTCGTCTGCCACCGCGCGACCGGTCCCGGACAGTCTAGGCTGTCCGAGGGACGGACCGGGTGTACAAACGGTACGCTATATATATATATATATATTGTATGGCTTGCTGTGTATTGGTTAGTCGGTGCGCGTGTCTTACCGAAACCGCGGTACTCGTACCGGGAAAAACAAGACTGGAATCATACCGGTTCGTAAACGTGATATAATGTAATGATGTAAAAAAACAAAATCCTTTTTAAACTGGTCTTGTAAGTTTGTTCAAAGGGCACCTATGACCGATTGTGATAAGCGCGTTTCGCTTAGTTGCACGCCCTGTGTATGCGTGTGCGAATAATGTGTGCCGACGCGAAATATCAACGTTATCGGAACAATGCGCGCGGTCAGCGGACGGAAAAAGACAAACGTAAATCCGAAAACGCCGTGCGTCACTCGCCGAGCCGCGTCCGTTCGGTTTTTTAAAAACATTTTCTATATATATATATATATTTACATGTGCGTGTGGATACGCGGACAAAAAACTTCCTCCTGTGTCAGCGTTTCGCGACGCCGCTCTTTGGCTCCGTTCTTTATATTCCCGTTCGATGATAACGTCGTAACGATCGCGATATCTTTCTCTCCGTTATCGGTCGTTATTCGTCTCAAGACCGTATACCTACCGTACGCGCGCATGTCTTAAAAAAATAATACGTTCGTACGGAAACACTAGTTAAATAATTGATTCCCGCCTGTTTCAAACAACTCGGACGATTTCCGTACGGCTGCTTTTCCAAACACCAAGTGCTCATCACATAACATTTATTTAGTTGTGCGATGATCAAAGATACCCGTGTCGATTATACTCAAGATCGACTCACCCTCACCGTGTATTGCCGTTATTATTATTGCAGTTAAGTTATATATATAAAATATCTGAATAGCGGACAATCTCGACGGTCGCCGAAATTTCGTCCGAGCTGGACAAACGTGTAAACGTGTAAAAAATGAGAACACACGCGCTGGTTGAAATCAAACTATGTAATACGAAATAAAATGATCTGATAGTAAATACGCGCACACGGAAAGAAAAATACGGCGAGAAAAAATTGACCATCTTGGACCGTTGAACATCACGAGTAAGTTAGCATTCGTCCACGAACCGTTTTCCACCACGGTCGATGGAATGGAACGGATTTCGGTTTTTGTCCAACAAAACCTCTTTCCTCTCTGGCTCGTCTCTTGGAACCGGCCAGCCGACCAAAACGTACGAAACGTCGACGGTCGAGACATTGTGATATTTTTTCGTCACGACCGTCGTCGATTTATCTAATCGTGCGATGACGTTATCGTTGAAAAAAACCAATATCCGCACACAGTCGCCACAATGCTGTTGGACCGAATCCGGTCATCGGAGTTCCGATACGGTTAGCAAACGCCGTTATTCAACACGATATACCGAGCTGGAAACGCTCGGAAACCGGTCGTTACCATTCGACTACCAGAAGACGGAGCGCCGTAGTAAACCGACGGTAGACACGCTGATATTTCGAGCACAACACGACCACGCGTAAAACAGTCGAGCGGATTGTATCGAGTCGCGCGTTTCCCGGTGTGCGCGTGAACGAATCATAACGCGCGGACGACAATAATAACTCGGTAATAATAATACGTCGATGTTTTGTTTCATGTCTACGACCGACACTGAACAGGGTCGTCGATTATACGCGGTTATATTTAGCGAATCTTTTTCGTGATCTAGCATACGGATCAGTGGCGGTCAAACCCCCCGGGGTGGGGAGGGAGGGACGGTACGCCGTTTATTATCTATTTGTTATTGTCGCACAAAACGACAATGGTCCGACGACGACGTTCCGCGTATCATTTTCTCACCCTTATCTCACGATAATCCAAAAACATGCGTAAATACGTGTTGTTCATATTTGTTTAAACAATAATTTCATTTTATTTAACAAAAAAAAAAAATACGGTACGCGAAAAACAATAAACGCGCATTTCGTTCGTAAAGGTCTCATTGATAATTAACAATGATACGTAATCGTTCATTCAAACGGTGCTCGTATATCGGCATAATCATAAAAGAAGATCACATGATTGATTATTATTTTGAATTTTCGACACGCGAATATGTTCGCTCATGACAAAGAGCATTCCGAAAAGGCGGAAAGGCGCGTTAGAGATGTTTTTTTTCACTTCCCCGAGGATCGGACCACCTGCTCTAGACCGACGTGTGTGTGTGTGTGTGTGTTATTTTATCGCGCGCAGACACGCGCCGGTCAGCGGAAAGTGCCCTATCGCGTTTTTATGGATGACGGTTTTTTATCAACGTACCGGACAAAAGCGAAATCCAATCGAATCTCGTTCGGCACGACCGGACGTCGTCGCGTTTTGTTCGGCTTTCGACCCGTTTCGACGATACACGCGGCCGATGATATTTCATTTATATATATATATATTTTGTTTCGTTTCGGTTTTCGTCCGGCGTTTTCAAACGCGTTTTAATTCCGTCGTCGCGCGATTACGTTGTGTTCGCCGGGACGTTTTCAAACCGTATTCGATTATTGTCAGACACGCATCCGACAACGCAACTAAATACGTTTTTGCTCCCGACGGTCCGTTTGACGAACGATACGCGGTTTTGACTGACGTTCTTCTGGACGTAACGGTCGGTCGGTCGGTCGGTATTTCACGACAACACGCCGG
Organism: Schlechtendalia chinensis; assembly: GCA_019022885.1. Taxonomy (NCBI): domain Eukaryota; kingdom Metazoa; phylum Arthropoda; class Insecta; order Hemiptera; family Aphididae; genus Schlechtendalia; species Schlechtendalia chinensis. Next base: position 4,737,934 of record CM032349.1, on the reverse strand, counting down.
TTCCAGTTCGACCGATACTGATAATGATTCGGTTACAGTGCTCAAACGTTTGTCCAAATGAAGCGCATTCCAACGGCGCGGCGGTGAAGTGTTCGATTCGTACGTGCCAGCAGTTTTACGCCGCTTTTGTCGGCGGCGAACAATTGTTCGGTCTCGAGTGTTTCGAGTAAAAGTAAACGCCGTGCAAAAGCGTCGGGAAAACAATCGTCGACTATCATTGTATATCGGAGTCGTCTTGATTGTTTGTCGCGCAAGTACGAAGTACACGATTTACACTTTGTCGTCCGTCCGCTTTCTAAAAAAAAAAAAAAAAAAAATACAATAATACATGTATATAACGAAAACCGTTCGCGTTTCCCCGAGACCGATGTACATAGCGCGTTTCGTGATCGAATCACAATCACTGTTTTGGTATGTATAACACGCGTGAAATCCAATAACGTTGATCAGTGGCGTGTTTACAACGTGTTTTTTTGTTGTTTTTGTTGTTGGATGGTGGGGGATGTAATAATAATCACACGAACTTGCATCGAGTTTCAGCACTACAAATACGTTAATATTTCAACTACGAAATATTTATAGTAACAATTACAATAAAAATCATAAAACGACGAAATTTCGACACCAAATCTAAGCAGTGCTTGCCTTTGACAAAAAAAAATGTTAAAATTACAGTGTATCCACTCATAGATTGAATTAATTTTTTAGAATATTATTTCACGATACTCATCATTATTGTCCACCGTCAACACGTGTCCACGCAACACGTTCACTAATATTACGCGTCGAGTCTTAACAAATGAAAATTTGTTAAAATGATCACAAAAAAAAAAAAACCTCCGTCCGGGGCGGAAACCCAACCCATGTAAATACGCCGCCGACGTTAATAGTTTAACGTCGTTACGACAGTTTAATTAAACGTGAATTGTTCAATTGATTATCTCGCGGCGCGGCGTAATGTTATGCACGTCACGCGTTAGGTCGTGTTCGTGACGTTACCGCCCCCCCCCCCCCACCCAACCACCCACCCGCGGTGGTCGGTAGTCCGGTAACGTTACGTGTCCGCGCGACAGGCCAAGTGCACGCGCGTATCATTTAACCGTCGGTCGATAAAACACACACGTGTAAACACGCCGGTCGAAGTGGCCGAAAAATAGGTGCACGGACGCCTACGTTTTTATTCCGAAGTCGTGATGCCCGGCCGTTCGATCTATAGTCGACCGATTCGATAGAGACGCGTCGACCGATCCACTGTGACTCGGTTGCGGTCGGTAAAACCGTGTACGGACAGCGGTCCGTGGTACATTCGCGGTAACCTCGTGAATTTGATCACCAAATTAAATGTTGACGGTAAACCGGGGTTTATGGTCCTGGTCATATGGAATACCGCGTTCGGTAACTCTTTTGTACGGGAAACAATTCATCACTTTGTTCGCCGTCAACGTATTCTAACGGTCGGCAAACCGGCCACGGAAACGAATACTCATTGAAATGTAAACATACGAACTCGGTGGCAACGGAGACTGAAATCTAGACCCTCCCCCCCGACGGTTATTCGCATCGTCGCAAGATGTCCATCTGCGTGTCGTGTTCGTGTGTTGGCACGCATTATTGCGCCAGTCGGAAATGTCACGCGTACGAATTTGTTTTTGGCGAAAGTTCGTAATCTCCGTGTTCCGGTACGTTCCGTTGATGACGAAAACGACCGGAAAGTTATTGTTTCCGCGCGTGTTTCTGCCCGATCCCGCCCCTTCCGTAACGGGAACACATTTTCGCGGGTGGTGATCGTCTATTTTCGACTACCACGTTTAAACACTGGATTACGTCGTGTACGGTAAAACCGTGTCTGAATGCGTGCGTCTCTCAAATACGGCATTGCTCTTATCACGCAACACGCCGTCGGCCTCGCCCGCAACCGCATATATTCGACCTTATCGTTCATAATTATCGATCGACGAAGAACCGTCATATACTCAAGTAATGTGACTCGTACCAGGGAAGCGGACAACAAGAGCGATCGTCGCGAAGACGACAACGAATAAACGTTATTGCTCTCGTAGTGTATACACACGCATTCGGACACGTGTGTGTGTGTATACGACTGGTGCACGTGTCCGGCGGAGCGCCGCCGATTGAGTTATTGCCGTCTCCGCGGCGTGTGGCCGAGTAAAAATACATTCCGGTCTCGTCGGACCGCGTTCCCGCCTATACCGCCTATACGTACGCACTCGTATTATACCACGACGATAATTAGATCGCCGTACACGTCGCGGCGTAGTAATGATATAACATACGGTACACGCGGTTGAAGCTCCGTGTATAATAGTTTTGTTAGTTTCTGTAAACGTGTTCCGCGGACAGTAGGGACTAAACGTTCAATTTTAAAATCGTAAGCAAAAAAAAAAAAAATCAGAAATGGACTAGGTAATGGCAGGTATTCAATGATGATTCTGCCTGATGGGAGCGATCAAGTCCTTGTGTGGAATGACGTGATATCGACGATCCCTAAGAGAGATTAGAAATGATTAACGCGTACGAGTCCGCGTTAAGTGAGACATTTTATGTTCAGTGGGTATCTTGCTTTTCGTGGTAACGCTTTTCGTGGACACTTTTTCGTGACGGTTTTCTATTTTAATGTGCCAAAGCAAAGACATAAAATAATCAAAAAATGTAAACGCGTTTACAAACGAAACTTTTGTAATGCTGTATGTCGGAAAAAGTTTCCGGAGTCTCATGCGAAAACTAGCAGATCGCCCGGAGAGCGTAATCGATGCGAGTATCACGATGGAAAAACCATGAACTGCACTACGCCGGCAATTCCAAACGCTGAATCACAACCAACATTGTCTGTAGTGATGTGACTAATGATTTTTCTGATGAACAAATGATTACGGTATTGTATGGTATTTGATTGTGTCGATGATTGAAATACGAACACGAAACGTGTAAAAGATATTAGTGAAGTCTTGGCCGTTGACGAAACACGACGTAAAAAAAACCTTGACGGATTTCCGCCTACGAGCCGTTTGCGCGACGCCATTTACAGCGTAAAACAATAAGCGTCCGGGAATCCGTTTCGACATATATACGTATGCTTACCAGTGCCGTCTGTTAATGCGGACGCGCGCCGGATTAATTGGACCCATTACGGTCGATCTAGTCGTTTCCTGTGGGCTGCGGGCGAACGCGGCCGGCGACGATCGTCTTCGGAGTGTTGATGACGGCCAATAAACGGTGTTCGTAACGGCGTCGGATAACGCGCCGGACGAGCTAATTAGGACGCTTAAGACGTCCGGACGAAGGATGTTGCGGACGCGCGAGCCGTAATATCGTACGTTTAGACAGCGTGTGTGTGTGAGTGAGAGAGGGCAAGTGCGCGCGATACACACGGTCGAAGGGGACAAGACGAGGCGTCGAGACAAAAGACTCGTTTTTTACCGTACCGGATGATAACACGGAGCCCCGCGATCGCCGTCCCAAGCTACTGATTATCACACGTGGCCGAGGGGTTAGGCGGGGTCACGAACGTCCGAAGCCGGCGGACACACGACGACGGCAAAGACATGTCCGGACTCGCGTGTCTGCAGTTCCGATCGGCGTTGGTCGTGTCGATATTGCGCGTCGCGGCGAGCTCATAATTTTTTTATAAAGGCACGCCGCGACATATTTCCCAGGGACACCCGTCCACACCCGCCCGCTAAACATTTTAACATCAGGGACGCGGAATTCGGCGGAGGCTCCGAAAATGAAGCGAAAACAAAAAGGTCATTCGTGTAACGCCGAAGGATACGTAACTTGCGTTATTTTATTCAGTTATTCAATAACTAAAAGACGACTTTAAAATAAAGGAAAGGGATGATAATAATTGATCACCCAGCACCTCTTAGATTGAGGCACGTGCCTCAAATTATATGGTGCGGCGTGACAACGTCGAGAACGTCGGGTCCGTTAATATTTTCGTAATCATTTTGTGTTATTTTTAGCACGAAGAAATTGATTTCGAAAATTTCGTTGATAAATGGTGGGAAACCGATGATCAATTATTATCGAAACGATAAGGATAATTTCTAATTACGTATATACGCTCTTGAAATCATAACAACGTATACTATCGCGGTCGACGGAGAAAACATTCGCTCGTACATAATGTATACACGTATACACTGGCAAAGTTTTCTTCGAGCCGCGAAGAAAAACGATAAATTATTAGTGAAATTGCGTTTTGTTTTCTCGTCGGTCACGCGGGCTTAAGTAAAAAAAAAAAATATAAAAGTTTCGCGACAAAATGAAAACGCCTACGATAAGGCGGCGGACTTTTTTTTGTTCGTTACCAACCGCGTCTTCAAGTCGTAATTAATAATCGTCGCGTTTAATAATAAAATGCCGTTTTATGCGCCAGAGTAGTTTTGTTTGTTTTCCGAAAACATAATTTATTAAACATAAAACGCGGGCGAAACGGACATACATATATATATGTTATTGTATACACGAGCACCGGGGACGCCGCTTATGAGATTCTGCTTTGGGACCAGCGCAAAACGGGTCTTATACCACCCGCAGGCGAAGCGGACGAAGAAACGAATGGGGTAAAAAACGGATTTACTAGTTTTCGTTTCGCGTATTTTACTTTTACGCGTATTGAATAAAAATCCCCGTCGCCACCGTCTCCGTGCGTTTCTATCTTTTTCCATTCCTCCCGTCGCCCCGAAGTCGTAACCTTCCCCGTTCCTGTCGACGCGCGTTCAACGTCAACGCGTCCGTTCCACACGTACGCCTTTTCCTACTGCGAGACCCGTTTCGCGAACGTCTCGACGTCGTCTCCCGTGTACGCGTAACGGTCCGCCCGATGCGGATTGTGAAATGTTCACCACCACTTCTTGTTACCGACGAACAACGACGGCGTGGCGTTCGCGCGATCGGATCTAGACCGCTACAACGACGCGGGTTTTTGTTCAAAGTTTTCCCAAACGTTTTGTCGAGTCCCGAATGCGGCGTCCGTCATGAATACGTACGTGTATATATATTGATCGAGTGGACGACGCAGTATTGTCGAACAGTCCGTGTCGAAAACAACAACTCGGGTTTTCGTTTCTGGTCAGACGATGTAATAACCATTGTACATTCACCGGACGATCGCGCCGTACGGTTTTCTCGTGTATTTTAATATCGATATTGGCGCGGGTCCGGAACGAGAAATAATATTGAAAAAAAAAAGCAATAACAATAATAATAAACGGCGCCCGGTCGTGGCGTGACGAATTATTAGGTACACGGACGACTTGTACACGCCGCGCGTTAAAAACGTTGCCCGCCCGAGAAGTCGTCGTCGTCGTCGTAGTCGTCGTGGCCGGCTTTCTCCATATTTCGAGTAAATCGTTCGCGCGTACGCTCGTTCGAAAACAAAAAAATAAATTATATTATCATCGTCCACGACAATAAAAAACATAATACACGTGGCCGACGCGTGACCGTTCACCGCGAACCCGGTCGGACCGTTCTTCTGATCGATTTCAACACTTACCGCGGGCGCGTTGCGAACCGGACCCCGGGATCATTACACGTTTCTCGGTAGCCGCGCGACGTTTTTCGAGTTCGCTGCGGCGTGTGGGGTCCTCTCGGCGGACGACCGGACGAAATCCGTACGGTTACCGGCGACACACTGGATTTTTTCAGCCCGTAACGCGTCAGAGTTGATGTTTTCAAAAAACAAAACCGACAAACGAATGTCCGTACGTCCAGGTAAGCGTTTGTTGTCGTTCTTTTACAAATGATACGACCGTGTCCGCCTTGCCGGTATGGACGGCGGGGTCCGCCGAGACGGATACAAAAACGAACAACCAGTTTATTGGGTACGCGTTTTAAAATTAAATCGCGCGTCCGCGTGTCCGTGTTCGTCTGGTGAAAACGAGCGCGTTCGAACGTTCCCGGCCACTACTTTTTCACTCGGCTTGGCCTTTCCGCACTCCGAACAAACGATTATCACCGCCTCCCGGCCGCTTCCGGGTTTGTACGGTAATTTTTTTTTCTTTAGAAAGGACTCGTTGAAATAATAATTTTTAAAAAAAAAAACACGTTGCATACTTGTCGCCGAACAATTATTTCTACTGTTTGTCGGTGAGACCGATCGCACGCGGCGGGGGATCTCAACGAACGCACGGAAAGCTGACAGACGTATTTTCCCATAACAAAAAAAAACGAGCCACGTTGACAAACGCCGTCAGAAACAAAACAAAGGAATCGTCTGGTTTTGGTGAACGGCTGTTGTTGGATCGTTGTCCGGACCGAACGGCATACGAGACGCCGAAGTTCACTGCCGAACGTGAAACCCGCGTCGGACCTACCCGGGGTGCGGAGGGTAAGTGTGTAGGCGCGCCGATCACCTGGAAGTCGACTAAAGGATTTACGCGCTCGAGCGGACGGATCGTCGAACACAACGCAACAAGAAGTTGATGATGAGACGTTGAGTTTTTAAGGCTTGGGTTCTTACGGATTCGTTGTTCGAGTTCGTGTGTGCGACGCAAACACACAATTCAGACAATGATAAAATGTAATGAGCGGAAAACTGAAGATGATTTCGTGACGATAATAGTGAAACCATTGCCCGCGGCGGTTACTTGCTAATATTGACGGAGACGTCTGGATGCAGGAACGCCCGACACTTTTTTCATTTGACCGGGAAACGGGTAACGACGACGTTAACGACAAATGAAAGGCGATAAGCACTTGGGCTTAACGATTCGAAGGTAATTGTGATCTCCCACACGATACCTTAAAATCCATAAGCACCGCTTTCAACTTGCGCTCCATTATAAACGGCAACTCCGAGGTTGCTTTTATTTCGGAAGCCGGTTTAAACATTTGGTTTTGTACTTTTTTCTTCTTTTCATTGTATACGCGTTTGTAATTGTCGAGCTATCCGTGGCGTTCATCGGCTGCCAAATGAAAAGAAGAAAACATAAAGGTAATCTAAAGGTGACGAACGTCGCGGTGTTGCCGGACGTTCCGAACGACATCAGGATCGCGATCGCTCGAACGGGTTGGATCCACGGCGTTAGGTCGACGTCGGTAATTGTTCTTGTTTTCTCGGGCGAGGGGGTTTGACGCGTACGCTTTTCGTATCGTCACTCGTACCAGCTTGAACGATCGCCACGCGTTTTCGGATTGTTGTTTTTCGAATTCCCCAACCCGAAAACCCGTTGTTGACCCGACGTCATGCGCGGACGAGCGACGAGACAAAACGCGAAGAAAGAAAAATGCACCCTGTACAGGACGGGTGGCAGCGGTTCCGCCGAAGAACGTTGCACATGCACACGTGCACGTATACGACACGATGAAACATCGTGTTGGCGCGCGTGCGTTGCTTTTCGAATTGCTTCTGTCTTTTCCTCGTCGCCGCGCAATTGTTTTACCATTGAAATACATTATTTCCTGCACACACGCGCGTCATACGTTGATTGTTAAAATCGTACAAAAGCGCAATGATTGTGCGCGTATTTTTCGCCGACGACGAACGCGTACTAATATTATTATTATTATTATTATTATATAATTGCGTGTCTGTCGCCGCGGTCGATTCGTGCGAATATAAACGCATCGTCGTCGTCGTCGTCGTCAAGTTCCTGCGAGACCGTGAACGACGACGCCGCGTTACGAAGCACGTGGAAATCGTCTTTACTCGCCCTCCAGGCCGTTAGATCCCGAACGAAACGGACGGGTAGTAGTGGTAGTAGTGGTAGTGGTATTCGAATCGTTTTCGTGTTCGCGGCGCTCGGAAACGGAATTGGCGAGTCGCGGACGTTCTGTGTGACGTCTCGGCATCACGAGATCTCGGCCACGCGCGGCTTTCTGAGACCGTAAAACGTTTCGGCCGCGGACCGCGCGATATTGCCCGACTACGTCACAACATCAAGCCAATCTCCCCATACAATGCCCTATGTGACTAACTATTTTGCGGTACGCTTTCGAAACGTTTTAGTGAACGGCAAAGAAACGATTGGTTTGTCATTGTACAATGTCGTGTATCTGTAAGGCTGAAAGATCGGCCGACATCCGATTGGTACTGTACGCGTGACTCAATTGTTTAAATTTTACTTTTTAGGAATTATTACGCGTACCGATTGTTTACTGTAAAATATCATCGGCTGCAGTCATTGTACGTTCCCCACCGCCGCCGCTGGTGCAGCACACCCGCGCGCACGCCGTGTTCGATAAATTTATCGCGACACGATGATAACTATTGTTAACAATAACGGCCGGTTCACGCGTCGTGTGATATCCGACCGAGGTCAGCGTCGATCACGTCGCATCAAGAGAATTGTACGCGTTCAGCACTGTATTGGAAACACCGCGTGTTATGCCGTGCGCACAACGAGTAGTCGTTGTTATCGGCAACGTTTGGAATTCTATATGTCGGTCGTCGTTGTTTTGTTGTGTTTGAGGAAAAATACGAAACACGGCCGTTCGACGGCCAGCATTCGTGTGTTTTTTTAATTTTATTTATTGATCCGTTCGTATAGAATTTTTTTTTTTTTTCATCGTGTAACTTCGCCGCGATTTCCGTACGCAGACGACCCAAAAACGCCGTGTCGTTACAAACAGGACCAGTCGGTTCGGGCTAACCCGACGAAAGCGCGGCGCGCCGAAACGGTGTATCTCGCGGAACGCCGGAGAATCGGACACGTCCAAAAAGAACGTCCGTGTCCAACGCACGTGTCGGCGACACGATCTCACGATTCGAGCCGACGGGCGCGTTCACGTGCAGTTGGCGACTTGAAGAACGCGAAACACGAACGCGCGGACGCGAGATCCGGTCCAAATCGGAAACGCCCGGTCGAGACCCGAAGACGAACGGCGTTCCGTTGTGTGCCCCCCCTGGCGCTTTGTTCGTCTTTCTGTTGAACGGCCGCCGATCGGTCGACTGTTTTACTCGACATCCGTTTCGAATCGGCGACGTCATTGCTTTTTGGACGTCAGACGATTTTCGGCTGGTTTTTTCTTTTTGCTTACGCGTGATAAAACTTATCGGTTATTATTTCTACCGATCCCGCGCGAAACGGTCGCGGCTATGGTAAATTTTAGTTCTGGATCCGCGCCTGAGCTATGGACAATGTCCGCGGTAACGACGACCCTCGTATAGCCTCGTATACCTCGTATACCCTCGTATAACAGCCGCTGTACATTTCTACTCCTGACTATAGTTTTTGGTTTTCATACTCTCAGTGTATATTAAAAAAAAATTAAGAAAAAATTAGAGTGTACGTTTTTCGATGCCCCCCTCTGCCCCCCCGAAATAATTTTCGAATCCGGTTCGTTCGGTCGAGACGGGAACGCGCCGAGAAAAACCGTTCGCGGTCCTCTGGAAAACGGGGGCATTTGTTTTTTTATTCTTTTGCTTGACGCGTATTTATTTTCGTTATCCTGTTTATGTTTTGATATGAAACAAGTATTTTTATCTCATTTGAATTGGACCGCTTGACGCCTAAATCCAATAAGCCAAAACGTCATTTACCTTATAATTTGATGTCGATAAGAAAACGTTAACACGAATACAATAAATGAACAAACGTACAATTTAAAACGTTACGACTTGTGAATAATTCTGATAACGTGGTTTTTTTTCTTCTCATTATTTTTAGTACGTTTAATGAACGCGTTTTGTCGATTTTATTAGTGTTCGATTTGCATCAGCGATTAATTTACGAGTATATTGCGAATGTTGTGACCACAGCAATTAGTAAACGCGACTATAGATCGAGCTCGGAATGAAAACGTAGGCGTCCGTCCGCGTTCGTTTTGAATGGCCGGTTCGACCGCCCGGACGCAAGAGTGCGCGTCACAAAACCCGACGGTACGGGATTCACACGGTAAAAATTTGTCGAAAATCGGTAAAAATTGTCGTTGTACAGGTGACGTCCAGGGGGGGTTTACGGGAAAACGGGCGAAAACCGTTTAGAAAACGGGGGGACGCGTGTTTCTGACCGGAACCTCCAACGCGTATCGAGTTCCGCCACTGGCAAATGACTCGGGAACGATACCGACGGAAAAAACTTTTACGACGTCGGATCCCAAAACGGACGACACGGCGTGCGCGTTTTCACGATTCGTTTTCCACGACCCGAAGCCGTGTATCGTTTCTGCGTGTGCGTTCCGGCTGTTTTCTGGCCACGTTTCGCGCACGCGCCCGTAAAAGCGTTTTGTTTGCCGTAGCGGCCAGGCGCCGCAGCCGTCCGGACACTTGTATGCGCGATGAATCGCGACGTCCGTTTCGTTTTTAAATAAAAAAACGTCCCTTTACTATACAGTTTTACCGTAAATAAAAAAAAATCACAAACAAAACCGTATATATACCGTATATGTGATATTATTAGTTTTGATATCATTAACTGCTCGACGACGGCAGTTTATCGTGTCTCGTACAATTATTTGTACGGTTAAGACCGTACGTGTTATCAGCGGCAGCACAAATCGACAGATTAAACAACGTCCGTCAATCGGCCGGACCGTTTCGAGAGTTCTGTTTTTTTTTTAAGTGATTAATACCGTAATTCAAATCGGGTTCGCTAGTTTTATATTTGTATAAAATACTATTGAAGAAATCGTACGGAGAAATATTTTTAATTGGAAAAAAAAATGATAATAATAATAATAATAACGGTTAGAAATCAGGTTTTATATTCGTTGTGGGAATACGCGCGAGTTTTGTGATATAGAATATTTCGTTTTAAAAAACGTCCGACCGAGGTGCACTCGGTGTCGACGTTCTTTTTGTTGATCTTTCGTTTTCAACGACGCTTGAAATGAAACCGTCGCGGAACGTTCCGGAGACACCTGGAAAATCGGACGTGCACAGGCGTATTGGTACGCCGCGGCAAACGTGCGTTTCTTTACTTACAATCACGCGGGTCCGACACGTAAAGGTAAAAACCGATTCGACAACGGGACTTAACGTTTATCGTTTTAACTTCTTCCATTGTTGTGTCGGCCCATCGCGTTTGTTTAACGCGCGGTATTACGTTACGTCGCGTATCGGTTCGTTCGTTCGCCGGCGAACGTTCGGACACGGGTAACGACTTACGAAACGCGACGCGTTCGGTCCGGACAGGTTAGGTGGGTAACGGCGAAAAGTTTAGTGTCCGAGTTGAGAGAGAACTGTCGCGCGTGTCATCGCGGAGGTCGTCCCAGACATTCGAAACGATCGATTCCGTCCCTTTCACGGAAACGTTGTGACGTTCGCGATTGTTTTATTGTCTTCATCTCGATCATCTCGATCCACACGTGGATCGGTCGCTACAGCGTGCGCTCGAAATCGACTTTGGAACACACACGCCATTGACATTAATTCGTAATACGTAATTTTTTTTTTGATGTTGTAAATAAGTATAATATTATATTGTTTCGCATGCTTACGTCGCCTAGTCGTATATTGTATATTCCTCGTATATTGTCTTGTGTTTACGACCGACGTGACGTGTACATTTCGCTCGTTGAACTCCTTAAAACCGGCCCTTGTTATACCTAAATCTGCCTAAATACCGCCGTCACCACAAAACCAGTAACGTCATAACCGATTCGCGTCGGGCGAACAAATGGGTTATAAACCACACCGTTAATTTTGGTAAAAATACTTGCCGACGAAAATTATGTCATCTGTAGTTAAAATATTTCCCGTGGTTAGTAGTACCGAACGGCCGACCCCACGTACCCAAAGCGTTCGCGTGTCGGACTGCTTGCGGAACGTACCGTTGTACGCAGGACCGGCGCAAAGTAGGGAGGGTCGTGACACTCTCATTTTGTTCGTCAAAGCTACTTTAAGCCGGCAGACTTGATCGTAACCGAACGATATTCGTCGAATCGATAAGAAGTAAAAAAAACCAAATCCGTATCACACCTGTATAAAACCTGATAACGGTTTAACCACCTACGACGGTTTTTCTATTAACGTGTTCTGTTCGGCAACGCTCTCGTGCGCGTCGAACGATCGTGACGCGCGTCATAATGTTATTATTATTATTATTACGATTATTATTTAAAAGCGACTCGGGTTCGACCCGGTGTCCGTATCCTGTGTGTCGGGTTCAGATCGCCAAGACACAGAGGCTTCGACATTCGTTCACCGTTGTCTCCGTCCATATAAAATCAACGTTCAGGAACTTGCCAACTGTATGAACCGTATTTGTAATTGCCGTTTGACATGTGTACATTGATTCGTTTCTAGCGTTTTTCTAGGCTATTGCGTAGTTTTCGTGGTATGTTCGACCATGTGGACGAGAGCACAATCGGCCCAGCTGTTTTACTCCGTTCGTTTCCCACAGACGGTCGTCTGTCGTTAATATTATTATTGTTACGTGCGCGTTGCGCTCGAATTACCACTTTTCGTTTTGCTTTTCACGAAGGCCGACGGCGGCGTTCGTGTTTCGGGGGATCTCTCGTTCGCGACAGTTGTTGGTAATAAGCGGCGGCCGCGTCGCGTTTTGTTTATCGGTCGTCTCGTCTTTCGATCGAGATAACAATATTATTACGGCGCATGATACGTAAAACGTTGTCTCCTAATTGGTCCGCGACGAGGCCCAGAACCGTTCCGGATCGTCCGTAATAAATAATAATATAAAATAACGACCGCGTGCCACGTGATAAGTCTCGTTTTTTCGTTTTTCTGGTAACTCGTGTACGTATACACAATGGTCGCTTGATTTATGCGCCGCCAGACCCGGGCGTGCGCACGCGCGTCGAAAGTCAACAAGTCGATAGACGGAAACGCTTCGTTCGCGTTTACACCGACCAGACGTATTTTCTTGTTTGGGCTGTAATTGTAAATTTTCCGGATGTTCGTCCGCACGTGTTTGTGTGTCGTGCCCGACGTCACGCGTCGCGAAAAATCAAAGCGGGAGGTTATGGCCGGGAAGAAAAACAAACACGTTCGAAGGGGTTCTGCGCTAGTGATTTACGCGGTGTTTTCATATCCGTGTCCAGCAGCGGCCGCGGACGCACGACGTTCTCCGGCCGACCGACCTAATTTCCCGTCGAATCGGATTCAGTGACGCTGGGGAGGTTAGGTCAGTGTGCATCTTATCAAGCGCGTGTTCACGGGAACGACGGGGTGGTGCGCTCTTGGAACGGCCCGGTTCGGATATCGGAAATCGTGTGACGTAATATATTACATGCCGGGCTCGGTGGACTCCGCTCCTTGTTGTCGGATGGGTGCGGGGACCGTTACGGTCCGATTGTTTATTTTTGTAACGAATGTAGTTTAATAATTATATTCCCAATATTTAAATTGTCGACAGTCCAACCGAAACCGCTGTCACGATTCGGTTTGTGTTTTTAATAAACACGTGCCGTTGCGCGTTGATTTTTTTGCGACCCTCACGGCTTTCCTGGTTTTCAATCAATCGCCGTTATCCGTCTCCGACGCGACGTTCACACATGACATTCGGTCTGACGACCAAAAGTCGGCGAATCGTCACGCCGTAGGTTCCTCTGCGTTTGTCGCGCGCTCTCGAATGGCCGTCCGGCAAACGCGCTTCGATTTCGAGTCGTTTCGACGGTTCGGTCGACTTTAGTTTCGGGCGAACCGAACTGAATCGTTAACTCGCTCGGTCCCGTAATATTTGGTAAAAAAAAAAAGGTGCAAAATAGACAAAACGCCGTCGCGGAACCACGTAACGTTCGGAGACGTACATTTCGACAGGACGAATAAAAAACACACTTCAAACGAATCCTCGTTATAAATGATAATAACGTTTTTCGCTCAACTCGACTGCGCGATACGTATGTATATTTCTTTTTCCGAGTTCGTTTCGTGTCTTAACGATTTAAAACGATCCGGCGGAACATTACGTGTACAAATCTAATAACGACTACTCACACATCCTATTATCTCTTTATTTTTATTTTATTCCAGCGTCTCTCATCACGTACGTTAAACACACATAAAATGTCTCTACCATTCGAACGCAATCTTTCGTACGGGTTTTGTCTTGCGTATTTATCTCTCCGGGCGTCGTTTGTCATTATTATTATTATTATTATTATTATTACTGTTATTATTACTGTTATTATTATTATATTAAACACGAACAAGTATTCGATATACTCCGAGAACCTTTTACATATAAACTAATAGTGCGTTTTGTTTCGGTTTTTTTTTGTTTTGTTTGTCAAATGGGTACATATGGTTACCGGTATAATATATTATAAAATGTGTAATATACTGCGGTACGTTATATCGAATCCCGTTTAGTAACTGTTGATGAAAAACCCATTAAAAGAAGAAAAAAAAGTGAAAATAACGAGTTCCGTATAAATTACGTGTTCACGGAGAACTCTGATATCTGCGCAAACGTTTTGTACATTTGAATAACCGCGTTCGTCCGCGTGTTTAAATATGCAATCGACTTCAGGATTATACTGAAAACAACGGTAAACACGACGGTCTTTGAAAAAGAGGTTGTTTTTATATTTCCCGTCGATCATGATCGAAATAACCGGTCCGCGAACGTCATACTTTCCGTCCGTACCAATATATAACGTTGAATACGCACGCGTAGAGAGGGTCGTCGTAAAAAATCGCTTACAAAACGGCGTTTACGAGGCCGGACGACGACGAGCTTAAACGCGGTCAGGATTTCGACGTGAAGGCGATCGGAAACGCATTCTCGCCGAGGAGTGTTGGAATGCCGGAACGCGCGTTGCCTTCGTGTACGAACGGGAGTAAACGATCATCGTGCTTGAGATCAGCGTCAAAATTAAATTCGGTTCACTTCAAGTGGTCGAATCGTCGTCCGGCTTTTCAGGTCTAAAACGGTACGAGAATGGTTCGACTCGACGAGCCGAAACAAATCCGACGGCTGTCCCGGCTCTGGGTGCATTTTAATGCGCTCGTTATACACGTTTTTCTCACAGTTACGGTTAACATTCGAAATATTTTTTATTCTCCGGTTCCTTTATCCTTTCGCTACGACTCGGGTTTTTTCGTTTTCCGAACGAAGGTTTGTTTTGATTCAAACGTGAGTACGCAACGCGGGCGAACTTGTCGAACCGTGTGTGGCGGGCGTGTGACAAACTCGGATCTGACCTACCCCCGACTTCGACGGTAACGTCGTCACGATCGTTATTGTCACGTATCGTACGGCGGACGAAAAAAGGGACGACCGCGGCTTTAGACGTCTGAGGACATTGTCGGGCGTGTGCACGCGTCGTACATCACGTACGGTTTATTACGTTAGAACGTTTGAACGTATAATTATTAATTTGTGTACTACAAGTTACAACAACTGCTTATTACGGTCAATATGTACGTGCATTAATATATAGTTTAACCGCGTACGTCTCACACCGTTACATATATATATAACACGCAATATACATAGTCATCGTCAAAACGCAGCACGAAGTTTCGACACGTCTTCAAAATACTACCGACAAGCGCGAGTATACACACACACACACGTGTATATACATATATCTTATTATATTATGCTGTTATATCGTCTTTCGAAAACCATTAAATACGATATCTCATCACTAATACCGTATATTATATATATATATATTACGTGTATGTTTATACGCCGTCGGACACGTCGGTTTAAAATGTAAATTCCGTCGAGAGATTTTAAATTAAACAATAATAATAATTCCGGTGCACTTTACTATAATATCACGCGCGCGCCGCGCCGCACGTTAACGTAACGTGCTGACAAAATATTACAACAAAATCGTATTGTAAGCGCACTATATACGATCGAAGATCAACGTTATATTGACTCGTCGACAAATGATAGTCCGTCTGTTACGACAAGTCTATGACGTCGTGGTTTCTCGTTTCTTTTTTTCTTCTGCGTCTCGACCGAGCGGCCACACGTATCGCTCTGGCGTCGCTTACCGTCCATCGTTCTTACCGGTCCCTGTGACGATTTTTATTTTATTAGCCACTCGACTACGACAGTACTCCGCGTTTTGGAATTCGAACGAACGCGTACCGTTATTATTTGGATACGCCGCGGTAACGTAACACAAAACCAATTGTTGAACGAATTTTCTAGTTCAATACGTTTTGGTTTCAAATCAGGTTTCCCGACACCGTTCGATTCTACCCACGCCATACTGTTTCTTGTTTTCGACAAAACAAAACGCGACATAATTTTATTCTTAAACATATTTTCATCTCCCACACTGACTCGTGTGTGTGTGTGTGTGTGTTTACTTACCAACTTAAACTGACTGCCCGAGTTACGGTAGGATTACAGGTTTATACTTCAAAGTTCCTATGATGCGTTCGCGCGGGCATGTTTCTTTGAACAATAACGTGTATATATAGTTGGCTTAGGTTAGTAGTTCTAATGTTTACCGTTCGATTTAAGTTTCGTTCAAGTTTCAATTCCAATTTCAGACGAAAACAAACGTAACGACGTATTAATTATCATTGTTTCCCCGTTGTCTGCTCTTTAAATTATGTTCGACCCTACCAAAGAGTTAATTTAAACTCAATTATTATTATTATTATTATCGATCGTTCGTTTTTATCCGTATGCATACGAAACGCTAGTACGTTACGTGTATTATTCGTGATTCCGCCGCTTTTGAATAAATACATTCGACTATCCGTTCGCTGTGCGTTGCATATAAGTTACTCGGTTAAAAACATATGCTACAATATAGTGATTTATCGTGTTTAACACGCGTAACATTTCATTTAAGGTCTAACGCTTGTTCGAAATTAAATAGTAATTGTTGTTTGTTTGTTTTTTTTTATGTACGTTCAATAATTAAATTGTATTGCATAAACCGTATGCGTGTACATCGTATTGTATCAATAAACTAATTAACGTTTCGATTTTTTCTAGGATTCCACGGTTGTACGGCTCAAGGTTGGACGGTTAGTACCAGCGACGGTTGCTAAAAATGGAAATCACGTATGAATAATGTATGTGGAAGCGGGAATGCGTTTTATACGTTACGGTGATTTTAAACTCAATAACTCGGCGAATATAATATATCGTGAACGGTAACGTCTGAAAAAAACGTTTAGTTTTATTCGATATATGTGTTTCGTTGTTGCGCGTCGTACACGAAAACGGATTATCCACGTTTCGTGTTTTGAACCGTACCGTTTTTAGTTTCTCGTGTTCATAAATGGTTTTTCTTTTTCTTTTTTTTTTTTAATTTCGTAACAAGTTTCATACGCATTAGTTCATTTTAAAACCGTTTGGAAAAAAAATAACAGTCGCGTAGTAGTGTTTCAAGACAGAATTCTAAACACGATTGTTGAAAATTTTTTTTTTAATGTTTTTATTAATTATCATTCGTCGCACATACGCGCGTGATTTGTGCACAAACCGGGGGGAGGGGGCAAATCCCTCCCCCAAGAAGCTTATTATTATTTCGCCTATTTATTTTTGATTATAAATCTTATATATATATATAAGTATCATAATTTGACCAAATTAGAAGTAAATGTTATCAATAACTATTATATCGACGTTTACAATCGTGTAAAATTTAAAATTGCTATCCGTTGTCGTCATCGGACATTGAGCTACTGATTAATACGATCGCTATTGGACTTTTACGTTTTAACGTATTTAAAATGAGTATATTCTCTTCCCCCTCCTAACCTAACCCCCCAAAAAAAATAAAAAAACAGATGACACGCCGCTCGGCCTACCCGTGTCTCGACCGCGTACGTGCGCGGTTCGTCGTGTTTCGCTGCCCGCGTGCCGTCGTCGCGTGTTTTACCAAACGATACGCGCGCGTTTCTGACGGAAGACCCGGACGTCGGAAATACGTGGTCGAACCACGTCGGGCAATTGTCGAGTAAACGGGCCGCGGCACGTGCGACGAGACGCGGCGTAACACATCGTTTACACGCCGGGAATTTTAAGATCGCGTGTCAACCCATTTGTTTCCAGATAATAATCGGTTTTGTGATCGTGTTTATAACACGCGACGCGTCCCCGCTCAATTCCACGCCACGCGTCTCAAAACAATTTTATGATAAACGATAAGTAATATGATAAATCACGTCATTTTTTTATCCCGAACACTCGAAGGTTCGACAACGTCCTCCACGTACGGCGAAGGAAAATCTTTGCTCCGACCGAATAGTTTCCCGAAACCGAGTGTTATGTTTTTTTTAACAGGATCCTTCGTCGAATCGTGTAAGTGGGTATAGACTGCTCCACTGACATTCGGAAGTACCGACGAAACTCATTTGGGGTCATTTTATAATTGAGGAAATAAGTTTAGAAAAAAACCTCCTTTTTCGTTCCTTTCCGTATTGACCGGATGAACCCATAATTTTCAGCTACTTGTGGACTCATTTCTTTCAACTCTCCTTCCCAACCGCTGTCAGACGAACTTGAATAATTCGTAATATGTTCTCTTATCAAAATACAGAATGATACTGACACTCACTACGTACAAATTCGACTAGTTCGACTATTTATTTATTTTATTATTGGGCATGGTATCCGCCGCGCGTTGTATTGCGTTGTATCGATGTGCACAACAGTTTATTGTGTCCCTATCTCAACAGTCGCGGGACAGCGGCGCCGAACTAAATCCTGGTGTGAAACGGCGACGAGATCAACTTTGGAGTACCCACCACTACGCCATAGACATTAATTTGTGTTACATACGTGTATACAGTTTGTTTGATAAAATAAGTATCGTATTATATTTGCACAATATAAACGAGGCACGTGCGTTCAGTTATTAAAATTTATCAATCTCACCGATTATAACCTGTTCACCATCGATTGTCGTACCTGTCCAACCGAACACCGCCGTTATACATAACCGATCGTGTCGGTGAATTGGTCATGGCTATAGGTTACAAAATTATGACGTTCATTTAAAAAAGACTCGCCGACAGAAATCGTGTCGCCTGTAGTTGAAGTTAGTACCGAACAGCCGACCACCGCCCAACTTAAAATAGGGGGTGAGCGGCCGGCCCTCTTCGGGTATGGGTCGCTGGCCGCGGACAGTGGGGGTGGGGGGGGGACGAGTAGATCTTCGGGATCGGGGTCGAATCTAAGTCGAAATCAGTGCGGTTATCCGGGTCAGGCTTTGAGATTAACGTGAAAGCGCACGCACGTCGTTAAAACGGCTAGTGGACACGTGTACTCGATAACGCGAGATCCAGTACGACCCCGGACGCTTTGTGTACGGGCACGATCACGAAAACGATATGGCGTACGCGAGGCAATAAAATCTACACGTCGAGCCCTCGGCGGGCCGTGTTACGAAACGTTTTCCGAATTCCGTTCGAAAAGCCGCGCTCGTCACGCACAGTCGACTTGCAGCGGACCGTAAAAAAGAATGAAAATAAAACAAAACGGTACGTACGAAACACGACGTCGACGCCGATATGGTTGTGAAACGTTCGCTTTTGTTTGTCGGAAAACGGACGAACGTCGACAGTCCGCGGTAGGTTCGGTCTACGCGTGTCGGAATGGACGCGATTCTACTCTCGTCGATATATTTATGTACGTATATAGATTACACGTGTACAAAGCAGTGGCGTACTTTAGTAGGGTGAGGGTAACAAGGGCATTTGCCCTGCCCCGCCTCCCAAGAAGCTTTTTAGTCTTTTGCTGAATGCACATTTATTTTTGATTATATAATTTGTTTTCCACAATATTATAATCGTGTGATGATATTCAGTTATAGTTTTTTGATATGACTTATCAATATATATATATATAAATATCATAATTTGACCAAATTAATATTACAAGTAATGGTTATGATCACGTTAGGACGTCAATATTAAGTCACTATTATCTATTGCTATTGGACTTTTACGTTTTAATGATTTTAAAGTGAGGTATTTAATACTTTGCTCCTCCACTCCCCCCAAAAAAAAAAAAATGTTCACAGGTACGGCACGTGTAAAAAGCGACAGATTTCGAAACACGCGCGTGTCGGACCGTTGACGGCCGTCGTGCCGCATCGAAGAGTCAGAGTCCAACTGATCCTGGTTTGATTTTATTGTCGGTGTGACAATCACAGAGTCAGAACTGTGGTTTTGAACCGTGGTTAAGCTGTGGTTTTACCCACGTGTTGATAACAGAATAGCTGTAAGATTAATGATGTTGATTTCGTTTTTATTTATTCCTACATTCAATTTAACTAATTCAAGTGTTTATGAAAAAGTTGTTTTTAGAATTTATTTAGTAGCTGGTGTCTGAAAATCAACCCGACGATTACGTCGGTTGGGTCAGGTTATCGACGTTAACGAACAACCAGTCGAATCGCAGATCGGTGGCTCGGTGGCAAACTTCGGTTTGAACCGGGATACCCAGTGAACCGTGAGTCCGAGCCGTTATTGTGAAACCGGACCGTCGGAGTCACGAACGAAGCGCGACGCTCGAACCAACAAAGTATGAAATCGGGTCGCGGCGGCGGACCGCCTCGAGAACGTTCCGTGCGTTGTCGGGCCGAACCGTTTTTTTCTTCTTAAATCGCACGTCGGCACGCGCGACGGAACCGTAGATAACAAAAGACCCTTGTCGTCCGCGGACAGGAACGTGCCCGAGGGCGCCGCCACGTTACCCGTCGGCCGGCGCGCGCGCAATCGGACCGGAACGGCGGCCGCGCGAAACGTTATCGCCGCCACACGACACCTGTTGACCACGATCAACACACGCGATATCAGAAAACCGGCGACGAAAAAGGCCATCGGATCGCGTTTTCTCGTATAAACGAGCGTTTGTGAACAAATCAACGGAAAAACGTTCGCTTCGAATTCAGCAAAACCGTACGTATATTTCATCCGTTGTTTCTACCATTATAGCGGCGGGGGTTTAGGCGGGGTCGGACAATCGGCTACGCGTCCTTGAACGGTTCTTCTCGGCGTTCTCGTGACGATCGTCGGCCGGCGGCGACCGAAAAGTCGATCCGATCGGCCCGACGTTACGGTGACACGAACGGCACGTGCCGCGCGCGTACATCGAATCGACTTCAATGGGCGCACGGACGTGAATCGTTGAAAACGAACAATTCGCTAGTAAGCCGACAAATACCGTTTTGTTACGTACGCAAACAACAACGAATGGAAGGACAACGCCCGAACGCTTGCGGTGTTTTGCGGTGTTTACCCGTCTAAGACGAACGGTCTCTCGAACCGTGTGTGTGTGTGTGTGTGTGTATGTGTGTGTGTGTGTGTACGTGTGTGTGGGGGTGGGACGAGTAAAAATGCCTGTTCGACACGAATTCGATCGGTTTTCGGGCGTGTGCGTGTCAACGGTTAGTCAGTTTTCGATTTCGACGTGTACCGCGCACGCGCGCACACACACACACACACATATACATATATGCAAAAGTCGAAGGCTTTTAAAAAAATAGCGTTCACGAGATAAACGAAAATCACGCGAACAATATGGACAATACTGTACCTAGTGTTCCGTATCGTCGCCGGTCTCGTTCCGTTTATGGATGACTTTGCGTTTGGACACGATTGGTATTCCGAAGTTAACACGTTAACAAACCCCCCCGCCCCCACACCACCGCCGCGGCGTCTAAGACGGTAAAAAGTTACGGGGTTTCCGACGTCGTATTGTTTCGCGGGGGTTATTTTTTTTTCTTTACACGAGGTCCGCGCCGCGTGCGCGCGAAAAGCGAACGAAACGGACGCACTCGATTTGTCTCGCGTACCTCTCGTTTTCCGACGACCACGACCACGACCACCACGACGACCACGACCACGACCACGACCACGACGGCGATATCGTTTTCCGGTGTCGTTTTCGACGCTTGACGAAACGGTCTCGCGAAACGTACACGCCGCTCTGTTTAGGCTCCGCGAGCGTCTGTCGACATGTGTTTCACGCGCCGGTTTTCGAACGCGCGATCGCCGCACGGAAACGCCGTTCGTCCCGCGCAAACAAAGCTGAACAAACAAACAAATAAAACACTATTCTAACGCGGCGACAACAGCGCGTGTATTTACGCGGCGCGGGGCCGTCGACGAGACCGCGTCACGGATAACGAAAATTAGACGCCGCGTCGTATGCCCGGGCGCGATGCACGTTAACGCGCAGACTCACGTCAAGTCGGTATGTCATATTTTGTCGTACGAAAGGGGGGGGCCTTAGAAAAAACAAATATATTTGACACGTGTAAACCCACCGGGGCGGGATCCGGGACGACATTTTTCAATCTATCTTAAAAATAGCCGCGACGCTCCAGGCGCTTCCGCGTTTCGAGGGTGTTCGCCGAGTGAACTAACCTAACGCGCGAAACATAAATGAATCCCGTCGACGTAGGCTGCTTAGCGCGTTTACTTTCCCGAAACGCCCGGTTTCAATGATCGACTGTTTGGTCGTTTGAGTGTTTTGGTTTTCGCGCGTTTTTCGACAGCTAATCGATATTTCGTCGAATTTTGAAAAAGACGGAGCCGTCTCCGGAGCGGCCGATCAGTTATTTACCAGTTTCGACCGTACGTTAAGACCTAACCTAAATACTTGACGTCCAGCAATATTAAAACGAATAGCTATTACGACCAGGCGAGTCGAAAAAGAAACGGCACGGAAACGATACCCGAGCGCTCGTGCCGTTCGATCTCAACGCGGTTAGGTTTCGCGAAACGTCACCGTCACGTACGGATCCCGGACGCACCTCAATGTCGCGCTCGCCGTTACCGTCCGACGTCAAATGTTGAAGTTTTACTTTTTACCACCGATCTTTGAAATATTTTCGTTATGCGGCGATCACGTAATTACGTTCCATGTCTACGGCGATCGCCCGAAAACGAACCAGTTCGTGATTGAAATTAAAATATGTGATAACGACAACAGACGTGTATACACGATCATATGGATATCACGTTGCTGGTCGAATGATTTATTCATCGTGGGGGGGATGATATTTTCAAAATGAACTTTGATCGTTGAAAACATAAATATCATGATTTAAGGGTAAATAAATTCACTCAATTAAATTATTAAATATGTTTATTTATTTTTTTTTTTTGCCGATTCATCCAACACATCATCTGCGGCAGGGGTCCCTTTTTATTATCTAATAATATAATTGTATTTTGAAATTTTTAATCAATGGGTAATAAACGGCATACCGTTAAAACCAATACGCAATAACAAAAAGGTCACGGGTATGTCCCTCCCCATCACCAACCACCGCCACCGCCACCGCCCGTTTGACCGTCGCTGGTCGTCCTTAACAGGCGGACATCGGGTTCCGGTCCGCTGTTGTTGATATATTGTTACGCGCGTTCGTGGCAGATTTCAAAACCGATAAACCCGATTGTTTACGACGCGAATCGGCTACCGAAACGGCCGAACGCGAGATATATACGACCACGACCACGCCGCGTTGTTGTTATTATTATTATTATTTTATTTATCTGGTGAAAATATCGTCGTTTTCGACTCCGCGGAATATTGTTAGTACGTTATACGGACCGGTTTTACGGACCGCGCGGGAATCCCGTGAGACGGACGTGTCTGGTGAACGCCCGAATCCGTAGCACGATCTACCACTACGGGATACGGTACCTCATACATCGTCCCGGCCGACTTCTCAATAAACGTCTTCTTCGTCCGTCCGACAAATACGGTAACAAGGGTTTGTGGGTGGGAGAGGCGAAACGGTCTTGGCGGACAATACGACTCGACGATGTTATTATATTGCCCGTCGTACGGGAACGGGTGTAACGTTGTGCACAACGTCGTCTCATGGCGATTATGACTTTTGACATTTGTGTGTTGTACACGTAGTCAGAGACGAATGAGCCGGCGAACGTTTGCGTTACGGACGGGACCGCCGAAATCGCGTTTTTCCAACCGAACGTTCGCCGCGCTCGAACAGACCTGGAACGTTGTTACCGAGCCGACCCGACGGTTGAAACCCGAGACCGGGCGGTCATAAACGTTACCATCTTCACCGATCGAAACGCGAGTCGGACCGCAGACAGGTGACTCCGCTGCCTGCTAACACATGCGCGCGAACGGAAAAAGCCCGAAGAGGCGTACGACGGCGATGGGTCCATTTCACGTCGGCACCCGGTCCGTAATTCGCCGCGCGCTTGACGTGGCGCTAATAACATCACGTCTATGTGCCCGTCTGTTTGAACGTCACGCGAGGATCGTTCAGAAATTTTCGTAAAAAAAACCCTCCACCCTCAAAAAAAAAAAAAAAAATGCGCGTATATATTTTCATGAAGTGTACGTGTTTTTTTTTACGCCTGCGTCGAAGAGTTCGCCGGACCATTTGTCAGCTCCATTTGGTCAGAAGAATCGCCCGGATCTCATTGACATTTCGCCGGCAGGTTTTCGTCGTAATCCCGTCACACGTGATCGACGTGTCGGAACAACCTAACCTGCGGTTTCGCTAAGCAAAGCCGAGAGAAAACAAAAACGGATGACCGAACTTGCTTGCGTCTGGCTTGCGACCTTATACTTTCTGAATTCTGAAAATCCGTTTTCGCGCCGAAACATCCGAATTCCTAAACGATATCCTCGGGCTGCGTTCGGTTCGTGCCGAAAACCCGCGGACTTCTCGAACCGATACGGGAACTCTTTCGCGTAAATTCCGGTCGAATCGGGTTCACGGATCGATTTTTCTCGAAAACTACTCCGTGGATTTACGACGAATTTCGCGTACTTATTTCTTCCGAATCAAACAGGTTTTCGGCTGTGACAACGTACAAAACAACGCGCCGTTTGGCTAATGACGGTAAAAAAAAAAGAAAAGAAAAAGAAATGTTTCGAAACGGCCTCGTCACGGGGACGTCGGACGACCGAAAACGGAAGTCGACCGTTTCAAAACTAGTCTCGTCGGTTCTAATTTTTGTTTTTGTTTTTTTCGAACAGGAGTCAAGAACTTCGGTCATCCCGGACGGGGACGACCCTCTACCATCATCTACAGTTACACGACGACTTCGCGGATCGTCTTCGAAAGCTGACTTGACCGTCAAGCCAAGCGGTTAGTTCCGATTCAGTGCGGACGGAACTGATCGGTGGTCGGTGTCGTGTTCGACTGTCGACTAGAGTCCGTCGGCCGCCGACGCGATATAGAAACGACGATGATCATTTCGTTATTACGCTGACGCCGCGGACCGGTACGGAGAAGGTAAAAATAATAAAAATAATAATAATAATAATAATAATAATAACACGTCGTTGCCGATGCTCGTCACGTCCGACGGTTTTTAATTGCGATTTTATAATTACGCAACCGCCGCGGCCGGTCGTTGCACACGTCGCGCGTACCTTTATATTATAATAATATTATTATTACGTACGTAACGCGTAAACACACGCTCATTTTATACGCGTACGTACAAAACGAGAACGTCCACGAGCAGCCACGTCGTATTGCACCGGACCTTGGACGATCCGTTTCCTAGAACGATGTCGCACGATGAGCGTTTCAATTAAAGTCCTGGCGTGTGCGCGTGTTCGTTTTTTATCCGTTTCTAAACATTCTCACGGTTGACGCGGACGCGTTCGAACTGCCGTCAACTATTATCGTTTGCACGTGCACTTCCTCAATCCGTCCGCGGCGCGTTTATTTGTCGATTGAGTGTTGTGAACTCAGCAGTTATCAATCTAACATATCCAACAAATTTGTTGGTCGTTTGTCGGATGTTGTTGGACAACTTACAAAACTTGTCGGACTTTATTTTCGCCGGTATACTTAATTGAACTTTTGCACCGCTGAGTTCACACCAGCAGTGCGAAAGTTTGTTGGACCTTAGTTTTTTTTATATACGTTTTTTTCTATGCGCCGCTAGCGTGAAGTAAACTGAATGTTCATGTTTTGAAAATCGCCCGATGTCACATATGGAATGTAGAACACGGTCAAAGTACGTAGGAACGATAATTTTCCGAAAGTCAATGTGAGTGGTTAGAACCCCCTAAACTCTCTCCCCTTGAACACGCCAAGTGGCTTCTGCCGATCGGTCGAACCGCGGTCAACATGGGCGCCAACGGAGTCGAAAAAAAATTCAAGTGTCGATCGCGTGATCTTGGTAGACGGAGCTCGGTTAGTTCGCATCGTTTTTTTTTGGAATTCCGATTATTGCAACGGCCCCGGAGTGAAACGCGAACGACGTTCCACCACACGGAGGTGTACGTTTGACCGATCCGTAAAGTCGAGTGCATTTTCCGCTCGTGAACGCGATACGAGCGCGAGGCCGCCCGCAGGGGGTAAGGAGGCGAGAGGGGCAACGTCCCCTCCCCCTTCCGCTGTTTCATTCGATATTTGTTTGAATTGGCGATATAACTCCTTTTAAATGTCAAATAATTATCGGTGTTTTTTTTGAACGTGTGATAAAATAATCGATTGTTATTCCCACTAATCCCGCCCGATAGATAAAACCGTGTGCGCGGAAACAACATTACAGAACGGCTGTCGTGACGTTTGATAATTTCAACGGTCGATTTTTAGTTTCGTCGTGTCGAGAGTATATTAAAAAACCATAAAAAATCAGGCCGTACATTTTTCGACGGCCCGAAACGTTTTTCGTGCACGCGGACTTGTATACGCGCGTCACGTAGTAGCCGTCCGCCGTTTTCCGAACACTGGAAGCAATTAACACGATCGGATAGTAGCCGTCAATGAAAAAAAAAAAAACGGAAAAAAACCACTGTGGGGGCGCGAATCGTTTTCGGCGCAAATAACACGGAGAGAAAAAATTATGTTTATTACAAAACGTCCGCGTGGACGCGAATAGGAAGGAAAAATAAAAACGAAAATAAATAACGCGCGCTCGCTCGTCGTCGTCGTCGTGTGGGCGCGGCGAGTTCCATTAAGACGCGGCAGCGGCCGTACCTGGTAAACGTACACTAAATACACACACACACACACACACACACGGACAGTAAATAATAATATTATTATCGTATAAAAACGCGCGTATTAAAATCGTACGGAACGTCGCGGCGGTCGTATAAATAATATCGAAGAAGAAAAAAACAACGGAACGATATGTCTAGGAGATTATGATTATGATTATGATTATTATTATTATTATTATCTAGCAGCGGGACGCGGACACTGGCCGACCTACCGTGCCCGCACGGTGATGATGAACAACGTGTACTAATTCGTGGCGCCAACGACGGCGGCGCCGCGACAACAGGTTTCCGTTCGTGGCGTATAAACGTCCGGTCGTCGTACGTGTCGCGGTGCCAAACTCATCGGACGTGGCGTTCCGGCCCGGCTGATCGACGTCTTGAAATCCTTTTCGTCGCTCCAGCAGTTTCCGGATGGAAAATCGGCTCCGACTTATCCGCCAGCGGAACTGCACAGACGATCTCCCGATGATCCTGCCCTTCAACTCGTCTCTACGCGAAACTCCAACGTCGTTCCTACGCCAAACGCACTTCCTTCTGTACTACGACAACAAACCGACCTCGTTAGACCGGTGGAGACCCGTCAAGAACTACCGCGATAATCTTCCCTGAAGAACGTCGCCGACACACCCCCACCCCACCCCCACTAATTCGAAACGCGCCTGTTAGTTGGTCCAACTCGATCGAATATCGCGGAGCACAACTCGTTTCCTTCTATTCCCCACGATAACCAATAAAAGCCCGCCGTCACTTGAAACCAAACTCTACTTACATTAGAAAACTTATATCCGTCTTATCGTTACTCACGCTAAGACTCTGATAACCGATCTCCCGTTAGCAACCTTACCGTCAGAAAAACTACAAACATGACTTCACTGTTCAAACTTCGCCCGCGCCCAAAACTTTGTCCAAAAAGCACCAACGATACACATATCCGTCCGACTCCGGCAGGAGCTCAAGCCCGAGACGGATACGCACGCGCGTTCGACTCGAGCCGCCGACACCCATTTGTCTTCTACGCGACAGAACGTGCCGTACCCGGAGTACTTCGCGCGGGACCGTGACGAAAGTCGGGGCAACTTGCTACGTCGGTCCGTCACGCGTCGAATGCAAAGACCCGCCGTCGGGCTCACGGGCGGACGAGACGTTTTCGCTTCGCGTCCGAACCAAAAAATGCGCGGCTGGCGAAACGGCACAACCTTCCGTCGGAGCGACCCGTGCGCGTCGGTCGGGAACCAGCTAATTGTCGCCGGGACTTGGCGAGGGCGAACACGATTAAACGCGGTCGCGTCCGATGAGATCAGTGACCGGCACCGGGTTCGGGAAGACTCGCGACGTTGACGGGTGCACACGTCCGTACCCGGCGGGGCGCGGCACGACAGACGCGATTACAAAACGATTACGTCCCGATCGTCACGTCGGACAGAACCAGTCGTGAAAAAAATTTCGTTCACGTTTTCGAATCGTAAACGAATTAGCGTGTAATACGGCGTACGTGTGTTGTCCGTACGTGTTCCGAGTGCCGTATGAACACACTGTGTGTGTGTGTGTGTGTGCGTACACTTAAAAACCGTTTGATACACGTGGTTACGCCGCTACAAGCCGGTCCCGGAGATCGTGTTTTATTCGTTTTGTTTTTTCCTCCCGTTTCGACGGTACGGTTCTGCGTGCTCGGTATTCCACGCGCGTGGACGCGCACTGCGATTGATTGAGACGTCCGTGTTTTCATTATTATTATTATTATTATTATCGTTTACAACCCGGCGAGCGATTACTCGTATACGAGCGTGCACTGGTCGACGTATGAAAAAACGATTTGAGTTTTGGCCGTCGACGTTTTGGCTCTGATCACGTCGCTACCGTGTATCGTGTATCGTATCGATTATCGATTTATCGAAAGCGCGCGAGACTACCGACGTAATATTAATTACTCGCGGTCGTCTTCGTTCGTTTGGTTTTCTCGTCGGGATTGTAGCTAAACAAAAAAATAATAATAATAACACTAATAATAACTCTTCTGGTAAAACGCATTTCGGCGAGCGTTTGCTCCATCCGAAAATCGTCAGAGTCGTATTAGCGAATGTGCACTGACGTGCGAAACGAGAGATCACGCGAACATTTCTGAACGATCGTCGATCCTTTCCGACGTCGCGCGGACATCGAGTTTTCGTTATTTTCTGTAAACGTTCGTACCGCGTTACCGGAAACGCAACGTGCGTTCACAAAAACCGGCCGCAGCAACACTCGATATTTATGCGTGTGTCACAAGACGCTCGGCACTTCCACGTTTTCTAACGCGTGTAACGTAAACGAACCCCGTCGACGTGTCCGCTTTGCACGTTTACTTTCCTGAAACGCCGGGTTCGAACGATCGCCTGAACCTTGGTCGTTCGAGTGTTTCGGTTTTCACACGTTTCCCGACAGCAGCTATTTCATTTCGTCGAACGCACAGCCGAACGTCTCCCCTTCGATTTTCATTCTGGAGTGTTTCTCACCGAAATCGTTCGAAGAGGCCGCCGAATCATAACCGGAGGAAGTACGGACACGTGTTTTCACGAAATCGAAAAACTACCGACTCACGAACTGCCGCGCCACGTCTCCGGAGCGTTGAACACGTTTCACTTTTGGTGTGGCGGACGGTTAGTACCGGGGAGGGGGGGGAAATAAAAATTAGATAGAAGAAACGACATCAAAAAAATATCAATCAACGCGTCTTGGGGTCGGGCGACGGGACGGACGAAACCGCCGCGTAAAATGAACGAATTCGATTCAAAGGCCGTCTCGGGCGCGTCGTGTTTTCGCCGTCCACGATGAACAGCCGTACGTTCGGTACGGTTATTTGGCGCGCACGTCGAGCGACGTCCGTTTCCGGCGTTAAAATTGAACGCGGAGAGTGAGGTCGGAGCCGCGGCCAGCCCATTTAAACAATCGGAACGGTCGACATAAGTCGTTATTACAAGTCGATTTCCGGTCCAGTGCCTTACTCTATCGTATCTTCTCCATCTCGATCTCCGTCGTACGTTCCCCTCGATTTCTGATTTTACCCCGATTCTCCGTTACACAGTCCGAACACAGTGTACCGAAACCAACCATGCCGGTTTCCAACCTCGCGTAATGTAAAACAATCTCGTTGGCGGTTTTGAAACCGTCACGTTAAATGTCTCGACGACGGCGTGTACGTCATTCGATAACGATTTAACGTCGGGATCGGTCCAAAGCGGATTGCATCGTTTTTGGTTGTAATTTTTTATATAATATAATAAATCGATCGTCGCGCGCGCAATACGGTTTCCGAAACGGCCTCGACAGACGAGTTTGTAAATCGCGGAATTCAAACGAAACGGAAACGGCCGTATGCGGTCGACTGTCTCTAAATGCTGTTTTATGGTACGCACGGTGTTCCGAGGAGAGCGGATCCGACGGAATTCGGTTTACGCGACGGGACGCACGTTCTGAAAATATGGTGAAAAACGATCTCGAATGAAGAACACGATTGTCGAATCGTTCGATCGACGGCAGCGAACGGACGGTTGAAGTTCTGAACGTGTTGACCGACACTCCGGATCACGGCCGGACCGTTGAGTTGTCGGTATTCGAAACGTTCGCCTTGCCGTCCCGCGGACCAGTATCCCGTGCTGGTTCGTTCGTCTGCGTGTACTCGACCAAATCCGTTTTGAAAAGCCAACGGCGCGTCGCGGGTTCGCGTCTGGAACGAAGTCGGGACGGATCAATGGCGTGTACGACGTTCGCGTGTCGTATTCGTGACGTAACTTCACGGACGACCCCGCGGACGGGATCCGGGGGACCAGAGAACATCAAACCCGAAAACTCGTCCGCGAACTGCTGCCACGTCCGACACGCGCGCGATATTAATAATAACAACGATCGACAAAAAACAACTTATAATCCGAAATATATTACGTTGCATTCAATACGTACCCGGTCTGCACGCAATACCGTTCGACCGCAATACTCGAAATGTATTTCGTTTCGGTCCCCCGACGTCGAGATGTTTTATCCAGGTTTTATCTCTCTCTCTATATATATATATACGTATACACACACACACACACACACACACACACACACACGATATGTAACCACGTGATTTATCGCCGTACTTAAACGTACACTATCTCTGGTCGCGGACCAGATACAATAATATTATAATACGTATCGGACCGTGATTTATGTAAACGGTTCGTCGATCTACACAAGAGACAATTTTTACCGACGAACCGGACGAATTTCAAGACATAAATTTAAAAATAACATATAAACGAAAAGAAATATAACGTACATTAACGTTCTCCCCGTATTAGAATCGTGCTTGCGTGCGTTCTATAAACGACGAAGTAAACACCGACGTAACGTACGTTTGTATGTACACAGATTTTCCCGTTCCCCGCGGTCGACTATTCGACTATTTTTTGGCGTTTTTTTCTTTTTTTTTCTTTTACGTGCCATTCGATTCCAGACTTCCGAACGAGACGATCGCGTCCTCCGACGCACATCGGTCATTGTTATAGGGACAACCATTATTCTATTCGTTTTCCAACCAGTCGTCAATGTACATAAACGTACGGAAAAACGACCGTTTTCTTTGATTTTCGTGTTGAACACAGAGTGTCCGGCGACGGGACATATAGAAAATAATTGGAATTGGGCCGAAAACGTTCGAAATTCGAATAACTCCGCGAGACTGTATTCGGCGCACCGTTGCCAGCATAATAATTGGTTTCGGATCGGAATAACAGGACCGTAGGTTGGGTCGAGAAACGGTTTTACGCGTGTCGATTCGTATTGTACGCACGTCGTACGGTATCGCGGCGTTTAATTGAAAAACGTAAAAAAAAAAAACGTCCGTCCTTCCCGTCCGAGAAAACCCGTCCGCCGACAAAATACAAAAACAACATCGTGTTTGGACCTAGTCGGACGTGCGCATCGCGAAGATCAATAATCATCAAAAACCAATCGATCGATTCGCTGCTACTCGTCGTGTAACTTGGTTCGTATGAAACACGCGCAACTTCCGTGTCACGGTAATTAATTGAATTGTCTCTCTCTCGACGGCGAACGGTCGTATACGATATAAACACGCGCTCGCCGAAAGGCGAATTACGAAAACGTTCGTTATTCAAACGAACATATATCATATGTATACACGTGTACGTCCACCGGTCGAATTGGGAAACACGTTGTGGGCGTACTCCGAAGGCTTGGCGAGACGGTCGCACGTCCTCGATACGTTTTTATGAACGGCGTAAGGCTGTTAACGTGGAGTTCATCTCGATTCGACGAACGACACAAAACACGAGTACAGGCGATGGTAAAGGCCGACAGTCGCGTTTGTCGGTAGTATTATTTCGTCAATATTTACAATGTTATTTTATATTTCGTCGGCTGTGGAAACCGCGAATACCGCGAGCTATTACAACGTTTTATGCGTGCCCGACGTTTCGGTTTCGTTTTCAATTTAATACGTCGACTGTGAGAATTGGCCTGTGAAAAGTTCACATCGTATTGCGCCGCCCGAACACCCCCCCCCTCCCCAAAAAAAATATACGTGTCTATTTTATAATCGAAATATCTATTATTTTACGAATCGATCTTTCTTGTCTGGATATCTTATAAAAACATATATAAGAAATGATACATCGGGAACGGCCAAAAGTGGTTTAGGAACACTTGGAACTTCTTGGAAAATTACAATCCGTCGGCCAGGTGATCGATGAGTTCGACTCGTTATCTGTTGAAAGAGGACTTGATTGGAAATGAAACGACGACAGTGAACCGCGTACACTTATTTATGCGTGCCTTAAATCGAACGGCGTGCCGTGTTCGTATTCCATTACGTTAATATATTGATCGGTTCGACGTAAACCTAAGAAATATGTATCACCGATCTAGGCGATGACTAAAATATATCTCTGTATTCTTCAGCTGTGCAACCGTACTCCGTTCGTTTCGGCGGTCCGATTTTCTTTTCAAACTGGTAAATACGAATCGCGTCTTTCACTGGTCTGTTCTTCCGACGCGGTCGTTCCGTTCAACGTTCCCTTTCTGCAATCATTTCCACCAAATCTCCTCCGTGCCTGGCCGGTCCACTCGATTCGTCTTCTCATCGAACGGTAACCGGTCTCCTTTCCGATGTTTCGTTTGGTCCATTAGCTATCCTCGCGGTCCAGTCCTAACGTTATCGATACGTCTTCGATCGATATGCTAACGTACATTGAAACGAACAGTGCGGTTATTCATCAAACGCGCGTTTTGTGTATTTCCGACGTGTAATCCCTCTTACCCTTGCGCGTTTGGTCCTCCGGCGAACGCACCACGGTTTTCTCGTCATTCGTTCCCACGTCGCTTTTAATGCGATAAACGTTAGAAACACGTCGACCCAACGAAAATTAGATCGCGTGCGACGTGACAAATGGTCGGCGTGCATTGAGTGTTCCGTCCGGGACGGTTACGTTTCGTTCTCGGCCGTGCCCCGAAACGGACGCGTCGTACGCCCAAATCGTAAAAAAAAAAACCAGTTGTGCCGACGAACCGTAACGAACTTGTATGTTTGCTCGAGAGTTCGACGTTGTGTCCGTAACCGTTGAAGTACGAGAACGTACGGGTCGAAACGGAAGACGAGAAGCGGCGTGAACGCCGGCGGAACTTGTCTTACGGAACAACCGTCGGTGTGTTGTGGCGGAGCCGTTTCGGACGGCCTGCGCGGTCACGACGTTCGCAGACACGGCGGCAAAAGTCGAGACAAGTCGGTCGGTCGGTCGGAAGTCCGCGGCAAATCGTCGCGGTCCAAGTTCCCGTTTTTCATGGCGCTGCGTGTTTGTCGAGTCGCTGCAAGCCACGCCACCCGACGGCCCCGATAACGTCGGGTCCGACACGTAGTTCGGTGCAATCGCAAAACTCAAAAGGCCGCCGAGGCGCGCGCACGAAAAGAACCCGGTCCCAAAGAATCTCCGGTTTTCTCTTTTCAGAAACTCGTGGACATAAAAAAAGTGTTCGTGGGTTTGTCGGGGCGGGCACGTCGTTTTATCGCGGCTAACGATCGCTACAGAACGTCTCGGAACCGACTGTTTTACCCGTATTTTAATTGTCATTATTATTATTATTATTTCCGACCCGTCGCCTCGTTTCACTTGCCGCACCAATTCGTCGACACCGTAATTAATTCTAAACGAATATATATATATATGTCGTTCTAATAAAAAACGTTTATGGTTTTTTCGCTTTTTTTTCTTTATAACATTGTTATTAGCGTAATGCGTCTTTAATTCCGTACACGCGGTTACGAACTGCTTTTTTGTTCGGCACGTTATGATATAAAAATATATGGTCTGATGCACTTTGGAAGTAACGTTTTTATTATTATCTCCGTTAGAATCTTGTTGTTTCGTTTTCGAGAAAACGTTTCGTTTTAAAACCCAACGAATACGAAAACCATTTTATTCTTTATGACGTACACGCGCGTACGTCCCAAACTTCCAAAAAACGATCTGAGAAATAACGGCATCTCGGATTTAAAAAAAAAAATGTAACATCGTTAACACCGGACCACTTATAAAACGTGTATTTTGGTTCGTTTGAATTTATTTACCGACTCTTGTACTAGCGGTGACGTTGAAAAACGATCACGATCCGTACGCGCTCGTTCGACCCGATCGATCCGTTCTCGTACTCGTTTGCTTTGCGACCGCGTCGAATCCGTCCGGGACGTTTCGTTGTGAAAACACGGTGCGATCGTCCGCGGGTGTTGTTTACGCGGTCGTGTCTCGCGGAACGGGCGTGACGTGAAAAATGAAAAATATTTTTAAAAAAAAAAAAAACCCGAACGTTACGACGATTTGTCAAAACGGCGCGGGCGTTCTGTCGAACGGCTGGTGAGACACGTGGGCCGACGCGCGTTACGACATCGCTTTTTTTTTCTGTTTTTATTTATTTTTTTCTTTTAACTTTCGCGTAACCGACCGAACGTTTTCTACACGACGTAGTGACGATTTAGAAACACGCGGTCTACCGCCGCGGTTGGACAGACCCGAACGGGTTACGACCATCTGCGGGATCGTTTACGAGCGATTTTTGTTTTTTGTTATTCGTTTTTGTTTTTTTTTTGGCTTTTTACTTTTTACGGTCAGCTGAAAAAGAAAAAAAAACGATATCAATCGGTCGTGTGAACAATCGTTTCGACTTATCCGTCCGCCGCTGTCGGGTTCCGTCCGAGAATCACAACCCGCGCTGATATTTTGATCGTCCGTTCGTGTACCGTGCCACGACGGTCCCGTGAGATTTGCAGAAATCTTCACTAGGGAAACCCGGTGAAACGGTAAAATGCCGTTAACACGGCGTTTTCGAGTTTGGATTTTAGAGACCGATTCGAAAAACACTCGGAGCGTATATCGCTGGTTTTCCATTACGAAATCGATTTGGACATTACGTTTTCTAAAAAAAAAAAATTGCTTAAAACGCGTCTGCGTAATCGTTCCAGGCGAATGTTTACCACGTGAAAACTCCGACGTCGCGATCAACTACGGCCTGATTTTGTTTTCGTTTCCGTTCGACCGTACATTTAAATAGAAAACGCGCGTTACCGACCTACGCGGTCTCGTTCGAGAGCGTATCGCGAAAATGTGTAAGCCCAGGACCGTGGTCTTGGCACGTGCGTCAATTCAGATCCAGGTCGCAAACGATGCAATAGGCGATGCCGCAGACGGCAAGGGATTCGGAGGTCTTCGCGAAATCCAACGAAACGTAACACCGCGGCCTTTTCCCGTGTACGTTGCCGGGAAATCACGGAAGTCCCGTCAACCGTGTCGGCCCACTGACGCCTGATGAACTAACGAACTCGACTTGCAATCAGACGTACGGTGACGGAACGCCGTGGACAGTCCGACGACTCCGGGGAATCGGTACAAAACTTGCGGACGGCTTTTGCAAAGCCAGCAGCCGCCGTCGATTTCATAAAACGCCCGTAATCGCTTCACCGTAACCTCTATGTCACGTACGGATATCGTAAATACCGTGTACGAGTGTTCTTGCGATCGAGTCAACAAAACGGTGACTAACAACGTTCTCGACAAAACCAGTCGACGGGCCCAGCCTTATAATTACAATTATAATCGTGCGCCTCGAGGAAAACCGCGACGGATTTTCGGGGTCGCGCGTGTTCGCGCGCACGTATTACGAAAACGACGACGACGACTACGACGACGACAACAACGACGACGACGACGACGACGACGACGAGTGGGCCGCGACGAAACCGGGTGCACCTCCTACACGCTGTCGGTGCGCCCACCGGACGTTGCGAAATCCATTTTTGGATGTGCCTTGCCGACGGCTAGAACGGTCTTCTACACACGGCACTAACCGTGGCGCGTAATGCCCGTAAACCGCGGAGCCGGAGCCTTTTGTGAACGGTTCGAATATCGAACAGAGAGGAGGAGAGAGAGAGAGCGATTAAAAAAAAAAATAACCGAATCATCGCGTCCGCATAATACGGAAAACAAGATTTCACCGGTATAATATTATTATTATTATTATTTATTATTATTATTATTATTATTATTATTGTGTGTGTATATTCGGACCGTGTGTTGTGCACACATTGCCGTGCGACCCGACGCTGCACGCCGTATAATACGATATTGTGCGTGTACGTTTGTTTACCATTCACGCGGGTGACGCGGACTGTCGTCGGACAAAAGAACGCTACCACTACCACTGTTACTGTTATTATTGTTTGGACCTGGTGTGCGTGTACGAAGAGCGCTCGTCACTTTACGCTTTTGTCTCGCGTCCGTAAAAAGCACCGAAAAACGACCGTGTGCCTGACCGGCGCGGCTACCGGCCATATGGCCGCCGCGCTTTCGACACTCTCGATCCCGACGATTCGTTTTTCTTTTTTTTTCTTTTTAACTTCATTATTTTCTCTCTCTCTCTGTTTTCCGGCGATCGTTCGTTCGTTCGTTTTGTTAGTGTCGTGTCGAAACCCTTGCCCCGCCGTTTTCTCCGCCAAAGTTACTTGAGAGCCGGCAGATTTCATCGCGACGTACGGTATTCGTCTAATCGGTAAGACGCGGGGGAAAAAAAAAAAACCACTAAAAACGGCAACTCCGTATCGCGTACGTACAACGCGGAAAAGCGTTCACTCATTCGACACCCATTCACTCGGCCATTTGTTCGCGCCGGGCTCCGTTCGAATCTTCACCATGGTCACAATAAATTGAATTCACCAAACCGAATCGTAAAGACGGCTTCACACGGACGCCACGTGTTAACACCGCGTTCACACCACAATTTCATCGTGCCCGACACGATCCAGTATTTGAATCCGACGATTTGCATTTCGAAAAAACTGCCCCGTCAGCTCCTCGCTCGTGCGTCGACACACCGGACGCGGAACAATCGGCATTGCCGTCGGACGTCTGAACCGTAACGTCGAATTGCGCACGGTTCACTCGAGTTTTCGTTTTGTCGTTTTCGAAAACGCGGTTCCCCCTCACCCCTCACCCCGTCCGCAACGGTACGCGCGCTTTTCACATTTCGTGAAACGACGTTCGGCGGTAATGTTTTTTTAAGTGTCGGACGGAACGACGCGACGAATGATTTCTTCCGACAACAGCGGCACAGGTATTTCGTGCTCGACGGCGTCCTCTCGGGGACGCCGGACATTAAAAACGGGCGGAGATGACGAGTTCAAAAGTCAAAACCAACTCGCTGATCACTCCCCGGTTCGAACGTCGCGCTCGGTTACGACTTGGCTCGTCCGCGGCGCGTTGTTTTTATTTTGCTTGTTCGAACGCCGCGAAACGGTCGGACACCCGAACCGTGTGTGACGCGATGGAACGCATCGATCTTCCGAAACAACGAACATAACCAAAGTGTTGACCGTTGAAACGTTCGGTTGCCGGTGTAGGCGAACGGCCGACTTCTCGCCAGTCCGGTCGGCGTCCCGACGCGAATCGAATCCGTCATCCGACGGACACATTCCGATTGCGAGTGATCGGCCAAGCCGATGCATGTGCAACGTCATTTCGCCGGGGCGGTGTTTTTTTTTCGTTCTATTCGTCAAAAGCTCTCGTCCGGCGGCGGCGGCCCGTCCCCTCGTCGCCCGACCCGACACTCGGTTTCGCGCCGTGCACGTTTGAACGTCTGCGAAGTCGTGATCGACGCGGACCGGCGACCGTGGGATTTCGTTCGTTCTGAGGAGGATGTGGGGGGAGGGAGTTATTTCGTGACTAGCTCGTCCGCGCTTTCGGATTGTTCGCTACGGGCCCGGGATCCGTTGACGCTCTCCGAACGTTTTGTCCGCGCGTTCCACGACCCGGGGTTTGCTCAAAGCCAGTGGAACAACGATGCCTACGTTCTTGTTCCGAAGTCGTGTTGTCATTTGTGCTCGAGTTCGATCTAGTCGACCGATTTAGTAAAGGTGTGTTGTTCGCTGGAAAAATCACGAATATTCATATCTCGGCGAATCGAATACCAATAAAAGTGACGAAATGCGTTAACGTTGGCTTACCGTAATCGGGCAATACCATGTAGAGCAAGTCTATGAAATAGCTAACTAGATCGTCAGAATTATCGTGTTCGTGTTTACGTTTATTGGACGCCAGGCGGTCCAAACTAAACGAGACGAAAAACACTTGTTTCGTATCAAAAAAATAAATAAATGAATAAACATCGTTGTATTTTTTGTGTAGATCGTTAATTAAATCGTAAAAATACAAATCGCAAATCGCAAATCTTTGTATACGATTTGTACGTGAGGGACATGTATTACTTCGGACGAAACAAGTGGAGGGATGCCATCCCCCCCGTATCCCCCCACACACACACACACACACGCTTCGATCGCTGCCGGTGTAGACGATTTGTCCACGTTTCTTCGCCCACTTGCGTGTGTGTTGCGGTCGGGTCGGACGATTTAGTCGACGACGACGGATGACACGCGGTTACGTACACGCGCGCCATAAAAACGGCCGTAACAGCCGCCGCGAGGCTGATTTTTCAACACGAATTTTCGAAAACGTAAGTCACAGTTCACCGATACGAGTTCGCTTAATCAAATGATTTTATCACGATTAAATGCATTTTTTTTTTTCGCCGATTCATCCAAATACTTCATCGTCAGCAGTTGGTTGTAGTACCGTCGCCGAAACCCCAAATACGTTCAGAGATCGCACCATTCACGTATTATGCGCATGTACGATGGCGCTCGTGGCCGGCAATCGAACCGCGGCGGACCTCGTGCGCCGAAACGGGTACTCCTACTAACCCGCTCGACCGCAGCCGATCCTTCACATTTTTATTATCTAATAATATCGTGTTTTCATTTATTATCGACAAACACGCAATTGACGGCGTGCTGTTAAAACCAATACGTAACAACAAAAAGATCATGGTATAATGTTCTCCCCTCGTCCCGTTCACACACCCGGTCCGACCGACCGGCCAAGACGGGACGTGTGAGATTCTCGTACGCACGCACCGGGTATAATTGGTATCGTGCGCGCGCGGCAGACGCGAAGAACGAATAATACCGAGACGACCGTGGCCGTGGTGTTTGAATAGTCCGAATTCCCCGTTATCATCATCGTTCGTACGTACGTATATATATACGTTACGGTCGTGCGTTATGCGCCTGTGCGTGCACGACGAGTGGTCGACACTTATCGTTATTGTTGTTGTTGTTGTTGTTGTTGTTGTTTTTGTTGTTTAGTGTGTGAGAAATGGAAGCTGCCCGCGACGGATCTCGGCGGAAAAGACGAAAAATACGAGCCGAGACGACGCGCTCTTTTCTTCCGTTCGTTCTTTGTTCGTTTCGTGTTTTTTTTACGGTCTAGCAACGGACGGACGGCGCACCGTGTCTTATTCACTCGTCGGGCGAATCGGAAAATCGGTCGACGGGCCCGAGCTGTTGAAACCGACGCGCGTGCCCGTCCACGGGTACGGCGTTTTCCCCGGTAGGCGCGGGTAGGGAACGGAAGATATTTCAACGGATGATTCGACGGCGAAAACAAAACGGAATCACCCGGAGTCGGTTCGATCGGCGCTCGCGGTTAGGTTAGGTCCGACCACTGCGTTTTACCATAGCCGCGCGTGACTTACGACGGGCGGGTTAGGTGCTCTCCGGGGCCAACGCGGAACGCGGGGCGCGCGCTAACGGGAAAATTATCGTGTAAACGCAATTACCGTCCGTGACGACGACGGAACGGAACAAGACAAATGCGATACGCGCACGCGCGACACACGTTGAAACGACCGTCGGAGTCGATCGGATCGATCCGTATCGGATCCTAGGACCGTCGCGCACCAACCGAATGAAAACTAGACAATTTTTTCGCAACGAACGCATAGGAACAAAAAAAAATAAATGAATAAAACGAATTTTTCGTAGGTCGGCGTTTGATCGACAATTATTCCTTTCCCGGGGCGTAGTGGTCTCGGTGTCTGACGATTCCCGAGGACTCCGAATTCGCGGGGAGAGTACGTGCTTACGTCGTTCGTACGGGAAACAGTTGAGTAAGTACGTACACGACGACGAGCGGTCGGCTCGAACGGACAAAAACGGTAATAATTATATGATCGTTACGATTTCATTAAGCCCGTATTTAATAGTGTTGTTACGCGACGGGCGACTCGCGCGCACGGAAGTCTTTACGGAACGGATCGGACGGAAAATCGAATTAATCCTCCGCGGTTTAATGGGGTCGGCGGCGGCATTCTCTTGCTCGGCACCTCCGCGCCGGGTTTTATTGTCGCGTCGGAACGTAATAAACACGCGAGCGCGCGCTCGTACGAACGTTGTTTCGTCGTCGTTGCTCTGTACGTATTTTATTGTTTTATCGTCAAACGTGCCGGACGAAAAGGGAGGCCGACGGATGCGCGCGCGTAGAGTTAGAACGTAAGACCTCGTGTTCGTACCGGCTCCGGGCCGTCCCGTTAATTGCCGGTTATATCGTGTCGGAAAACACAACAAAGCACTTAAACGGGGCGCCCGACACGTCGTTTGGCGCGGTTAGGCGCACGCGCGATATCGAGTTACGTCTCCGAGCGCGTTGCTGTACGACTGTATAATGTAATGTACGGGCCGTTCTCTCGTAATGGACCGCGACGCGCGCGAGATAACACGGAAAAAATGACGCGGCCGACACGGAGGACGGAGTTGTGTTGTGCGTATCCGCGCGCTCGAGCGTCATTGTGCGGCGGCGGCGGTAAGGGTACGCACGTGTACGCGGTCGTGAAAAATACGAAAACGTATCCCGACGAAACAATGATAAAGCTCGGGACGGCGAGGGGTGTGCGCGAACGTTAGGACGTTCAAAAAAAAGGAAAAAAAACGAGCTTAACGGACAAATGCCGCGGAAGACGAGGTTTTGCGATACGATCGGGTAACCGCTAACCAGTTATTAATTTGAAACGTTCACAATCGTTTCGCCGGCACCGTAGTAAGTGATTGAATTCGGGGGACTGAGTACCCCTTTCTATTTTTTTAGGTATTCGAGCGTATCTCTACTATTTTTTTTTTTTTAAAGAGGAACGCGGGGGACGGTATTAAATATAAAACAACATTGTTCGTGTCAGTGATGTGCCTCTTCGAGCACCTACACGGTTCATAAAAAACGTATCGGCGACGCAACCGTTTCGCAAGCCTTCCGAACTACTATTTTTTCGCCAATTCAACCGCCGGCCGTAACGAAGGAAACGAACGTTTTTTTTTTTCTTTTCGTGAACTTCGAACAAATCGTAGACAATCCGCGAGCGTTCACGATATTGTCTAGACGTCCGGCGACGGACTTTGCCGGACTCGCCGTATTTCCGTCCGTCTCTGTCCACGCTGTTTTCTGTCGCGTACTTTACGGTCGTTATTGATTTGTCCGTCCGCCCGTTCTCGACTAGGTCTGCTCGTGAGGGATGACCACGTAGGCCGGGTCGTTTTGCCCGATCGGTTGGACCCGTCTCTCGGTACCGTTCCCTCGTCCCGTTCAGCGGCCGACCGTGTTTCATACGCGCGCACGTCAAAACCCGGTCGCCGAAAGTACACGCGCGCGTTCAGGTTCGGTGGTCTGCAGAGGGCAGTTTCGCGCGCCAGACAACGCATGGGGTTGGGACAATGAAGCGCACGGCGAAGTACGTCCAAGTAACCTATCCGTGCACGTAGTGGTGCGGGCGTCGTTGTTAACGTACGACGTTGAAAACGGTACGACGGCGATCGATGTCTCGCGTGTATTTTACGCGGTTTCTCGTCCGAAATGTTATCATCGGCAACGACGGGGTCGCGCGTCTCGTCGTACCGCGACGCGTTGTCGTCGTCGGTCGAAAACAAAATATATTTTCACCCCCCATCACCCCGTCACGCTTCGCGAACGGCGAACGTGCGTTTTGTTCGGTTTTCAGACCACAAACGATTTGTCGTCGTTCGACCATTTAAGGTCCGAATCTCGGTTGCCGTTGGACACGCACACGCGACTTGTACGACGGGGAAGTACTTGTACACGCGTCCCCGACAATAATAACAATAATATATTTATGTATAAACGAACGTGTTGTGTTTGTCGGTATACAGGACAAAACAATGGGATATAAGAATAACTGTGTTATGTGTGTGTCGTAGTTGACGATGAATCTCACGTTCTTTTCGGACACGACCGTGTGCTCGTTATGACGTCAAGGGGGAAAACGTGATTTCGGTCGCAACGGTTTGTTCTGGTCCGTTTTTCGGCTAATAAGCTCGTTATACAATGTATGTACACACACACACACACACACACATATATATATATATACGTTTACGGCGTACGCCGCGTCAACCGGAAAAACGATACTTCTTGTTTTCGAACTGAACGAAAATAGTTCGCGAAAATTCGCATTGCTGTTAATGGAAACGGAAAACTAAATACGATAAAATATATATATAAATAAACTCACGTTCTAAAAATATCACTTGTTTGATGTGTTTCTCGGACTTAACTTTATACACTTATATGTATGTATCGTGTACTTTAGTGATCACAAACAAGTTATGTAATACCGGATTAAAGACTCGCGCGTCCGTTTTTAGCC
Source organism: Schlechtendalia chinensis (assembly GCA_019022885.1). Classification (NCBI taxonomy): domain Eukaryota; kingdom Metazoa; phylum Arthropoda; class Insecta; order Hemiptera; family Aphididae; genus Schlechtendalia; species Schlechtendalia chinensis. The sequence goes on along the minus strand of CM032349.1, from coordinate 4,695,044 downwards.
CGATATCTTTTTTCGCTTTTCGTTCGCAGTTATTGTTGTATACCGAAAACGGTTTTATTCCAAACGACGTTTTCCGTGTGACGTGAATGCACAACGATACCGAACGAGCACAGTGTCCAACATTACGACTCCCGAGCGGAATCGATTCGTTAACGAAAACGTTAAAATTAATTCGTCGTGAATGAAGAACAACAAAAAAAAAAAACCAGTAGACTATTACGACGCGTATCGAGTAACCAGTTCTTAAATCGTGTTTTATTAGTTATTTGTTATCCAAGAGGCACGCATGTTATCGTTTAATCTTTATAGATAAACGTGAACGACGACATAAACATAGTTAAACACGAAAACTAATCGACCAAAACTGAAAATTTTTATAAAACAAAATAAAACAAAATAAACACTGTGCCGTTTAAGAAGGATGTAAATGACACTTAAAAATTCGGAGGGAAATGCGCTGTTTTATGTAAATAACGTTTTATTAAAAAAAAAAAAAAAACAGTTCGAAACGCCGACCGAGAAATTGAGTGCGGCTCGTCGATAATATCCTAAACGATAATAAACAGTACGGTGTATAAATATATGCTGAAGCCGCTATAACGATAATAATAACAGCTTTGGTCCGCGTGATCTCTACACCTCTTATTTGATTTCGATCGCGGACGCGTGTCTGTCATTATAATAATAGTAATAATAATAATAATAGTAATAATATTAATAATGATAATAATAATAATGATGATGATAATGATAATGATAATGCGCGCGACCGGTTCTAGCCGAAAACCGCACCGCTCTCTCGGCCGTGTGATTGTACGCACACGTATCGCGGACGCGCGGCGCGTTAAGGTTAAGTATAACTGACCCGACCCGAAGACGACGGCCGATGAAGTGCTTGATGAAGTGATTTTCGAACGGTCGTCATCTCTCGGGGAAATGTAAATCATTCGCGTCGCGTCGGGCTTTGACTTTCGAACGGGTGAACTCGCACGCGTTGATCTCGACAATCCGCTGGAGCAAATGAAGTATTTAGATTTCAGACGCGGTGTGGCGGAATTGGTCGTGGGCAGCCGTAGCGTATATGGAACATTTTTTTTTTTTAGACAATTAGCCTCGAAAATCATTTCAAGGATTACTTGGTTGGGGGGGGGATAGGTAAAAAAATCAAACAAGAAAGCCCGAATTGTTCAAAAAAAAAGATAAAAGGTATGGAATGAGAAGTGATTGTTGGGAGGAGAAAATATGTTTGGTGTCGAAAGGAATATTAGATGAATTGAAAAGAGAGTTCAGGTACGCACGTTTAGAAGAAAATTCGGGACAATGATATACGACGGTTTGTTGTGGAGGGTACAAAAGGGGTAATTGTTCAACGAAAGTTTAAATGAACGAGTGTAGGAAGGAAAACGTGTATTTTCTGGTAAGGTCGGGATTCAGGGAACCAGGGCAGAATGGGAAACGTTTCAAATATAAATCATATACGTAGCCTGGCGAATTCCTACGGCGAAAGAGTTAAACGTCCGGACCTGGTGGTTATTCTTGTACGAAAACCCCGGGAAAATTGTCGGCATATTCGTTTTGGACGAGGACAATTATTTTTGTTTGTTTGTTGAACAGCTCAAAACTCGTGTTCAGACGTGTATAATATTAATCGTGTCCTTCGTTTATAATAAACCGCTATCGTCGGATGGTTTTTTTCGAACGGATTCATCATTGTTTTCAAATTCTAATTGATAATACAACTCTAAAAAGCGCCCGCGGCTAGTGTTTTTCTTCCGTTAACTGTACACCATTAATTCGACTCGAGTTGATTTCCGTTTTTTTCCAATCGGTAATCTTCGTGCGCCTATTTCGACGTCCATTCGAGTGCGGTGTGATATTGTGATCTATTGTGTTTCGCGGTTGGGCGTGTGAACTATGCACTTCTCGGAGACGATAATAATAATAATGATAATAATAATAATAATAATAATACACGTGTGCGCGCGCACATACACAACAGATGGAAGAATGAAAAATAAAGGATTTGCCCACACATGTTTACGTTAAATATCGACGTCCGGTATACTTTCTATACGTTGTGCGCTGACTTGACAATAGATTAATGCTTATATTGTACCGGTACACGGATAGGAAATCAAGGCGACGCAACAGCGTGTCCAGATATAATATGTAAGTAGGTTATTGAAATAACTATATATACACGTATATACACTCGCGAAAAGATAATTGTTATTATTTTATTCGTTTCGAAAACATGCGACGACCTTCGTCGTGCGATCGTTTCTAAGTTTCGAGGTGATTTGGGGGGACGACAGTCGGCAACCGTTTTTTTTTACCTCTCTTGGTTTTCACTGTCGTCGATCTGTCGAATCTTGGACGTTCGCTCGGGTCCGCGATCATATATCAATCGTACCCGGTCTCCGGAACGTGCAATTTTTGCACAATACGATCGGATGACCGTAAGTGCGGTTTGAATTTGAACGTTAATCTCGACTATTGTTTATTTCTGGACAATTTTCTTAGCTCGTTGTGTTATAGCGGCCGTAGACAATACTTAGACGCGAAAAACGGTTAGAAACGTCGGTTCTCCCGGGACGGGTGAGAGGGCGAGGTATATTTTTACACTGTGAACACCCAATGAAAACGCAAGATCACGACGACGATACGAGTGTAGGTTATTCGTCGTCATTTCGAATGTAGGTAACTACTTGGACAATAGCAGTCTTATAGAGAATACTTTTACCGACGTTTATTGAAATCATCTATTCAAATAATGTCGAACGTATTTGAATATTTTACATTTTTTTTTTTTTTTTTATCATATATATAACTTCAGAAAATGTCTTCTGAATCGATTTTCGAATTTGATTTTCGACTTCCGAATGTAAGGCTTTGGACTTGAACATTTAAAAAAAATATATATATATATATATATTGTAAAACGTCTCCTGTGCGCGCAGGCTATTAATCGTCAAATATAACTGTATTAATCGAATGTCAACACGAAGAACGAGAAGAACCCCGTTCGTTACGGGGTGTCCTCATCCGCCTCGTCACGTCTTAGAACGGCGCGATCTGTTCGCCGGACAAAACGCGTGGAAAACCTGTCTCGTCGAGGATCGTCGTTGGATTGCACGTGCGAGACGTACGGGGTCGGTTCTGCACATGCGTGGTTGACACGAACACGATGTTTGGCGTGATCGACGTGATCGTTTCGGCTGTTCTCTCCAAGGCCGTTGTAAATTCACGGCCGGGGGGTTTCATGCAGTCACCGGCGGCGTCGGGACCGCGTCGGGTCGAGTGTGGGAGAACGCGCGAACGAAATAATACCGCGCCGGCCTGAGGACCGTCGGACATGATGTATTTACGTGGTTAGGTTAGAAAATCACGTGCGCGACGTGTCGTCGTCGACCGTCCGAGAAAAACGACAATTAATCCCGGAGAGGTGAATTCCCGGAGGCGCCCAAAAAAAACGCGACGGATTGTCATTATCATTATCATCATCATCATCATCATCATCATCATCGTTATTGTTATTATTATTACGACCGTATAGGTATATACAATCCCGGTGCGATAACGCCGCGCGTTATTGATTTATGTGTGCGGCGCGTGCGTTGTAAGCAACACACTTCTCGTTAAATAAACGAGACTTTTTTCTTTCTTTTTTTTTTTACTGGCGACGGGAACGTTTACGCGCGTACGACAATCGGAATTACGTCGGGCACGTCGTATGTATTTCAGGTTAGGCCGTCGGACTCGTCGGACTCGTTCGGTTTGACTAACGCGTTTTCGTTTTTCATTCGGTCGAATCGGTTTTCGATTGAACATTTCTCGCGTGCGTCGTCAACGGTATTCGATAGCTGGTAAACAGCACAGATAACGTCATAGGCCTTAGAATTAGAAAAAAAATGTATCGGAGACGTATGGACAACGGTCAACGGCGGGACGAAAGAGACCGGACGCGTTATAGGAGCACGTGCAAAATAAGCCGGACGGGTACGTTGGAACGGCCAACGCAGGAGTGCTGTCACAAGGAAAGCTACCGTGGAAAAAAAAGTACGGTGAGAAGACGGGACGGACGAATGGGACGTTGACGAATGCGACACGAAGGATTACCGAAACTCTTTTGTGAAGCGGAAGAAGGAAGGGATCGTAGACCAGAACGTATCCGACGGTCAACGAGGGATCAATACGCACAAACGTGGCTGCAAACCAATCTCCGGGTTGAAACCGTAGTGGGAGAGAGACAGATTGAATAGTTGCGTGAAACACGGTACCGTCCGATTGCGTATTGCGTTGGCGAATTGGTCTGCAGATGATAAACTATGACGTTATAACTCATGAAAACTTGGCGGACGAAAATCGCACGGAGTTAAAATATGTTCAATGAGTCGGTAACAGGAAACAGCAGTTGGCACGGCGCGGACGGAACAGTACATCACGTAACAGAAAAAACGATGACGTGCGAAAAAAATATCAAAAATAAATAACAACGGTAACGATGATAACGCGTCGGTCAGGCCGGCCGACGTGTTGACAGATCGACCGTTTCGGTTAACGACGAGATTTACGTGTCCTCCCCCCCCCCCAAACCGTCAAAGCCGGAGAAATTAAAATAACGACAACGATAATTACCGTCCGGATTTTTATTATTAAAACGTTTTTTTTTTTTCCTCCTCCCCGAATTTCCTGTGCCATATTATCATTATTATTGTTATCAGTATTGTTAGTATCTGCGTCACGTCGTACGCGGCTTGTCGCCGGCCGGGACCGTGTTTTGTTGGAGTGTTCTTTCGCGCCGCGTTACGCGATTAGATAAGAACGTGAACGTTGTCTGTTGGCCGCGCCATTCGCGTAGCTAGCTCACCGCACACGACTTCTGATCGCGTTTCACGCCAACAGCCAAACCCGGTAACGTCGGGAATCGCCGAAAACCACCGTGTAGATAACGCGTTCAATCTCAAACGTCCGACGGCGGTTGACGAATAAGCTCAGGCATGACCCCCCCAACAACAAACATCGAGATTAGGCGGTTTACGCATAAATTGCGATTTTATGTTTTTTTCACAGGGATTTTTTAATTTTTTATTGTGTATTATCATTTTGTCCTTTTGAAATAATGACCCCCCCCCTCCCCTCCACACGCCACAAGTAAAACGTGTACAACGTCCCGCGGTTCGTGAGCCGGTTGTCTTTCAATTTTCCGGAAACACGTGCCCGTAGTTCCTTCGGTACGCCACTCGGAACGGTTCCGGTGAGAAAATACTTCAGGTGATACAAACGAAACGCGTAGACGTTAGTTGGCCGTGCGTTGGGTCCGACGACGATTTCGTGGTCGATCTTATACAATCGGTATATCAGGAAATCGTCCGGCACGTTTCGGCAAGCGGACACGTCGCGACGGATCCGTTTGTGTTCCGAACGTCAAAAACGTTTTATTATTTTTTATTATAAGGAAAACGCCGCGAAAACCGCGCCGATTAAAGTGTCGGCTCGACCGAATTGGCCGTCGGGATGTGACGCGCGCGTCGAGAATTCACACGAGCAAACGAAAAAGTGTCGACAGACGGGGAATGATAAAAAAAAAAAATATCGCGTGTAATACATCGGCTCGGAATCGAACGAACAAAACAGAAAACTACTGTCAAACGTAAAGTCCAAGCAAGGAACAAAAATATTGCCAAAGACGTTTTCTCGTGGACAATAATATTGAAACGTGTTACGTATTCTATGTGCACATATCGAATTATTTTCCCAACGTTCCGAGAGTCCGGCCAGTCGTTGAATTTACATTTATTTTGAACTTTTCGTTCGTCCTGCAGACTGTTTGTTTAAAGTGGTTTTTTTTTTTTTTTTTTTTTTTGATTAACAGCAGTAATGTAAATATAGTCGGAGAGGAAAAAATGTCAACTCGGTGAAAACAGTTAAGCATCGCGTTGTGAAAAAAAATATGATAAATTGAATAATCGACGTTTCGTACTCCGGTCGAAACACTCGCGTCCGGTCGTCCGATAATTATACAATGGAAATTTAAACAGCATAACGGAGTTGATTGAGTAGAAAAGTATTTATTTTTTTTTTTCAAATTAACTTTTTAACTAGTCGCCGGCCACCTGCGCGCACAAACGATATACGTGTACGTTACGTCGGGTCAACGAGAATTAGTTAAATATATATACATGTACATACGTTTATACAAATATTACTTTCCGCCGCTTGGGAGACGTAAACATTTATTATAATAATTTTGTATCTCGTAAATATGATATAAATAATCCGTGTTTGTACGTATATACTATAATACACATTAACCAATTCTTTCGAAGTAGTAAAACGCGCATAAATATTTTCAATACTCGTATATAAGTATGCGCGCGTGTGTGTGTGTGTGTAGGTACATTGAACATCTGGTTTGATGTTTATTATATTGACGATTTACGTTCCGCGCATCGAAACGAATTTAAAAAATCAAATCTATATTCGACTCTCGTCGGATAAAAATATCGCGTACACATACTATATTATTATATCGCTTGTAAAATCCATATTATTTTTATGACGCGCGGACGACACTCGAATAAATCAATAAACGTATAATTTATATATATTCGCGGAACTATTTCGCTAATCCGCCGACGTTACGGTAATATTATGATTATTATTATGATTATTATTTATGCACGCGATGATATTGTAAGCGGTGTAATTTTTTCGTATATATATAAATTCTAAAAAAACCGTTTAGATACGAATCGTAAAAAAAAATAAAAAACGAAGAGTTATATATATTATACGTATACGTGCGTGTGTTTCTTTTTTTTTTATGGGAAACGTTCCTGAACGTACGTACGTACAATTAAAAAAAAAAAATGAAATAAAATAATAATAACGCGTGACAGGAGAGAGACAGAACGGTATTTTTAATAGACTACTTGACGTCGAGGATGGTTTGAAGAGTGAAAAAAAAAATGAACCGAATAAGTCAACTCCGACGACTCGCAGATAGAAGTTAATAGTTGACAAAACTGTGAAATCAAGTCGAAACGATAGAAACCCATTGAGATGTATCGGTCAAAGACGCGGAAAAAGAAAAACCAGTCATGCGGTCCGCTCGTCCAAGTCGGCAACAATATGCCGACCGCGCCGGTTATGCGCCCGAAATGTAGTGACGGACACGCGACGGAACGATATCGACAGAACGGAACAGTGACGAGGAGGCGCGAATGTTTAGCGACCGGAGCGGACGAAATGCAAAACGATTGTAACGCGTGTACGAGTCGGTATCGGGGCGAGACTTCGACGGCGGGTGAACGGATTGCTCGGACTGTTGGGCCGCGTTCTGAGGGCACGTCCCGGGCCACGAGTCGGTAAAAACTCGGACGAGAGACCGTCCGCCTCGGGACCGGTCGGAGCGGCGTTTTTTCGTTTGGCAATCGTTTGGCGAGGTAAATCGCGTTCCGTCGTGTTCGCGAGGTTAGGTCGGCAACCGTCAGCAAACGTCCGTTCAGATCGCGTTGATATGTGTGCGTTTGTTTTTTAATGTTTTTTTTTTTTTCGAAATGGGTAAATCGATTCTTTACGGGCTTTTTAAGGCGCGCGCGACACCCGTACACGCGAGGTGCGGCCGTTAACTGACGATAGTCTTTCGGTCGAAAAACTTTCCACCAACAGTTTTCAATCGCTTGACGCGTTTCTCCTCCTGACGTGCTCGCTCCGATCCGTCCGTGCTTTCCGGTCGGTTGAGACAACACCCCTTAACACGTATGTCGATTTTGGTCGTACGACTTCAACCGATCCGAAATGCGTTCCCGTCGAGCCGTTTTTTTAATTTCGAACGAGATCTGGCATTATGTGTCGCGACGCTAGAGTTCCAAGAGTCGTTTCCCCGCGATCCAGGCCGTTTTCCTCACGCTCGTTCACCGAGCGTTCCCGTGTCGTCCGGAAAACCACGGCCGACGCGGCGTCAAGTCACGCGGCTTCCTCGCTCAAGAACACGTCCGTCGACAAGCGAAAACCTCCGGTCGCAGACGTACGACGGCGAGTGAGGTTAGCACGGCGGACGTGAACTACCGAACGTAGACCGACCGAACCGGTACTGTTTGTCGCGACGACGTTCGCCGGCCGTTCGTAAATTTCGTTCCCGAATCCGCATGGCGTCTTGTCGTCGGTTCGACACGGTCCCGTTTGTACGCGTGAGCCCGGCGGTGCGTCGCGCGAAGTTCGCGTTAGAAAAAAGCAAAACGTTTTTTTTTTTCGAAAAGTATAACGACCGTAAGTCGTGTCGTCGGACGGGGCCGGGGGACGGTTCGTGTGGTTCGCGTCTCTTCGTTTTTCTTCTTCGTCTGAACGCGACGACCGACACACGTGCGACCACGGCGTCCTCGATGACACAACGTCACGCACTCGACGCGGGTTACGTTTCACACGTGAGTGTTCGACAAATATTGACACGTGAGTCGTCCAAAGCATGTGCGCGTGTCGTGATATATGCACACACGCATGCATTGTTATACGCGCGATTCGCACGTTCCACCCGGACGCCCGACTTATACTCTTGTGCGTACACTGTATTCCTATACGCGGGTTTTCTAACGTCCACTACGAACGTCCGCGAGGAGATCCGTCTAGTCGGTGTCGTATACGCGTCGCGCTTCCCACGTGCGAAATACAATTCGACAACAGGTAAATAAATATAGGAACCGTACGAGCGGTGGGCGTTCGTATCAACAGAATCCTAACCACTGCTAGTTACATTGAAACGGGTCGCTTGGTCTACCGGTCCCGAGTCCGACCGGCCTGTGCGTGCGTATGTAATGTAAATTAAACAAAGAAAATAGCACAAATAAGACTTTTGTATGGATTATTCGGGCCGGCGCGTGCGTAAACGGCTAATGACGTGATCACGCTCGGGGGAAGGCGGACCAGGAGAGAAAAACTCCACTTTGAGCCTGTAGTTTCAGAAGCCGAGGGCGCGAATCCCCACGCGGTCCTGTCGTTCACGGGCGAGAGAGGTGCCAGAGCCAGATTCGCCGTGTACAGGTCGAGGTGGATGCGGTGAGAACTACGGCAGGTTCCCCGGCGTCTCAGTGGTTAGCGCCGGACCGATTCGTCCGTGGACATTACGGGTGACGGGCAATTGATGGCCGGCGTTCTAGCGGATCCCTATAAACGAGACGGAAGAGCGGCTGAGGCGAAGGTCGCTCGAGGTACGGTTGACGCTAAAGCCCCGTCACGAGGACCACCTCGTCTGGGTTGGATTCGTACGGGCTGGGTTTCGTACGGACGGTAAAGACCCCTCCTGACAAATCGCGCCCATGTGACGAATGCGGCACGAGATCTCGGACGATCCCGGTTAGGGACTTGGTCTTGGCCGGCGCGTCCTCTGCGCCGATCCCCGAGTAGCGCCTCAGAGCTGAAAGAAGGGTCGTGGTATGTACCGTGGCCGCAAGGGTACCTCGTGTCACTAGTCGATATGATCCGATCGACGTCTTGTTGTACAATATTTATTTTATTTTTTTCGTCCAGGCCGAGAGAGGAGAGCGCACACAACGCTTACTGTTTTTTCTCCGTGTTTCACCGAGCGCGCGCTTTACGTGTTGTTGGATAACGTGTACGACGTGACGCCGGGCGTCATCGCGGCGACGGCGATTACTGTTGATTTTTTTCTTCTCGTTCGCGCGACACGTCGTCGTCGTGGTCGTCGTGGTCGTCGTGGTCGTCGCGGTCGTCGTCGTCGTATACCACGTCGTCGTGTAATGTTCGTTTTTTATTTTATTTTAATTAGAGATTTTATTATTCCGTCGCCGCGCGTTGCGATCGTTTTAATTAACCGATATTTATGTGCAGACGGGCTTGGCAGATAACGTAGCTGTCGGCCGGCCGGTACAAACCCGACAAATTTATTACATTATGCGAGAGCTCGCCGACCGCCGCCGCCGCCGTGGAAGTCGGATTTTATTTTCCAACATTTCTTTTCTCCTCTCTGCCCCTCCGGCGATGGCGTACGTGTGCCCGTCGAGCTAATGACTCGCCGAGAGATTTCTTTCGCTGCTCGCGAACGACACCGCGTCTTGTCGCGACACAGATCGGTCACGCTCCCGGCACCACCCTTCGGTGTTTCTAAAACGGACAATTGTGTCGTTAGATAGTTTCAATCATATCGGCAACGGATAGACGTCGATTAGACTTTTCGTAATCGGTTTTCCGGTTTCTTTTGTAGTGCACGGTTTCTCTCTACTGTACCTCGAAAGAATCCCGGGCGTGTTGCCGCCACGACGTGCATACGACGCACATACCTTTGCCCCAACCCCCCGGTAGGGTGACCGCCGTGACAGACGTTGTGCGGACCACGACGGGGACGGTTTTTCTGATACCGGAAACCAGATCTCCGTGCGTTTTACCCGTTGCGCGTGAATGTTTGATTGGTTGTTTTCGAGTGTGTTGGTGCGACAAGAATATCAACACGAATTACCGTTCGGACCGTGTACACAACCGCTGGATTTCGACGTTGGCACGTCCTCGTGTCGAGTTCGACAATCAGAGCCCGCGGTCGGTCGGTTATTTTCCTGTCTTTTCGGCCAAACAATCACGACGTTCGGATAAGAAGTTCGTCCGGGAAGAAAGACGCCTTCTACACGAACACCGAGTCTACCCACGCCTTCTATTCCAAGTTCGAACCGAAACCTGTGCCGAAACGGACGGAACGCCTTATTTCCACCAGTCCGAATCCGAACGGCACAACACTGACGGACAACGTTCTGTTTTAGTGTTGAAGCTCATCGCAATACAACGAATTTGGCGCGCGGGGCGTGTTTTTTTTTTTCATAGCGATTTATACCGTCCGATTCGTGTGCGTGCGCGAAATACATCGAGTGCGCTGACGGGGCTGAAGTACGTCGGTAGCATCGCCGCAGTGAAATCGATATTCACACATACGTGTGCACACCGTCGTAGACAAAACTGGCCGTCAGGACCGAGAGCAGTGACGACAACAAACGAATGTAGTTCAGTACTGGCGCGCTCGGGTCGACGGAAAAACTTCACGGCCCCACCTCGGAGGCGCACGAGACGAGAGGTTATAATCGCCGTGACAGAGGTCGGCGGGGAATCCGCACGTGCCTGACGGCAAAGCGATTGCGACCCTTGAAGGGTGCGCGAATGTGAGAGGACTCGATCGTTTTCACCGGCAACATCATTCCGTTGTGACGGCGAAGATCTCGCACGAGGTGTCGGTGTCGGCCGCCCGGAGATAACGTTCCACTCCTTGTATACGACGTGGCCGCGCGCGGGAACATAAATTTCCCGGTCGTTTTCGTCGACCGGTTTCTACGTCTCCGTCCGTTGCACGATCACGTACAACGATAATAAACCGGCGTACATCTCCGGCACTATCAAATAATGAACAATTGTGTCGCGGTGTCGCGAGAATGTGTGAACGAAGTAACGGACGAAACGAATCGTTCCCGTCGCGACAATCGAAGGTCCGGTTCTCGATAACGCGCAATCACACCGCTCTGTGAAACTCCGCCGTCTCCTACCGACGACGATCACGGACATTTATAAACGGGCGACGTGCCGCCGTTAACCGTCACAGTCGACGTCTTGTCGTACACTAATATTCACTCGGGAACACGTTTTTTTTTTTTGTTAAATTTGTATTTCATCTTGTTGTTTTACTTTTAATAAATCGTTGATATTGCCACAAATCAGCGCCGTGTCAGTGATTCGAAACAATGCACACGCCGTCGCGGTCCGTGTTGGAGAGACAGTGCCGACGGGCCGACGTGCATTCACCCAAAACAACTCGTAGCAGTTAAGAGTCTCGCTCGTGGAAATATCTCGCCTGTTGGTCCAACGCAACACGTCAAGGGGACTGCAGTTGTCGCTATTTTTTCTCGACGTAAATTTCCCGTCGAAATGACCAGAAGACCGTTGGCCCGTCCGCGGGCGTTTTCGTCCGAGATCGCAACCGCCGAATGTTGGCACGCGCGTTTTCCAGGCAACAAGTCCGAAAACCTGACCCACGCCCGTTCCACGTCGTCCGGACGGGTGGAACGCACGAGACCGTTTTAAACTCTGTTCACAGGTCGTGCGATTTTTTCCGTTTCAAACGACAATACATACATACATATCGTACGCTTTTTACGTTAACACGTAACGACAGTCGAATATCCAAATAAGGCACAAACATTTCAATGCTTTCGACTGAAATAATAATAATAATGACGATACGCGGAGATCGCGTGGTGTTAACGTTGAATAAATACATGCACGAGTACATTACTTATCCCATTACGGGTGCTTTTGTCCGCGTGTGTGTATATGACCGGTTAACCCGCCGCAGCCATCGTTCGACCGCGTCTTGACTGATGATATTTATCAATTTTCCGTTTACGTATCTTAATGGTCGCGCTCACGTGCACGAAGGTCGTCGATCTTCAAACATAATACATAATGGACCGAGATGCATGGTCGATACGACGACGACGACGACGATCGTATTATTTTTCACTTGTCCGAACTTTCAATCGTTCATTGTCGTAATCGCGGACGGTCCCCGAAGGTCGGGCCAACGGAGGACGTGTTCCAGCACTCCGTTTGTAAACGAGGCGAAAACGTTTACGTTTTTTCGGTCGCTGTGAAATCGAGATCACCTTAACGATTTTTCACGCTTTTTTTTCCAAAAAATCATCGCTCGTCAGACGTTTAACGTGTTTTTAACGATATATCATAATAATTATAATAACTGTTGGAAATTAAAAAAAATAAAAAAATCGCTAAAAGCAACGGTTACGTAAATGAGTTTCTATATATTTAATAAATATATACTTTACATGAAGTTTACAAGGTAAAAATTGTCGTGTACAATCTACTGGCGCGTTGCACGCGACGCATTTATAATATCAAATGATATTACGCGCGTAATATATACGACGAAATCGTAGTAGAAAAGAAGAAAAAAAAAAAAAAAGGTCACATAACACGCGTTTATCTGCTGCTTAAAACGCTTCAACGTCTCGTTCGACGGTATTATTTTAATGAGCTTCGGCGCTACATATTTTATTATTGTGTATATATTATTTATAATATGTCGTCGTTCTCAAATGGAATTCGTAAATATGGGCGCGTGCGATTCACATCAGAATAAAAAAAACATATATATATATATAGTTAACTCGTGTATACAGTTGGCGACGGGTAATTCAGTCGGTTAAGAGATATTCGGTTAATAATTAAATCCAAGTGCGTAGCGCTACGCGCACAGCCTAAACGAGTCGTTCAATGTTTGTTTGAAAGGTTCGACGAACAAAAATCGTTGCTTTCTCGAACGTTTTCAATTGCCGTATAGTCGGGCTCGACAGTAGTTCACGAGGATTCCCGTGCGATTTTATCAACTGATTATTTAACATTATTTTCGACGATCGGTAGGTTTTTTTGAGTTCGGAATACTTAAAAAAATATTTGAACATTTGAATATCGGTAGTATTTTTTTTTTTTATTTACGACGTCGCATGCGGTATTTAGAGAACGACACAAAACGGTCGATTTGGCTGAAACGAGACACGGTCGTTAAGCACCGTACCGGCCCGGCCCGTAACACGCCGAAAGTACGTTTTTTGCGTTTTCCGTTTGACGTGCCACGTTTTTCGGACACTGTACGCTTTCCGGCCGCGAACCGATCGCCGTCGTTTCCTGTGTGTGTGTGTCTGTCTGACGCGGTCTCGCCTCGGACGCCGCCGCCGGTCCACGAGACACGAAACGGTTCGGCGAAACGCAGAAGACCCAAGAGCGAGTGATCTACCGTGATCTATAATAAGCCCGAGAACGGCGCACGCCGTGGGAATGGCTTTCCAAAGTCGCAGCGACACAGTGTTCGTCATGTGTTCGCCTGCGGCCCGGACGTTTCGTTCCCCCGGCCGGCCCCGTTCTCGCTTCGTCTGACCGTGGAAGCCGTGACGCCTCCGACATAACCGGACGACGTCGATCACGTCCGATAACGACTCCACGATGCCGACCGACCGCACGCGTTAGTAGAGTCGACCGCCAGCCGACGCCAGTCATCCTCCACGTCGGGCCGGGTCAGCGGATGAATAAAACGCCGCCGCAGCAGCAACGGGTTCCCGTCGCTCGGGCGGCCGGTCGGCTAAAAAACCCCGCAGACTGTCGTTCGACGGGATTCCCGTATCCCTTACAATTGCATACGAACATCGGGGACCTCCGAAACCGGCGACTCCGGACATCGCCGTCCGCCCTGTCCAGCTTAGGCTGTTGGGATCGGTCACGCCGGCCCGTACCTTAAGAGAGACTTAGGGAAAATATCCCTGTGTGCCGGCGTGGTTACGACACCGTGGGTAGGTGTACGATGGTGCTGACGGAGCCGGTGCCCACCGCGGGATTGGGGTGACCGCGCGTGATAGCGGTTGTCCAAGCGGTACGAGCGGGGTTCCGACTCTCCGGAGTTCGGGGAGAAACAACGCTCCAGTCTCCTCGGAGGCTGTACCGTTCGGTTCGAACAACGGTCATGCGCGCTTGTCTTCGGACATTAGTCCCCGGCACTACGAATCGGTCGACGTGTGAACCACGGGTGTCGAAGCCCGGGAATACGGATTACTCGGTGTCCGCCCTGTCCGATCGCGAGAACCCGTTCGAACGCAACGCGAGCAATACCGATTTCTCAAGACGGCCCGTCCGGCCCGTCCCACGTGCGCCCGCCGGACCGTCGTTGTCACTGCCTACGGCCTTGTCGGCATCGGATTCCGCGACCGGGGCCCCGAGCACCGCGAAGGTCGACGCGTTTCTTGAACGGTAACCGTGTTTCGCGACGGGAGACGAATTCACGGCGAACACGGTCGCCGGTCGGTCGGTGGAGGCCGTAGCGTTAGATTACGTCGTGTACGATCAAATTTTGTTTCCAACAAGACTTGGTTTTGGGTTCGACCCCCAATCCCTCCCACCCCTCTCCACTCCTCTCACAAACACTGTCTTGGTCGGAGGAAAATCGATGTTCCCGGGAATACCAATCAATGTCGATAAATCAAGTCGGTCGACCTCGTTTTTTTATTTTAGTCAAATGTCAATAATAACATTGTCGTCGTCGTTTCGCGTGTAGGTGTTTTTTATTTTATTTCATTCTCCCGTTATCGGATGTTCGTACAACGGCGCGAACAACTGGTTCACACCATTTCCGTCGCGTTTTTATCGGTCCACGGTCGATGTAATTGACAGTAATCAACGATATTGGCCCGTCGGATCGGGCGCGTTCAATAAAAAAAAAAAAAAATCGGGTCAATTGTCGAAAACAAAAAAAACAAACAAAAACAAAGAGCGAACCCGGAGAATTACGCACCGCGCCTCATAAAAAAACTCGTTGCACGAAGTAAGCTTGGCGTGCGAACAACGTACCGTCGCCACGCGGTTACGAACTCGTGTGAATTGTTCCCGAATGCGACGGACGGGGAATTTTTTCCGGTCGGAACCGCGTACAGTTTAACGCGAATAGAATTTTCGTCGATCACCGACGTTCGAACGTGGTCACGCGACGGGCCCGGACTTCGCGATACGCGGTGCGCCGCCGGCGAGACGTTCGACCGAGTTTAACGGACGTTCGGACGAAAAACGAAAAACGAAACGCACAGAAACAACGCGACCCGAATGGCCGAAAGCGAACATCGGCGGACGCACGTGAATAAATCGTTTTATGGTCGAACGACGTTGGTGGCATTGCGCGCGCGTACACATAATATAATGCGCCGCAGTAAATTGATATAAAACGATGTAAGGAAAAAATAATAATAACGATTATCATTTATCAACGTTTATAGGTTTGATTGCTTTGACGATTCGTACACACACACATATATGCGTGCGTGCGTTCGCGTTATATAAACACGCGCGCCGGCCGGTGGCGGACGACCGTGTCTCGTTTGCGGTCGTCCGAACTGCCGCGACGCCGGGGGATCGAGAGAACGTGTTTTTTATTCAAATGACCGTTAACGAAATGTCGATTGAGTGCGCGCGGATTCTCGTTCATGACGACACGACGCCCCGGCGCCGTCAGCACACGAACTAAACGCGTCGGTCGTGATGACGCGCGCGATGTATGATCCGATCGCGCCGCGTTCGTTTAGACGGCGATTATCGATTATCGATCGCCCGCGCCGGAAACCGGGTTTGGCGTTCCGACGAGCCGGACGAAACGTTCAAAACGAAAGCCGACGCCCTCGCGCGCGCGTCCGTTTTTTTTTTTGGAAGCGTCTCGTTATTTATTGACCCGTTTTGCGGCGGGGAGGTGTTTGCGTCGCACCCGCCGCACGATTTGAAATACGAATCGTTTTGTTCGTCGACGCAAATGGAGTGTTTGATTTCGGAAATCCAAAAACGAGCCGTATTATGGCACGAATTTCGTAAACATTTACGCGGATAGGAACGGATGAGTGTGATTCACTGTGCGAATAATGAAATTCGCCAAACATCTTACGATTTTTCAAAATAGAATTCATTTTTTTTTTTTAATGTATTTCTTGTACAATATTACGTCAAGACGTTATTTTCAAACAAAACACAAGCGTACTCCTTCACGTTCACGTTTATTGTCAACCACGGTCTAGTACGGAGTAGATAAATATCGTACTCGTCGGACACGGCGTTACACGGTGTTGTCGGGACGTGCCGCCGGTCGGATCTGAACTCGAGACCGCGCGAACTGGACGACGCGACAACGGTTTTCATGCTCATTTCGCGTCGTAAATCAACTCCGTACAAGGGTTACGTTTGTTCTCTCGAACGGCATGAAACGCAGTTACTTACTTGCATTCAAGCGCAGGTAATCTTTACTTTATCTTTCGCTTGTTCCGACCGTTGTTTTAAAAGTTACATGAAATCAAAAAAAACAGTCTTTTCGTCAATATTACCGTCGTTACTATTGTCAGTCGATCATTTGACCGCGTGTGTTGCAAACGGACGGTCCGATATTATTTCGCGATCGGCCCACACGTTAACTTGAGGTCAATTACTAATTGATTCGTAGTGATGGCGATACATCATTGGCGCCGGATATCACGCGACGAGGCCGTCGATTCGGCATTCCAACGTGAAAACACGGGCGGCTCGTCGAAAAACGCGTTTCACAACCAAATAGGTTATTTAAACGTGCTCGTCGGTTTTGTCTTTCTGTCGGAAACACGTCCGGCGTTCCGGAGACGTTTCGCGCAGTGCCGTTCGGCGGTTTGAGAATCCGACGACACAAATAATGTGTTGGGGCTATCAAGCGAATTTATCGGTTATCGGGATTTGCACATGAACAACCACCTGTTGGAATCGACCGGTCGTTATTCGTACGGCCAGACGATCGTTTCGGGCGTCTCTGGGGCTTTTACGCCGGTAAGATGGCCTGTGACGAATCGTCGTCGTAAAACGTTTATGATTGTGATTCACGGCGAAATGTTTTCATCTCACGAATGATTGCGAATCGTTTGGAATACAATGTGCCGAGGGGGGGGGGGGGGTAAGCTTTTTATTCTTTTCTTTTTTTTTGTAGTAAAAATCGAACACAAGGTTAAAAGACCCATCCAATGCGTCCATCGCAATATAACGTTACGAAAGTGTACGCACACTCGTTATTCGTTGTTGGCTTTTTTTTTGTTGACATTTTATGTCTTTACTTTGGCACATCAAAATAAAAAACCGTCACGAAAAAGTGTCCACCAAAAAGCGTTACCTAAATTAAATACCCACTGGGGACTGTCACGAAAAAGCGTTACAGAAAAAAAAACCTAAATCTCCCTTATGGTTTGTTTCCATGGCAACCATTGTTTCGGTTTTGAAAACATTTAAATTTGAATTTGAAAAAAAAAATGTTCACACATAAGACATAAAATGTCTCACTTAACGCGGACTCGTATGCGTTAATCATTTTTATACTAACTTTGATGAACCTAAATCTCAGCTATGTTTAGAACCTAAATCTAAGCTTTTTAAAAACAAACGATTGCACGACAAAAACATGTCGAAGGAAAGTCCGTAGTTTCATTATAAGTCATACTACGAAAACGAATTTCGTCAAATTTGCACGTGTCCAGTGTCTCGAAAAAAACAAATACCAGGCGGGTGTGCAAAAATGACGAATCGCCAAATCTAGTGAAATACAATTATTATTTGTTTTGTTTTTTTACGAGCGCTTGAAAATATGAAGAGGACGTGCGCCGTTGACGAGCCAGCGAAGTTTAGCGGCCGTCAGTCTGAAAGACTGGCGAACGTCCCGCCGCAGTCCGGAAGTCGCGACGAAAGAACAAAAAACACGTTTTGTCCGTCTCGCTCGTTCCGCTGCACGTCTGCTCGAGGAACGTCGGCTTAGGGAAAGGCCGACGATCGCGCGAACGGCCGACAGGACCAAACAGACCAGAAACAACGCCAAAAACCACGAATTCGAAAAACGTTTAGTGTCAGACGTATGTTTTGAAATCGTCGTCATGAGATCATCTCCGGCTTGGACAGAGATAGCTCAGACAATGTTATCAGGTCGACGGTGACCAGCCATCGTTCGACGTTCGCTGTAGACCGGAGTTTGGCGATAATGGCCATCCGTATCACAGTGTCGCGCTTCACTCCGGCGTGTTATCGCGGAACTCGTATCACCGTTGATCGCCACGATAATCGTTTGATAATCACGGTTCGAACTTTTAATCGAATCTTAAAATTTGTATTTTATTCGACTACACGTGTAGTGTCACGAACAATAAATTTACTTGAATTTCTTAATCGTCAAAAACAATAATGTGCAGTACGAAATGTTTTGTAAAACAAACGGCTGTCCACGCGGTTTTACGTTTCCCGGATGAAAAAGTTCAAAAAAAAAAACCACGGATTTCTCACAATCCATATGTATATTCGATTGAAAACACTTCGCATCAGAACGTCCACGGTTTGGATAAACGCTGATTTACAGGAAAGCCGATAAGGCGTTTCTTGCACTCCGACCAAAACGGCCAACCGCTTACACCGGCATAGCGTTCAGTACGCCGCGACGTCGTACTTCCGACACGCGTTGCGAACGTTCCAGCACCGTAAACGTCCCTTCGTCGAAACAATATCTCGTCCGTTCAACCGTATCGCGCGCTGCGATAACAAACCGAACAAGAACCATCACGATAACAGACAGCCGTCGACGAGTTCGGCGCGGCTTGTAGTCCGAACGTGAACCGATCGAGTCACTTCGGTCGACTTATCGACGTTAGGCGTTTGAAAAAAAAACGTCATATTTTCCGCTATAAAATCTACTGTTTGCGTTGTTTTCCACTTTGCAATCGGAAACTTTGCGAATTTGTTTTTTTTTTTATATCTAATTTAAAATGTACTAAATAAAAATACTATACGGGTTTTAACAATTCAAATTTCGGAATAATAATTATTTTTATGTTTTCGATACCAATCAGAGGTTTACCGTTTCCGCGTATACACGGGACTCGGGGATGGCGTTATCTCGTCTTTCGTGTTCCTTCGCTAATCAGAAAATTTGAACTCTCGATAAACTCGGTGTTCTTTCAAACTCGTACGGATTACGAACAAAAAAAAAACACCGTTTTTATTACAAAGACAACGGACGACGACGACGACAATGAGTCGGATCCGATCGTCGTACAGCACCGGAGTCCGTGTCGCCCGAGTACCGTAAATAATGTTTCCGTCGTCGAACCGCCTCGGCTATGATAAAAAATAAATAAAAAAAAAAAAACGATATTTATGCGAAATTACGTACGCGGAGCGATGAAGCGCCCGGTAGGGACCCGGTAGGAACGATATGGTCGAACGGGGAAAAATACGAGCGTATCGGTCCACTCTCTACAACCGCGTTCGGGCCGGACGTATTTTATTTTATTTATTTTTTTTTTTATATATATATATACGTACGCGTTTTATCATAACGACACTGTTTTGTTTTGTTTTTCTTTTTTGTTACACGCCAGCCGTCGTCGCACGCCGATAATAATGGAACAATGGCGCGCGGAATTTACATTTTATTATACACCGCGACGGTTTATACCGGCGAACGATACGGCGCGCGCGTACCGTGAAATTGTGTTAAAAAATCCAGATGGTCGCGCCCGAGATTTGTCCGTGTGCGTGTGCGTGTGTGTGTGTTCGTATGTGTGTGTGTGTGTGTGTGTGTGTGAGCGAGCGCGCGTATACATTATATGCCTTCGCGGAGAAAACGGTGTCCGGCTGTCAAACGTTTCGGAAATTATTGGAACAACGTTATTCTTTCTTTTTATTTTTTTTCTCTCTTTTATCGTATTTTATTTTCGTTTCGTTTCGTGTACGCGCGCGTACTACACGCGCGCGCGTATTATACACGTTTATATAGTTTATATAAATAAAATAACACGGTCGAGACGTAAACGTTGCCTAAAGCAACACGGTCGTATCGTTCCGAGTGTCGGCCGGGCCCCGTGCCGGCAGTACGTACACGCCGCACGTTATTATGCTTATGAGTACGTGTAACGAACGCCGCAGACCCGAACAAAAAACAAAAAACGAAACGAAAAACAAAAAAATATAACGTAACCATGTGCCCGCCGAAAGAACTCGTTTTTTACCTACGGCCTTATTACGTGGTCCTCGTCCGAAGCTTCCTTCCCGGGGCCGCACGCACGCGCACAATATAATATACGTATGGGAGGCGAAAACACTTTGTACGTCGCGATGCGTCTATTTATACGAGTACGTTATTATCATTATTATTATCATTATTATCATTATTTTTGTTGTTGTTGTTGTTGTTGTTGTTGTTGTTGTTAGTGGTGGTGTTGATGGCGTGCCGCCGGGAGCCCGGGGGCTAATATCGAAACGCGGGGTCGTACGTCGAATAAACAACATTCGGACTTACGCCTGTTCCTACTCCTATCCCGTACACGTCGTCGTCGGAATCGATTTTTTTTTAAACAAAAAAAACCACCCCCCCCCCCCACCACCCACAGAAATCGATTCGTGCGTACGCAAGCGATAAATGTGTTTTTTCGACGGGCCGGAAAGACCCTAACCGGTCGAAACACCGGAAACACGTCTTCCGCGCGACCAACACATTCACGTGGTTCGGGGACGTACGCGGAAAAAAGTTTTGCGGCGTGTTTTTGAAAACAATAAATCGGTAATCGAAAATCAGAATTTTTTTTTTCAATAAACATACGCAATTTTAGCTAACGGAGATTAGCTACGCTCAGCTACTTATGATTAGATATATAGCCAAAAAATCACAGAACTAATTTGTGTAAAAAGAATACCTTCACAGTTGACTTCTATGCACATTTAACAACGTCAATCCATTTAATCTTTCTTCGCCTGTTTTGTTACCACGTAAATAGTACGTCTGTGTGCGTTTTGAAATTCTTTTGTACCCACGTCAAAAAACACAATAGGTATAATTTTATTTTATTTATGAATCCTGTTTAAGTAATCTTTTTTAATTAAAATTAAAATTTATTGGTATTAAATTTTATATTTTGCTTCGGCCGGTGTTCCACAGACATAATGCAATATTATACCTGTCTACTGAAGTATACTGTAACATTAAAATCGAATAAGTAAATAACCATACAAAAGACCGAACATTTTGACGGCTGTTCGAACACCCGAAACACCCCCGTGAGCGACGCGGTCCCGTCTCGCGTCATATATTCGCGTTACTTGGCCGGACAACGCGCGCGACGGCAATCTAACCTAACCTAACCTTTCCGTACAAAACGAACCGTCACGGAACCACTCCGCCATGTCCGCCCCGCCCGCCCGTTACAAGTGTCTGTAACGTCATCCGAATTCTCGGTCCGTCAAGGGACCGCCATACCAAAAGTAAAACGTACTCGTCAGAGATGGCGTGCTCCGGCGACGGCAGTCCGTAAGTCAGTAGTTTTTCGATTTCGTGAAAACATATATCCGTAACCTTCCTTCGGTACGCCTCTTGGAATGATTTTGGTGAGAAATACTTCGGAATGAAAACCAAAGTGGAGATGTTAAGCTATGCGATTTTACGAAATATCCGTTTTACTCGATTTTATAGCTAGTTTAGTGATGGATGTTGAACGTTTTCATGTTTAAGCAGGGTTATAAAGCGAAGCGAGGAAAATTTAAGAATTTTTTTTTTTTTTTGGGTAGATTTTATTTAATTTGCCCCGGTGAGAAGTAAACGTTCAAACCGCCTGTGACGGACGTGGTCGATTGAACCGTGATCACAATCGATCACTGCGTTCGGCCCGCGCGGTCCGTGATAAATCGTCGTGTTGTTCTCAGCACAGGCTTCGCCACAAGTTGTCCGTCCACCCCGCCGCCGATCATTCCGGCACCGTACCGTTCCCGTTTCCGCGTTCGACTGTTCGTTGGCCGCGCGTTAGGTATTGCACCGCGCGCCTAAGACATGAACGCCGGATAGCAAGCCGTCCGTAACGCAAGTGAAGTTGATTTCAAAACAGCCGTTCGTCCCGTCAAAGAAACAGAATGTGCGGACGGCCCGTTTCGCATGACGTTAAACGATTACAAACGCGTTTGCCCGTCCGGCTTCTAAACGAGCTTCATATGAAATACGGATGCGACGGACGCCTGCCGGTGTTGTTGCCACGACCGAAACGGGGTTCCACTTCGGACGAGAGTTCGTGGTGTCGTTACTTAAAAAATGTAATTGATATTCCGTATCGAAATCAAATAATTCCTACTGCGCGTTACCGATAGCCTGTTTAACACGTTATAATGTCGTTTGACACTGTTCCGAATAAGTTCTGACGCGGCCAAGTCACTCTATTGACGTGTTCGACGTCGTGATTTCAGCTAGTTGGACATACTCTACTCTCCGGAGCCGACAGTGATGTATTATTATTATTGTACGGAAACTTCATGTCGCGTCACGCGAAGGATATCATGACCGTCGTGATTCTTTTTACGCAATGACGAAAAAATCGATCGGAAGATCCGAAATTATTTGTTTCTAACGAGCCGAATACAAAAAATAAAACAAATAAATAACCCCTCTGTTAAAATAATAGTTTTCCCGTTTAACCGTTTACACGCGCGTCTTACGACACTCGTCGTATTTCCGATATTCATCGACAATAACGAGTTACACGAGATACATTATGTACACGTTATGTATAGTTTAGACGAAAAAAAAAAGCCCCCACCTACACCTCCCGATCACCCGAGTGCACCGCACAAGTGTCCGTCCGGTCGTTGTCAGAATATGCCGCCGTCATCGTTGAGCACGCGCGCGCGTGTCCCAAATATAGGTTATAGTTCTACTCCTGTGGGCCTTGCGTAAAAATAATGAAAAAGCCGCACATAATTAACTATTATAATACAGCGGACCGATCGAAACACGTCTAATGAAGGGTCGTTTTCCGGATTAGGATTTACACGATTTAAGTTTTCCTTTGATCTTCTACGATTAGCTGTACACGTACGTACCTGCGATCTCGCGTTCATCCATATTTATACAGTTAATTGCTCGAGGACGTCCGATATACACGCGTGTGTGTATTTTTTTTTTCACCTCGACGACGTCTAGAAACTATTTATTATTCGTTTAGAACATATCATCGCGTACATATATATTGAGATATAAACATTTAACCTATTCTTAACGATAGTGTACCGTCACGGCTATATATCATACGGTCGCGTAACGCGGCGCGTGTTCGATCGACGGGTTCTTAACAGTCTCGCCGGCCGTAAACGGTTCCGGATAGGAATTCATCTCGTGAAACCGCTTCAAAAGTGATCATTATTCGTGTACCCACGTCGTCGACGTCGACAGCTCGGCCGTAACAACCGGGCGTTTCCTCCTTCTCCGCGTAAACGTTTTCCAATGCTACTCGACTGTGATGAGACCGTGTTCCACATCGGATGTTCGCCAGACTCGCGCGGGCCAACCGTACGAGCACAAGAATGGAATCCGTAAGACATCCTATTTACACGCGATCGCGGTCCGGCCGACGGATGACTTACGGTGTCCGACCGCGGGGCGCGGCTGAAATGTCGAACGCCAATGACTTCCGGGCCTTCCGGTCGATATGCTTCGTCTATATGGCCTTCTATATGACGTCACGCTGCACTCGGACCGTACAGTCCAACAAACGCTGTCCACCCCGCGTCCGTGCTGGCCCACTTATGGCATCCATCGTCGTCCGTGATGATCCGCCACGTCGCTTCAAGCGTGAAATACGGCGTTGACGAACACGAACACCGTACACGGACATTCCCTGTGAACATTCGTCGGCGAAAAAACCGAAAAGCGAATAATATTCGCGGGATCCCGAAAACGGAACACAAACGTCGCGCGACATCATCCGCGTTTCGTGAACAATCACGTTGAACCGTTCCCGTCCGTTACCGAGTACGATGACTTCGTACGATACATTTAAGCACGGCAACGTTGACGTTGCATCCGTAGCTGTTCATGAACACAATGGTCGTGCGTTGGCCGCGTCACAAGCGTCGCTTTGAATACCTATACCGAACCTAACCTAACCGACGTGCGTCAGAACATTGGTCCGCCGGCGCAAACGTTATGATTTTTCAATCAAAAAGCTTTCCGTGTCGTTTCTCTACTTTGGGGTGGTCCTATCGCTCTAGCGTCACGCGACGACCGAAACGATATACCGTACGGTCGGATCGATCCTCGGAGCCATTAACTGAAACCGCGTCTTGAACGCGCAGGAACGCTGTGAATAGGTTAGGTGTAGAGGCCTAAACGAATTGCCGACCGTATAGTTTAAGGCGCGTTGGCGACGAACGGACAATGTGCGCGCAAACACGATAACGTTATTATTCGGATTCGATAAAATTCCCGAATACATATATAATTTCTCTCCCCCCCACCCCCCGAAATATCACAACGAAAATAGAAATTTAACTATCCACGTGCCGACCATACACATTTACGCGTTGACGGCTACCCACGCGACGAGTGCGTTTTCAAACACGATAATAATTATCGTTGGTATTATCGCGTTCGACTACACGGATCGAAAATATACGTTGCTAGCCGTATCGTGATGGTTCGGACACGTTTTACTCGGATTCGACGGACGCGCGTTCTTCCCGTCCATTCCCCCGACGTCGACAGTTGTCCCGTTCGTCACGTAAACCGAATAAAAATAATAAAAACGAATCGGTTCGGCTGTACGTTATGAATGTGTAGGAGGACGCCGTTTTCAACATTTTATATTTCGCGTGTGTATGACGCGCAGGCAGATATCGCGAACGGCTCGGAGTCCGCGTAGTGTTGACGACGACGATCGTCGTTATCATTATTCGACAGAAACGCTCGTACAATAACGTTATAATGTGTTATCGACGAACGTTTTTACGAATACGTTGTTTGATGATACGCTCGTATGTCGGTTTGTTTTCGACAAGAGTACCGGATAGTAGTGACTAATGCGCCACGGAGTAAATAAAATAAAATGTTCCCGTCCGGTAAAAAATCCTGACGAATCATTCTCGCGAGAACAAAAAAAAACAATTAACAATTGTTATTACATCTCATTACGTTTTTAGACGCTCATTGTGTTATTTCACGCGTTTGTACGTTGTGTCGTCGTAATTGTATTGTGCCGAAAAAACGTTAGCGAACGGCCCCACGCGTACTCGCCGATTACAACGTGTTCTCAGAGACGCGCACGGCGATTTCGTCTACGACAATATAACGGGCGATCCAATTAAAACGCGACCCGAAGTTTAGGCTCTGAGCAGTGCCAAAAATAAAACGCCGCCGTGGACTCGGTAGGGCAAAGGACGAGGAGGATGATAACACACACAACAGTTCCCCGCGTAGAAGCGAAGAACGAGTTACCTGTGCCGTGCCGTGTCGTAACCGTCACCATGGTTTTTATTCGCGAACAGCGAGTTTTCGTTCTTAAGGCTCGCATGAGATCTCAATCGTATCGAACTGCGCAAAACGAATTCGTGGCCACGTTTCCCGAGGATCCGCCACCGTCAAGTAGTGCGGTATCGCGGTTGAACGAGAAATTCGAATATTCAAACGGAATACGGTTCGGCGCGTAAAAGCGTGCCAAGAGGCACAGGCGCTCACTTCGAACGCCTACTGTGAAGTCGAACCGTTCGTCAACGTTTTCCTACCATTTTGTACAATTTTGATTATTCGTAATTCCTGTTTGTGCAAATGAATACGGTTTTGTTATTTTGGGTAGCGTTTTAATTGGATCACCCCTGTAAACGACGGCGCCCGATAGCGTGATCGTCAACGCTTGCCGCCGTTTCGAACCGGTAGACGTACGGGCGGGTCAGGACTCCGGGGTGCAGTCGACGGGTTTTGTTTCTCCGGAGAATGTGCATCGAGGGAGTGTTGTGCGTGACGCGGGGACGGACGGAAAAACACGCCGCGCTCGTCGTTCAATCAGCTCCGATTCGTTACGTCCGTCACACGTTTGGAGACGTCAATCGCGAGTGAACAGCGGTCATACGTTCGCCTTCGAAATCGATCCGAACGTTGTCCGTTAGCAATAAAAAATTACCCTCACACCGTTGCTCGCGATCGTCTCGTGACGTTTTTTTCTTCTCGAGATTTCGTCCTGGCGGTATTAATTGCACGCGATCGCTACCGTCGGACACTTGGCGTACGTACGCAATTTTCCCGAAACGGTCCGGCCGAGACGAACGTTCCCGATCCCGAAGCTTTTCGAACGGAAATAGAAACGCGCGAAGCCTAGCTCCAACAGCTGTTGGTCGGTCTCGACGCCGCGGTTGCAGAAAGGGTTCGAAGAGACTTTCGGCGATCCGGTCGCGTTCGAGACGCGCAGACGGACACGCGGAGGTCGGGTCGGGTCGACCGACTTCTACGTCGACCCCGCCGCCGCGGGTGTGCAAGCGGGCCCATTAATTTCCACGGGTCGATCGTATCGGGTTTTTGTAGGTTGGTTCTGACCACAAACGGTAATAAATCCGCGCGTTCGGTCCGGCCGGGCCGCGTCGAAGCCGCGCTGCACTTGCCGTATTGTTGCTGCCGTTGCCGCCGTCGGTGCCGGCGGCGGGGGAGTGTATGCGCGCGCGGCGCGAATTCTTGAGCGCGCGCCATCCGTTGTTTTCGCGCGCCGCGAACACCCGACCGCGGTCGTGACAATAATACGCGTGTGTAATTTAATGGAATTACACGGGGGAGGAGGACGTCCCGGGGCCGGCAGCGTGGGTGGGCGCTCTCGCCTCCGAAGCCGGCAATTTGTCGTGTGCGTACGTGTCGGGCACAGGCCACGCGCAGATGAACGGCGCGAGATAGCCGCGAGTGTAAAGGCGCGCGGCGGCGAGACGACCGCTCACGGGGGCCGTAGGGTCACGGAATCAATGGACACATCAATAATAATAATAATAATAATAATAATAATAACTATGATTATCATCATCGTCGTCATCGTTATTATTATTGTCGTCGTCGTCGTCGTTGTTTTCGATTCCATTGTCCCGTGCCACGGTGTCGTCTACGCGTTGCAACCTCTGACCGAAACCGCACCGCTCGTCGGCCTTTCGTCCATATGCCGGCAAAGGCCTTTCCGGCCTATCTGCTACACACGACGTAAACGAACGACGACGAGTTATGCATATTGGCGGTCGTCGGGCGCGTTCTCGTTCGGGTTCTCTGCCGACTGTCCGGGGTACGAATGCGTGCAGATCACGTGCTAAATGTCGGCGCGAAAAAATCCAAATTTTTCGACGATATCGCGGGCGTCCGAGGTTTTTCAAGCCTCCTCCTCCTCCGCGGACGAGAACCGCGGTCGGTTCGTGTCAAGTTACGCTACGCGGTCTTAACTAGATTATGCATAAGAAACAAAAATAAAAACCCGTAACGAAAATGTTGCCAGCTTTATTGTGTTGTTTTCAGCGGGTCACGATGATCGATCGATACGATTTCGAACGTTCAACGCGTTACACGGCGAATTGTTCGAGACCACCAAAAACGTCGACCGTCATACAGGGGGTTCCGTCGTTTGTACGTTGTTGTTGTTAATCACACTTTTAAACACGTAGGTAATAAAAACGTGTCGGCTGAGAACATTTTGAAAATGGTTCGTTTTTTGTTTTTGTAGAAAGTCATCGATTGGTGACTAAGAGGTGTTACGACGATGGCTGGGGACGAACGATGGAATGAAGTCGACGTTCTGGTCGGTTCGTGTTGAGTTTGGCCGCGACTGGACGCGACCGGGACGGTTCAAAGAGTTCAAACGCGACGTTTTTTTCAGTTTTTTTTTTTTTTTTAATATGTTCGTATAGACATAACCAACTATGACTGAAATTACTAAAATTAAAAAATAATAAAACGGAGTTGGAACAACGCAAATATGTTTTATAGTATGTTTTACATGTATGTATTATGCAGTTTAATTACTTGAACTATTAAACGTCAACGAGAAAAAAACATAATTTAATAATAATATCGTTTTATTTATTTTCACCGTAACGTATGACAACGCGTGACAATATTAAATATATTCGCCATAATTTGTTTACATTTTTTCGCGCCGAACGTATTCGTGTATAGAATATTTTATATTCACGATACGAGAAATCTTCCGAGAACTCGAAACGAAGTGCAAGTCATAAAATAAAAAAAACAACAAATAATCGCACGAGGTAATATCATTGTTTATAGACGCACGCGACGACGATTCGCGCGTTTTTTCGTTGTCTGTCGCGTTGCGCGTGTACAACGGGCGGTAGTTTCGAACGTCCGCAACAAAAACGATTGCCCCGCGGGCACGAGCGTATGCGTTCGTGAACTGTGCGCGATTTCCCGTCACGCGTTCGTTATAATGTACTAGGATTTCCAACGGATCCTAATTTCGCGCGTGTACCGTTATTGGGTTTTTTCGCACGATTTCGTATCCGGACCAATAAAAATCGCCGCGCGCACGCGGTCGTAAACGTGTCACGACGTGGATCGATCCGTAACCGGATTTCCGCACGGACATTCAAAACATCCGGCACGAGACATTACAACAAACGTTTCGTCCGTACGGACGACGAACGCGACATTGTGATGTCGAACGCGACCGTTTACGCGTTCGTTACGTGTCGTGTTATCGGCAAGGCTTAGGTTGGCGGTCGTTACGATAATGAAGTCGAGCTAACTTGAACCGAGTTAGACGACCGTAGACTTTGATTAACGCCAATTGAATTCACCCGCCACCGTCGAATCGACACGTAACCGTTGAAGTGTATATTCTTTTAACGAAAGCCTTCTTCAGACAAGTACGTCGTTTTAACCAAAAGTCACACACGCGTCACGTATCACTTTAACGTTAATACAAGTTAATTCCATGAAAATTATCACTACGCCGGCTCCGTTATGATTTCGACTGGTTGACAACCGACTTGTCCCACTCCGCGCGATATCGTATTTTTATTGTCATTATACGGTTTTGTTTCGTTTGATACAAGTAATCGTGCATTTGAATTCTTATCGTACGTATTATTTATGTCGTCATGTTTAACGCGTTTAGTGGATTATTACTATTATACGCGATGATTATTCGCCACGTCGTGTAGACTCGTATGACTTGGACGCGATTACTTGGGGCGGATGATCAACACGGAACAGACGTCATCTGCAATGTTGTGACACGCGGTTTGCACCGGTTCGCTCCTGACGAGTAGGTTCTATCGAGGATTTTTCAAAAAATACAAATCCGATTTGAACGAAACATCACGTGATTGGCGGCAAATGGTTTTGGCCGCCGGAACACAATGAATTTCAAAAATGTTGCCAGTTATTTTCCGTTTTAAGGCAAACGCCAATAGTAAAACTGGTCAAAAAAAAAATGTTAAAAAACGTACGTTATTATTGTTTAATCGTTATCCGGATTCGTCACGCCGGACCGTAATAATCGAGTTCTGTTCGCGTCCAACCACGACTCGTACCGATACGACGATATAATATGACCTCGTGTCGTTTTGATAAAAAACCTATGCGCACGCGGTTGGGTCGAGTTAATTTCCCCCGTCACCTTTCGACGTCTCCTCGACGTACGTTCCGCCGAAGAACGTCTTCGCGTACACACGCACGCACGCACACAATACGCGTGTAACATAAAACGTCATGTGTATTCAGTGACGGGGCAATATTCTTCGGATATCGGTGGCGCGATCGTCTCCGATCGGGCCAGAAGATCGTGGCGTGCCCTCCGGATTCCGTGCACGCACACGCGCGCAGTGTACGCGGCGGTGGTAACGCGATCCACCGCGTTAAATTAATTATTCGATTCCCGATACGACGTGTGCTGGAAGCGTGCGCGCGCGTCGACACACCGCGCAGACGATAACGGACGGACGGACGGTCGGGGGGGAAGGAGGAGGAAAATATATATAAATATTTATATATTTAAACGTGTTCGCGTCAGTAATAATTTTCATCGCGGCGACCGGAAAACCGAAAACAATCGTTAATACCGTTTTCTCCGCCGCGGACGCGTACACGTGACTCTCCACGACGACGATGTGATGCCGTCCGAAAGTCCACGGGCGGCGTTTCGCGAACATCACGCGCGCGAACCTAACCGTTCGCGGTCGTAAGCCCGAATGGTGACGAGAACACGGTCGTAAACGCTTTGTGCGCGGCTACGTAAGGTCGGTCGTGTACTCATGGACCTATTCACCCGCGTCGTTTCGACGGGGCGCAAAGACCGTCGCGTTCCGGCAACACGTCGACAATCGGATTCGTTGTTGTACGACTTTTTTGTGTTGGTGGGGGGGGGGGGAACGATTGAATTTTCAGGACCTGTACATTTACGATTTAGACCGGGTGCGGTGCTACTGTTTCGGCTGCGCGACCGGAACGCACGACGAGGGGCGCAGTGATGTATTTAGAATTTTATTGCCCCCCTCCCCTCCTAAGGTTACTTATTTACTGCGTGTAAAAAACGGGTCATTACGGGGTTGAATGATGTTTATTTTGCCGACTGCGAAATAAAACATCGAATATCCAAATAGTTTTCAAAACAAGTAGTGATATTATTCAAACGAAACCCATAAAAATTTGCTGCCCCCCCCCCCCCCGTCGTGAGTGACGTCGCGATCTCGTCGAGTTTTCACGGCGTTGCGGATGTGATTGTTTATCACGGGAACCCGTTTTATCGTTGTATTTTTTTCTTTTTTTTTGGATGATACCGCACTCCAGACGGATTTCAGAAGTCGACCGGCCGGTAAAGACGGTCGAAAGCCGATACCGCAATCGAAAAACGACAACTGAAAGCCGGCAGTTGAAATCGGTAACGATCGAACTCGTGTTTTTTCCCGGGCACGTGTGTGTTGCTATCGTAGACGTTATTACGCGGTGACATTAGTCGTGCTCGGTACTCCTGTGTAGTTGAAACCGACAATCAAAAAAAAAAAAAAAACTGAAACCCACAGTCAAAGTCGAAAACGGAAACCGAACAGTTTTTAAGCCGGGCCCGGGGCTGGTCGAACGTCGTGAACGAAGAAAATCCACGTGTTTGCGTTTTGTATACGTTGTTGTAAATAACCGCCGTCGTTCGTTCGTCAACCGGTTTCGTCAAACAAATAAATCGACGTTTCGTTTAAAATCCTGTTATGAATAATCGCGTGTCGATTTTTCGTGGGCCATGACCGAATCGAGACGCACACCCACGCGCGCGACGCTGTTCGACGACATTTTCGTCTTTTGTACATTGTTGTTATCAGGGTCGGGAACTTGTAGCGTTTCCATATATTTGTATATGTGTGTGTGTTTTTTTTTTATTTATTCAACCTCCGAACGGTCTCGGTAAGACAGAAATTCGTTTCGTTCTTCTTTGCGCTGAGAAACGAACGTTTATTTTTACCGTATTTTTTTATGTTGTTTTGTTAATCTAGCGATTTTTTTTTTTACTTTGATTATATTCTCTTCGTTTTGTAAAAATAATCGCGAAACGACAAACAAAGTTTCATCGCGTCGCGACACAATCGATAGAACGTTCGAACAGTTGATTATTTGGAAAACGCGCGTAAATACCGCGAGAACGTCTCGCGTGATTATTTTTGGGACACACAAAACTATCTCGAGAAAACCGAGGAAAAAAATCTTGCGGGTTCGAAGATCAAAACGAAATCTATGGGCGTTTGCCCACCTTCCCACCCACCAAGAAGTTTCTTAATCTTTAGCATATTTATTTTCGATTATATAGTTTGTTTTCCACAACATAATCGTGTGGAGGACATTCGGTTACAGATTTTTGTAATGACTCATAGAAATATACATGGTTTGACCGGATCGGAAGTAAATGGTTATCGACAACCGTTAGATCGATTTCAAATGTTACCTATCCGAATCGTGTAAAATTTAAAATCCATCCCCCACCCCCCAAAAAAAAAAAAAAAACATTTTCGCGTAACCCGAAAATAAAAACGAAACATCGAAATGTGATTTTCGTACCTACTACACGGTCACGACGTACGGTGCCGAAAACGAGACGAGACGTGGCCCCGTGGCACGCGCGCGCGCGCGCGTTACGTCACATCCTGCCAGCTGTTCGCCGCAGCGATTTCCACATCGCGCGGATCCGGTCGCCGTAAATAAATAAATAAATAAATACACGACTACGACTACGACGACGTTATGGTAAAGTGTAAAACGTCGTCGTCGTCGCAAACGGATCGGTGAAATGGGTTAACCCGTAGGTGTATTATTGTGGTCCGCAGGTCGCGTGGGCTCCGAGAACGTCGCCCCGAGACACGACAGCGGCGGCACCAGACACTCCCAAGCCGATTTTGCTCAATGGCCGGAGGATCCCCCCTACACCCCCCCTCACCATCATCGCCATTCCCCCCCTACACCGCCATCCAACAAACGCACACGCGTGCGGTTTCCTTCCTTCCGGCCTCGGCGTACGATCTCCCCGCCGCGGTCCGGAGTCTCTGACGACCATCTGTACGACGACCGCGAAGGCCTACGTGGCACGACGAGTGAAAGCACCGCCGGGCGCGCGGGGTTCCCGTCCTCGTACGTAAACGATTATTATTTTTTATTATTTTTTTTTCGTAAGATTTTTTTTTTTTTTTTTTTTTTTTTATGAATGAACCGGCCGGCCCGCGCGACGGTCCGCTGGCGCCATTGATGTATTTATTATGCGCGCCGCGGCGTGCGCGTGTGTGTCAACCCGGGCCATATGGTCGTACCACGAAAACTGGTTGTGTTCATTATAATTTATAATAATAATATATCGTATTTTATAATATTTTCACTATACGTTTTGTATATACGTGTGCGCGCGCGCGGTTTCTCCGATCGCTCTCTCGGCCGTCCCGTCCGTTTTCTACGTTTTCGTTAC
This sequence comes from Schlechtendalia chinensis, assembly GCA_019022885.1. Taxonomy (NCBI): domain Eukaryota; kingdom Metazoa; phylum Arthropoda; class Insecta; order Hemiptera; family Aphididae; genus Schlechtendalia; species Schlechtendalia chinensis. Next base: position 4,661,730 of record CM032349.1, on the reverse strand, counting down.
TCGCGTCCGTTCCCGTGCGTACAAAGTCGTTGAATTCGGGGGGGTCCGCGGGTTTTAGGCGCCGAGTACTTTCCGAACGTAACTCTACTGTTTTTTTTTTTTTTTTCAAAGACGAATACGCTGGTCAGGTTAGGTATTCGCGGTTTCCACAGCCGACGAAATATAAAAATTAAATATCGTATTAATTGACGAAATAACACTACCGACAAACGCGACTACAATATATATATATATCACCTACACTCGTGTTTCGTGTCGATTCGTTGATGAACTCCACGTTATCAGTCGCCTTGTTTTCCGCACGCCCGTGAATTGCCGGCAAACGCGACACCCGTTCACAAAAACGTATCGCGAGCGTTCGAGAGTACGCCCGCTATTGTTTTCCACCATTTCGGTCGGACATTCGTTCGCTGCCGGGTGCTCTTGACGGTCCGCTACGCCTGTTTGCACACTAGCTTGCTTATGTTCTTATTGAAACGTCGTTCGTAGTTAATCGCGAACAGACCCGTTCGCGGGAATACCGCGCGTAGAGCGTTCCACTCCGCCTGATAACACTGTCGACCGCAATATAACCTTCAGCATAAATCGTGTTCCTAAGTGACATTTTGAAAAATGATTTGAAAACATATTTAAATAGGTACGCCTACACCGGACACCGTACACATATATATATGCGTTTTCGCGTTTTTATCGATTATTTCAGCTGTCGAATCGCGCGTTAGTGTTGTGATTTCTAAAACAATTATAGTTTTTATTTTTTGTCATTCAACGAAACGGGTCCGTCGTGACGTCACAAACAGGTGCATGGAAAATGAGAGTTAATTAATATATATATCGTTTATGTTGAGACTATTATGTATACGTATGGCGGACGACGCACGGATCATTTCGTTTCGTTTTCTTTTTTTTTCCCACCTGATAATATTTGTTTCGTTCGCGGAAATTTCCGTAGTTTTACAAACTATTTACTTCCGTCTATCGATCCGCAGCATGTGTAATAAATCGATTTTTATAAATAAAATATGCATTGTACAACGAAAATCATAGTCTATAAAATGCAAACCGAAGGATAATATTTTATTGATAAACACGTTCTACTAAGACCTATCACATCATTTATTACCCAGCGTTTATTTTCTATGTATACCTTAAAATACCAATAATTGTTAATATTTAATTTAATATTGCGTTTCTGGCTTTACGAGTAATGTTTTTTTTTTGTTTCATGTTGTTATCACACACATATGTCCATTAATTTGATCACTTACTGGGCTTCGATACGAGGTAAAGTGTTATTCCAATTGTTTTGATGTAACGTTTATGTAGCGCATAAAAGTAATAATACCCATTAAAAACACGGTTTAATTGTTTTCGGGTTTTACAAGTAGACGACAACGTATCTTAAATACCGGAAAACATCGAGAAGGGAATAAAACCATGTAATTATTTTTCAAATCGATGGCGGCAGTGAGTTTAGGGCAGTTGTGCGTCATAAATTGGTGATAATTGATTTTCTTGGCGCGGTACGTAAAAAGCTATAAAATTCGTATTGTATTTGTTCAAAAAATTTGTCGTTATTAAATCGTTTTCAATGTTTGATTCGTGCGATCGGTGAAATCGAGAGATTCACGTGAGAATCATGTAATGTAACAACACGGATACCATGATAACAGCTATTAAACAAAATGCGTATAAAACAGCGTTTGCAGCGAGAAAAAATTCGAAACTACACGCGCGTAGGTAATGCGGTTTTGAACTGTTGAAAGTGTGTGCGTATTTTCGTAGAGACATTTCCGAAAACCGTCGCGTAACGTGACGGGCAGGCGCGGATTCAGATTTATATTACGGGAGGAGGGTGGGGCGAATATTGCACAATAAAGTGTGTGTGTGTGTGTGTGTGTGTGTGTGTGTGTGTGTGTTGTGGTTATACCTAACGTGTGTGATAAAAGACGGTCCGTTCAATCGATCTTCCGATATCCTTGATGTCGTCCGTGTTTTTATCCGCCGTAGAGATGATAAATCGGCGTTCTGCTGATGCAGCGGTCGCTAGTGAACGTTACGAGCATATTTAACAGGATTTTGACATTTTATGTCTTTACTTTGGCACATTAAAATAAAAAACCGTCACGAAAAAGTGTCCACGAAAAACGTTACCTAAATTAAGATACCCACTGGGGACTGTCACGAAAAAGCGTTACAGAAAAAAAAACCTAAATCTCCCTTATGGTTTGTTTCCATGGCAACCATTGTTTCGGTTTTGAACAAATTTAATTTTGAATTTGAAAAAAAATGTTCACACATAAGACATAAAACGTCTCACTTAATACGGACTCGTATGCGTTAATCATTTTTATTAGTAAATTTTCCCGAGTAAAACACAGTCTACGGGAGGGGGGGGGTGTTGGGATATTGTCGGATGGCGTGTCCCCGAACGCGACCTCGTTGCTTCCCCGACGGCCAAACGTGTCGGCGACAATTGTCATCACCGTAAGTCACAGTGCGCGCGTTCCGTTTCTCGTTCGGACGGTTTGGTTCGTGCGCACCGATACATAAATGTTATCGTTTTTTTTTTAATTTTTATTTTTTTATTGTTATTATTATTGTCGTCGTTGCGACATTACGAACGGCGAGACGGCAAGACGAACGACGGGAGTATCGCAACGTTCTACGGCAAAACGTCAGTAAGCGCGCGCATCGGGCGTCACGGGTGGGTCGCGGACGCACTCGGTCCTACACTTGCGTACGTGAATTTCAACGTGTCACAATGATGTTGTGTGTTCACGAAGACGCGCGAGTCACGACCGTGCATTGTAAAACGCGAATATTTCGCCTGACAAAACGTCCGCGTGCGTCGGTCGATTTCCAATTGTTGTCGGCCCGGCAACAGCCCAAAGAAACGCGTTTTATTTTCAAATCGTTTTCGGGTCGAGCCGTTAATCTGATCAGCGACGATCGCTAAAGGACGCGAACCGAAACCGAACAAATCGTAAACGTCCAGGTCGCGCAGCGCGACGTTCGTCAACCGTAACACGCGAGTTATTCGAAATCGCGTTGGAATTTCCAGTCTTTACTTTTAAATCGTATCAAAAAAAAAAAACGTTATCTGTACGCAATGTAATCAACGTCCCGTCACGACATTATCTCGCGATCGGATCGAGAAACATTTGCGATGTGAAATTGATTTCGAAACTAAAACGTTTTACGTTTTTTTTTCATACGAACAATCAATTATATAATAATAATAATAATAATACGACCCATTCATCGAAAAAAAAAAAATAAATAATAAATCGTGACTTATTAGGACGTTTAATCGATTTTATCTGATGAATACTTCAAATTTATTGTACAAAAAAAAACACCGTGTGTTGTGAATAATATATATATATGCGTATGAAATTTGATACTCACGTTTAAATGTTATGCACAATGAATATAACAGTGGTTCTTAACCTTTATCCACGAGAATCCAACGCTGCGTCGCCCTAACATTAAACTATTAAACAATTTAAAACATACATTTTAGAAGAAAAATATGAGCGCTTTAAAAAAAAAAAAATGTTTAAAATCTTAAAAATTAATGAGAAATTTGAGTGGTTTTTACAAAGGGGAATTCGAGGGATGATAGTGGAAATAACGAGTCTCATATCGTCTTCTAGAGTTGTTTTTGCGAGTCTTTGGCGGTTTTTTTTTTCTGTATTAATATTTGTGAGTGCACTAAATCCATGCTCACCTAGCCAGGACGTTGAAAACTGAAGGAGTACTTCAACAAGCCTTCGTATTCGATTACATGACGGCGGCGGCGGCGGCAACAATACGATTTTATTCGAAAAATTTAAAGTTCTCTTATTATTATTTTTTTTTCCTTATCCCCCGTGGATTTCGTGTCACCCCGGTTGAGAATCACTGCCGTTTAGTGTACTCCGCGACACATAATAATCGAACGATAACTTATTACGTACCGGCAGATAAGCGAAATTGTTTTGACGCGATTCGAAAGCGTCGAAAATTTTTGTTTCCCTTTCTTTCCAACACAATACGAACGTGAACGAAGAAAAAGAAAGTAAAAATTGTTTTAAAGCGCGTCTTTAATGGGAGGATGTATACGTAATATATATCGTTTGAAGATCGTCATAATATCGGATGGGTTCGCGACGTAAAAAAAAAAAAAAAAAAAAAAAACATTTATCTGTCGATTGTTGTCGCGATAACACTAATATTGCGCGCATTAAACACCGCGGCAGCGTTGAACGGATACGATATTATAATGTACCACTCGTATCGTGATTTTCAGATTTACGAATAATCTTCATACTCTATCGAATGCTGTAATGAACCGTATAATTAACTACTTCCGGAGTAGGTGTATAATAATAATAATGTTATATCTAAAACGTATTGGCCGAAGGCCAGTGCCGTACGGAGCGTCGCGCCGCGAGACTTGTTGTTTTAAATATTACGCCGTAGTAAAAATAAATGTCCAACTAATTCGTGAAAGTCAAACATTTATTTAAACGTGTTTGTGTGGTCGTCGTCGTCGTCTATATAAATATAAATAAATAAATAAATATATATATTGTGTATAAATTTTCGAACGGATATAACGTACGCGACGATGAATTTTAATACACTTAACGCGCGCATCGGTTACATCTAAGCGAATACCGAGAATATCGTATTAAGCGCGCGGTTATCAATGTTTTAAGGTGTGACGTTATCACACACCGAACCGAGACGATCACACCTCGCTTCCGGATCGATTCGGCGACATCGCGTTGTTACACGTTGACGTTGAACGGAACGTCGCTGACGCGTACGATGTTTTTATACTAATCGTCGATTTTGCTACGCGGTCTCACGCTTAAGTCGTCGAGGAACAGTAAGAGTCGGCGCGATTACAAACAATGCACCCGTAGACACGCGATTTTTTCAAAACGCATATTTTCGTGTTTTACGATCGAAAACCGAACGGATTTGATACTAAATTTTCGCCGATGCCGATGACGTGTCACATACGCTATAAATAAATGATTGTGATGTCCGTAATGCGCCGTCGTACGAACGTGATCATCTCGACACGGAAAACGACGTATAGGATAACAGGCGCCCCCCCTCCCTCCCTGTAAACGAATTCCGGGCCCCCGTTCGTATGTTATTAGTATTCGTAATAATTTCAATATCGGTTCTGACATTTAATTTTTTTTATTTTTACCATAAAATAATATCCGTTATTTTAGTCACTCTAAAAAAGGTCCGACACACATGTACACCAATTCACTACAGTTTAATATAAAAATCAACATTTTTTTAAAAAAAAAAAAAGTATTTATGAATGATATATAGATCCCCCCCCGCTCTCCTTTGTGTGTGAAGGGGGGTCTGGTCACAACGACGTAACGTACCTTACATTTTTGGTCGCTCGTATCGGATTTTTATGTACCTTTATGTACCAGTCCTGTGTTAGCCTGTACGCGCGTGTGTACCGAGTGTCGCAAGTCTCCGCGTACTCAATATTTTAGTCATGACGATATAAAAAAGAAACAGAAAAAGAAACAATCGCACCGGCAGTAGGTTAAACGTGCTATCTCCGTACGGTATATGCGCGAACGTGTAAAAAATATCGTACGCGGCCAATAAAACGGACTGCGGTGCGGACGAAACTTAACAAACGTATCAAACGAAACGAGAAAAACCGTCCGTCTAAGGCGCACAAAAAAAAAAAATACATCACACCTGATGTTCCGCGGAAAGCTGTGTTGTGTCGATCGTGTGAATCGGATCGAACCGTCGCGACTAAAGACGGGTAAACAGAAAAGAAATGAAAGAAAAAAAAATGCACTAAAAAGTGTGAAATAATTCGCACGAAAACCTCGTCGAAGTCGGCGTTGTTCTCGAGTAATCGAAAATCAAACGTAAAGCGTCGTCTGTTTTTTTTATTTGTTCAAAATTCAAAGTCGTACCATCAAGTCGCTTGTTTTGTGTCGATTCCGTTGGACGTTATCGTACGAACATAAATATATATATATATATATTTTTAACACGGCCCGTCCCGGCCGTGGACGGAAAACCTCACCGGACGCCACGGGGTAAACGAAAGACGAAAAGTGCTCCGAGCCGCCGGTATCGTTCGACCGACCGACCGACCGACCGAATCATCGTACGATTGTGAACGCGCACGGTGTAGGCGATTCGCCGTTAACATTCGGGAATTGCGTTCCGTCCGATCTGCGTGACGTCACTCCGCCGTTGTTCCCGCTGTTGTCCGAAAGAAACGCCAAGACGGAACGCCGGTTTATTGCGTTTTGCGTTTTGGTTTGCGGCCCCGTCCGTCGTCCCCCGTTCCCGTCGACGGCCCGTAACTCGGCGGCCGTCGCGCGCACCGGTCCGGTTCGAAGACGGTCGGCCGTGTGCCGCTTCCGGCCGTCCGATGACCGGTACCGGGCCGACCGGACCGGACCGGACCGGCCGGTTACGGGCCCGCGCGACGACACCTGCGCCGCACCGGATGTCGGCCGTCGCCCCTTCGCCCGCCGCCGTACACGTACGGCCGACAGCAATAGCAATAATAATAATAATAATAATAATAATAATAATAATAATAACGAGCGCGCCGGGCAAACCCGTGTACGAGGTGTGGCCCGTAAAAACCGTACGACGTACGGACGACCGCTGTTGTGTCGTAACAACACGCGGTCCGAATGGTCTCGACACGCGAAACGCAACCGGGTCCGGTGACGGACGGTTTTACAATCTTTCGGCTGAACCGCGGTCGAGGATTTCGTTTGCGTTTATTCCCGCGTTGAATTCAATGTGCACGGAAAAAGCCGTTCCGTTCGTTTACATTCGGTCGTTTGACCGACTGGTTTGGCATTACTCGTCGATTCCATACGATTTGACACGAGCGTCCGTTATCGACGTTAGCGGACGACCAATCGAATCCGCAGGTCATCGCAGGTGGATCGCGTAACCTTCAGCTTAGACTGGTTCGGTGAAATCGTAATAACGCATTTTTCGATTTAAACTACGTTCAGACCATTATTGCTAAACGCGACAAACCGTTTTCCGATTTCAGACTCGATTTGACAATGTGAAATTTGAAAATTTGTGACAATTGTCCACGGGCCCCGACACGGGGCATACGTATATTATCGTTAAAAAAAAAAGCACGTTTTCGCCGTATCCGCTACTATTTTTTAGCCTGCATTCGTTTGTTACAAAACGATTTCCGAAATCCCGACGATTGCCGCGTTAATAATAATAATATCTATATATAACATATCGCCCTCGGGATCGTTTCCCGCGGAGAACACAACACCCGTCACATGCCGTCCGCACGAACATTATTATTATTATTATTATTAGTAATAAATACGTCACGCCGTTGGGATACGCGTCGAGGTACGTCGTCGGAGCCGAGCCCAATAGAGAAACGTACTCCTCGGCATTTCGACATTGTAGCCCGAAAAAAACAATAACGAGCGCGCGTTCACGATAATACCGAGAAAACATTCATCTGGGGTTTCACGAAAATATCGTATCGAACGTTCTCGTTTTATTGTTGTTGTTTTTATTGTTTTTATACGTGAACGTATCCGCACAGGTGGTTTCCGTCAGTGACGAGGCGGACGTTTCGTGCCGGTTTCTCTGCACAGCCGGGGCTGGTTCCGACGGATGCTTCGGAGCTTGAAGACAATGATGGATCACTGAACTCAGAGCTTGGATTCGAAGACAATGATTGATCGTTGAATTCGAAAAACGGTTCTGCGCGACGCCAAACAGTTCATGGCGACCGCGTTGGACGCGACGAACATTGTTAAGACATTGTATACGTCTAACACTTGTGTTACGTGGTACGACCCTGTGCACGAAAAAACGAATGACGAACAAGCAAAACGCGTCGTCGCCAACGAACGCCGGCAGCGGGGCTTCACTCGGAAAACGAAAACCAAATCGAAAAAATCGCGCCGCGAACAATGAATTATGAGCGCGATTGTTGGTCTGGCAACAATTTTTTACGATTTGGAAAGCGAGACGTTACGTCACGTCGCGCGTACACGCAATCAATATATACATAAATAGTGTAGTGTATCATAAAGACAGAAAAAAAAACCCATACGTAAAATGTAAACGAACTTTGAAATAATATGTCCCCACAACGTTCGTGTCGTGTCTCGAGATAAATGTGCTTGCGTGCGTAACGTACGCAATTTTACGACCACGCGTGTCCCTGAATTCGAAAGTCCCGCTCTTCGTAGTCATCGTCGTGGCACTGGCCAAATCAAACCGGAATTTCGTAAGCTTGCGGTCGCGTGGTTGTGTCCGACGGGCCGTGACCGATTCGCGCTCGTTTCGTAAATAAACGCGCCGACACCGAAATCGTTTTTCGATTGTTTATTCGTCCGTTTTCGCCCGTCCAAACGCGTCCGTTTTCGTCCGAGTCCGTCGTCCGCCGTCTGTTCTTTCAGCTCGACTGTGTGACTAGCAACAAGATCCCCACAAACGGGGGGGACGGGAGGTCAGTGAGTACTATGGTCCCGGGGAAAAGACATAATTTATACATGTTATTGATTTAAATTAACTACTCGTCAAATAACTGATGTTTTTTAGAGGTGTATAACACCAAAGCAAGCTGCGCGCCCAATATTTTAGGTTCCTTTTGTACAGTACCGTAGTTTTGAAAATTTTACGTGGGGGATGGGGGAGAGACTGCCTGGCAAACGTGCGGACGAGCGCGCGACATTTTGGACAAAACGGTTCTACGATTTCGCGGACAAGTCGGTGCGCGTGCGCGTTCTCCTCGTGAACGAAACGCGTCCTTCGAGGATTTCGAACGAATTTCATGCTAAACACGTGATTCACCAACACGTGATGCGATTGCTCGTTACACCAAATGCTAATCAAAATTCGATATCGACGAAAACGTATGGATGTTTCCAAGGCCTTTAGGCTGGAACACATTTTACCGGTAGGAGGGGGGAAGAGGGGGTTTAAAACCGAATCGTATATTTTCAACTACTTAGATTTGAATACTATATTATGTCGTGTACGATAAAACCGTGTCTGAATGCGGGTTAAAATGTGTGACGTGCAAACAGTGTGTATTTGTACCTTAAAAAATTGGTTTAATAAATTGAACTTATGATAACTATTGAAAAAATTCGGGCATTCGGGATGTGTGTTCGCTGTCGGTTTCATTTTATGAACTCGACGAAAAACGATCGACCCTGCGAATCTAAAACAACGCACGTGACGTGAAATTCGCATTACCGTAATAATCGGGTTTTTTCCGCTTGGATTTTATGCGAGAACCGCACGCGTATTCCAGACAACTAATCTTCCCGGGTAATTGGCTTAAGAAATTCGGACGACGTACGGCAACACGCGTTTATACGACGGTAGTCATAACGGTAAAGGTTTTGGGTCGAAATGACGTTTTTTTCCTTTTCTTCTATTGCACTCCGTCGATTTACTCGTCATATCGTAGTTTCACACGATTTGTTCGATACCGGATTGCCGGGTAATTATTGTTTTTCACACGTAAACACAAGCGCAAGACGACGATTGAAACGTACGGAGCCAACGACCCGACAGACTTGTAAAAGACGAATAAAGAAGAACTCGAAGCGTATACGATATAAACGATGATGATGATATTCGGGACCCAACCCGTCGTTTAAATGTTGTTCAGTCGGAGCCGCGGGTAAAACGGACGTCTGTCGTATGGTACACGAGACGGACGCGTCACCGGAAGGCGAATGAGACCCGCGCGGTAACGTGACGTCCCGTACGTGACGCGTAGAGGTTAGGTTAAGGTTGAATGATCGAACGGCGGACCAATCCTTTCGTCGTCTCGGCGTCGGTGCGTTTCGGCTTCGTTCTCAATCGTTCTTCCGCCCCCGCTCTCTCCGTTTTAGTCGGACGGTTAGCGCGGAGAACCCCCCCCCCGGTATCCGCGCGCCGGAAACGTCGTCTGCGAACCCCGAGACGCGTTTCGGAACCGATACCGGTCGGGTGATTTCGTTTGCGATCCGTTTTCGCGACATCGCGTTGTTCAACGAAAACCCAAACGAATTTGTAACACGCACACGCATTGTTTTTCGGACGCTCAAAGTTTCGGCCGACGCGCGTTCACTACATTTTCCCGTCGTCGTGGCGACGCGCGCCCGGAAACCAGTCGGACCGCTCGTCGGATTCATTCATCGGCCCCGTCCCCGCCGCGCCTCGTTCGACACGACCGCCGAGTACGGCGCGTGCTGCTTTTATTATTCGTTTTCGTCGCCCCCGTCCGTCCGTCCGTCCGTAAACATAATGTTGCTTTGCCCGCGGATTTGTTCACCTCAAGGTTAACGATTTGCCGTGACTCACGCCTGCCGTGCACCTGTGACGGCGTTTTGTTTTGTCTTTTTTTTTTTTTTCTCCGGCTTTTCACGTCGACAACACCCCCGTCGTCCCCGTCGTTTCCACAGAGGTTTCCGTTCATTCGAACTGCGTCTACATCCGTCGGGTCACGGACTCGGACATCGAACGGTTTGTTGGACGGGCGGATGGATGAGGGGTTACTTGAAATCGGCTTCGCACGTTGCCGAAAAGATTCACTGACGAGCGCAAACCACTAGACTCACAGTGTGTTGGGTTATCGGCTTACGGACGACGAACACACGTTTTCCCGAGAACGTTCGAGCCGTTTTCGAATGATTCTTTCGAATACTGTTATTCGATAATTATTTAAGCTCACGCCCATCATATTTTGTCCAACTACTCGTACCAAATATTTTATATTGTATTTGTGTGTCGGGTATAAAAATGAAATATACGATGTGTTCGATGTAAATAGAAGGAATTTTGAATCGAGTAATTTATGTAATATATTTCACAAATTACCATAAAAGGATTAGATGGTCGGGTTATTTATAAATATACATGTGTATACATTATGCGTTACGTTATTATGTCTTAATACTTTCTACCGACATATTAAATAACGTGGAGTTTCACGCGGACAAATTACCGTCTTAATATCGAGCGTTACCTTTTTTATTGTTATTATTATTATTATTATTTTTAAAGTTGTATAATTCAATGTAAAAACGTATGAGTCAAGTTAAAAGTCGACTTTAAGGAAATAGTGACTTGGCTTAGTTATTAAGTGGTAACGACATGTCTAATCAACGGTCGACAGAAAGACTCTTAACGAAAGAATTATATTATTGTTTGGTGTAACGTTTAATACGAGACGCACGTCATTATAGGGAATTCATTAATAATCGTGTTATTTTACAAGCGCTGCGGATTGTTACGTGTATAAAAAATTGCCTACGTTTAAAATAGCGAAACGCACGCGATAAAAATATGTCCATTGTTTCACGAACAAAACCGAGCTAAAGACGAAATAAAGTGATTGCCTTTGTGCAAAATGGACTAGACTTTTTTTTAACCTTAGACTCGTTAACAAATATTACTGAAACAAACAAAAAACAACCACCCGTTCGAGTACAGGCCGTATGGTTTACGATCGCGTTCGACCAACAACAACAGTAACGGGGAAAAGCGATTGTGATTGGTCCATTCGCCGGATCGCATCGACGTCGTGCCGTTCAAGTGTTGCATAACGTAATACAATATTGTGTGATCTGTTTCAGAACGTCGTTGCCAGAGGTTAGAAACAAATAACAACAACAACAACAACAAGTCATTAACCGAAACTAACGGATGACGATGATAATAATAATAATAATAATAATAATAATAATAACGAAGGCGAAACTACTCGGGTCGATAAATCGTAATTTTACTGTACACGCGCGCGCAAGACATTCATTTATTTCGAAACGAAACCGCGACCGTTCGTGGGCGGCGCACCGGCGGAGTGCGCGCCGTTTTCCGAAAATCCAAACGAATTCGAACTGAGTCGCGTTCCAACGAACGTTTTCCGTATTATTTTTATTTTATTTTTTTTAATTTTTGAACCCGACGCGTGGAATAGATGGCCGTCGTCTACGCGCGGTGACCGATCGCAACGAACTGAGAACGCGGCAAGTGCGTTCAGCCGCCAAATGCCGTCGATGTCAGACCGACCGGTTATCACGGGTTCGTTTACTATTCCTATTAATATGCTCAATGAGCGGCGGTCGTTGATAATAATGAACGAAATAATAATAACCAATAAAAATCGCGTCCACGCGTTCAAGTCACAGGTCTGTTTGAGAAATCTTTGTTGATCGTCCAAAAGTTTGAACACTGTTGTCCGCGGCTGAAATTGAACAGTTTCGCAATAAACATTTGAATCTAATCCACTTATGTATACCGAACGACCATCGGCCGGCATCAACACGGTTTCCAAGAGTAGCGGTTCGTTCTTCGTTTGAATAACTTTGGAAATAAAAATGAACGGGCGTCCAGCGTCTGGCCCGTGCCCGGCCCGGGCTAGATCAGTGGAAGCGACTGTACCGCATTCCGAACGGGTAAACGTGAGAACGAAATGCACCCACGAACTACAATCCTGCACTTACGTTTTGCGTTTTTGTATTATGTACACGTATGTGTTTGAACGGGCCGAATTTACATCCCGATCGGTCGCTGGGACTGTACAGCGGGCACGGACGTGACCGGGACGGTCGCGATCGAAGTGGCGGCGAACGGCGACGAACGCGTTGTGGCGGACGACGACGTCGGGCAACGGCGAACGGCTTCTACCGAAACGTCTGTACCGTGCGACGATGCACGCGGGCAAACGTGACGGTTTCCGGGCAACACGACCAGTCACTGGCACGCCGTCGGCTTCGGTAATGTCGAAACGTATTTCGAGAACGGCGAACTTATCGTCGTCATTGCGATGTCGCGTCGATTCCGTAGGGCCGGGCGGATAAATCATTATTGCTCGTCACCGACCGCATGAGCGAATTGACCGGCGCGGGCCGTCGGTAGAAAAAGCTTCGACGCATTTGCCCGCGGGCCACGCGCAACGCAAACCGTTTTCCGACAACTCGATTCGCTGGTACGTTTCCGTCTAACCTACATTGTTCTGAAACCTCCACGTCGGAAAATACTGCGACCATGTAACTTTCAAGTCGCATGACCGTTAAACTCAACAGGGGCGTTAGGTTTGGTTTTTTTTTTTAGTATTAGCTTTAAACGTAAGTCATTTATTGCAATATCAGACGGGAATTACAATTAAATTGAATAACCCAGCAGTGTATGGAGAATCGCGAAGCCGCTAACATCATGCGAGTGGAATCGCAATTAAGGATATTGCGTGGGAGAGAAATTGGAATAGATTACGGCGCGGAGAAACGAGAGACCGGCAATCGGTAATGACGTGGTCGAAATCGCACCTGACCCCAATCGTCACGGCGTGTGCTTGGCGGGGGCAACGGTTTCAGGTCAGATGGCGTGCACGCGCGCGCTGGTAAATAGGTCGCGTCCGAATCGGAGTCGGGAAAATCGTACGTCTGTGATGAATTCGGTGATCTCGTGCGCGGCGGGACCGGGACACTGTAGAGGCGTTGCTTCGAAGCGTGCGCGAAGACGACCGGTAGCGGGGATTCCTAGGTGCCGGACGCCGCAGACTATTGTTTTGCGCCATGGCCGCAGAGGGAGTCGGCCTGGTCCGAAAAAACGATTCGCCGAGCGGACGCACGTTACAATCCACGAACACACGATGAACGGTCGTCGAAACGCCGGCTCGTATACATTTCGGGCTGTCGGAAAATACGAACGTTTGTCCGCGTCGGCGTGCGGACCGGAGGTTCGTATTTCGACTTTCGAGTCGTCGGCCGCGAACGGACGAGAGAAAACCAGACTACGCGTGTTGAAATAACACGCGGAACGGCCCCCGCCATCCGTGTCCACGTCGACATCACCAATACGCGCGCCGCGTTGAATCCAGGTATCGGGACAGGTATCAGGTAGGACGGTAGCCCTCATCCCGTTAGATGCGGGTAAATAAATAACGAATTAAATAATAAAAATAAAATCTGACCGGTCTCGGTGAATGTTTGACACGGCCCGTCGATAATAATTTGACATACAAATTGGATTTCCGATTCGGTATCGGCATAATTTGAAACGGAATATTGTGTTTTTATCGGTCTGCGATAGATGATAATGATTATTGTCACAATAGTATTGTTTATTGTTTTTTATTCGTTTAATCAGAAATATGGACGGAGAGGTCGTCCAGCGCAATGAACAGGAAACTTCGCCACCGAATGGGGCGAGACACTCTCGAATACCGTATGAAAACAAGTATAGAAGGCGATGAACGGGTCCCCCCCTCTCACCCCACCGCCGCCGATTGAGTACAACGAATACGTTATAGATTTATGTACAACAACAACAACAACGAAATTCGACGTGTACGCTTTATATAATCAATACATTTTAAAAACATTAAATGATTTTAATTATCTTTTAGTCGTGACAGTGGAGTCGGTGAATTTGTATTACGCTGATTCCACCTCTCAAAGTGTCCCCCCCCCCCGCCCACCCGCCCCTTCGTGAAAACGTCTGAATTCAACACTGGGCGTGTTACGTGCACGGTCGTCCGCCGCGCGCGCACGACGGGCGCGCGGGTTTTTTCATCTTCTTAATCGCGTTCCCGGGGGTCCCGGCTTCCGTGCCGACGCGACCGCGGCTTCCGTCCGTCTTTCCGTTCCGTTCCGTTCCGTTTATTTTTTTTCTCTCGATAATAATCGATTAGAAAAATAAAATTAATAAAAACCCGTGTACACGGCGCGACCGCGACGCCCGCGAATGATAGGCGCGCGTGCCCACCCGTGTCGGACGGCTGGATCGACTTGACGATGATCGGCCGCCGCGGTGGGCGGACGACGTGCGTTACGCGACCGGGTCAGATCGTATCGTCGTCCGTGGACCACACACGTGTGCGCGCACACCCGAACACCGCCGAAAACCGTCCCCCGGCACGCCAAAAAGCCCGACCGCTTTTACCCGGTCCGCGACAAACGTTTCGTTCGAGCGTTGGTCGGCACGCGCGTATGGGCGACACCGCGATGGAATCGCGAGTGACTCTATTTTTGTGGACGGGTCGCGGCGATTGTTTCCCCGGGGGTTTTTTACCGTGCCCGGTACGCCGTTGTTCTGCCAAAACTAGCGTCGTCACGACGTTGTTTTCGGCCAAACACGGCTGTAGACTTTGTTTCGGATAGCGTGTAGGATTTTCACGCGCGAGTAACAACGTTCGTGACGTTGAAGAAACCGAACAGACCGTACAGTCGTGTGACGTGTACGACTGACCCGACGCGGTTGTTTTATTTTATTTTTTGT
Source organism: Schlechtendalia chinensis (assembly GCA_019022885.1). Classification (NCBI taxonomy): domain Eukaryota; kingdom Metazoa; phylum Arthropoda; class Insecta; order Hemiptera; family Aphididae; genus Schlechtendalia; species Schlechtendalia chinensis. The sequence goes on along the minus strand of CM032349.1, from coordinate 4,646,445 downwards.
TTTTTTTAGACAGCAATATTCGGTTGGGTATTACGTAAAGAAAATACATTATTATGATGAGAATTTGATTGAAATCCAATTAACATTTAAAATCTATACTCGTGTATATCTTGACGATGATTTTCGTGATTTTCGATGAATATATATGTTATATAATCGATAAATAAATATTTTCGTAACACACACACACATCTGTATAAGACGATTCGTTCTCGTCGCGTGATTCAGCGATCGAAATCAATCGATGACTTTTCATTTGAATTCAATATTTTCCGACGTACGCGAATGAACGAAATGAAGGGGAAAAAACCCAACAACCCGGTTTACATTCAAAACAGATTTTGTTTTTCAATTGTTTGCGGCCTCCGACAGCGGTCAAATACATCTCTGCAATTATTACGCTTGCGGTACTGGTGACGAACTCTAGCAATCAACGGCGTAACTAGGACGAAGTTTACGTTTCGACGTTGTAGCAAATAATGTAACACGGGTTATTTTTTTAACCCCACCCGTTTTCGTATAATATTGGAATTATTAAAATGGTGGAGGGGGGGGGGGGTTTCAACTGTTTGACGTAACATTCTCAAACGGGTATAAGCCCTCGGCGGACATTCTGCCAACTCCGTCGTCTCCTTCCCGATCTAACGTCCCATCACTTACGGGCCGCGTACGATAGAAAAAAAAACACGTACAAGTCTCGCCGGGATTGCCGAATTCATTTACGATAATAATTGCGTCTCCGTCCGTCGTGTTACTATGACGCACAGAACGATAATATGTTGTGTACAGCGCGTAAGTACCGACTCGGCGGGTCGTTGCGTGCGCTGGGGACGTGAAAAATGGATGTCGATTTTTTTTTGTTTCGTTTGCGCTAGCAAGCAAAACCGACTTCCTAAACGATAAAAAAAAAAAAAAAAAACCTGCCCAACAATGATACATAACATACATGTACATGGGCGCCCGTAGGATGATATTTAGGGGGGGACAAAATAATTTATTATTTTTGATAAGCAAAAAAATAATTTAATGTAGTCTTGTGTTATTTCATCAATGTATGATATTGATTTTAATTTCCAATAATCGTACCACATTAAACCATTTATATTTAACTGTTGTATCTTCACTGTTGTATTATCACAGAAGAAACAGAAGGGAAATTTGTTCAATAAACAAATATATTAACAATGCTTATTAATATATATAAAATTACTTAAAATATTTTTATTTATGTTAAAAAAATAAAACAGAAATAAAACGTCGACCTTTACAATGGCAATGTGAAAATACCAATTTTAGCAACTATACTTATTTTCCAGGGGGGACATGTCCGCCCCCCCCAATGGGCGTCCATGTACGTGTACGCGTCACGCTACGTCGAATCTCGCTCGTTGCGCCGTTCCAATATTAATCGACCGCGGGAAAATAGTCGGACACGTAAGCAACCGCCGTGCACATGCTTAGGTCGACATATTTTCGTTATTGTTATTGTTTTGGCCGGCATAATGAATTAATAAAAACTAAGAGCTACGAGGGGCGGTCTTGGCCAATTCGTCACGCGGGTCTCGGATCGACATGCGATTTTCAATATTCGACATGTGATTTGTACGAGTGTAATTATATTGCAACGTTTTGTATATCAGGCCGCAGGGCCTTGAACCTAAATGGTCATACAAATTTTCGAGGGTGCCTAAAAACGGGGGGCTGGCGGTGAAAACCTGTGTTTGTACTTACGAATAGTTCGCCGCCACCGTACGCACGTACGCGACATAAACACCCGTTGGACGACTAGACCGGGCGCGGTTGATAAGGACCGATGATAAACCGAACCGGGCGTATCCATAAGGACCGGCAGGGCGGTTGGAGGAGCAGGAGGCCGTCAATACCCGTCGAGGCCCTCTAGGAATTTTGTACTCGGGCCCGAAGCTGTATATTTTTGTTTTATTATTGTGGCCCGTCGGCCCACGCACGATAACATATTACCTAAATAAACGAAAGCTACGTTGCATTGTCGTGTCAATTGAATCCGTACTGATCACAAATGGAAACTGGTAAGCAAAAAAACATTTTTGGAAAGAAGTAAATAAATAATTCACAGAAATCGCGTCGTTGTCGGCGTTGCTTTTATGTGACGCGTGTTTGGAAATTGATTCATTAAGTATGTTTTAAATATTTGACGTGGAAGTGATGTAAGCAAGATACTATCCGGACGATCCGGAATCCGGCGCCGACTAACGACAGGATTTCGGTGAATTATTTCACAATTTTTTGCGCGTTTTTTTTCCGACGCCGGGTTTTATTTCCGTCGCGAAAATCTTTCTCCACGTTATACGTTATCGAGTTATTCGTTTTATTGAAAACCGAAAATCGTAACATCCAAGTCGCTTGTACGTGTTGATTACGTTAGTTTAATGTCTTCTAAAAACTTACCCGGCCGGGCGTTCAGGGTGCTTCGGTTTTGAAAATTCACTAGAACAATACAACGCCGACATGTCAACTGCGTGACTTCATTCCGTCAACGGCGACGGTGTAACGTTTGCTAATAGTGTTGTAGACGTCGTTACGTGTACGCCGTTGCGGAATTCAACTCGATTTGGATCCCAAACGGCTTCGCACGAAGCAAAACACTCGTTACGTTGTTATAGGTTAGTCACACACAGTGATTTTACGATCTTGAAGATCGACTTCGTTAGGGTGCGTCCTTGGAAACGGGGCAGGCCGCAGTGCACCAAAAAAAAAACGGTGGTACAGCCGACGTGCCGACGTGCCGGTCGCGCCGCGTTAGCGACCGAACCACAACCAGCGCGTCTAACCCGCGGGCGGTGCTGATAAGCGACGTTATCACTTGTCGGCTGTACGATTGGACGACGGTGGATTATTAATGTTATCATTAATGTTACGTTCCCGAGGACGCGGTGACGGGCACTCGTGGTGCTGCCAGGACGTCCGCGGATCGTTCGGAGTCGGATCGACGGGAACGGTACGTACGAAACGCGTGACGGTGGCCATAACGTAAACCGTCCGTTTGTGTTGCGCAGGAACGGTGCGCCATGGAACGAGCGTTGGCGGACGATTACGGCGGGAAACCGGACGCGGACGACGGACACGAGTACGCGACGTTGGCGTGCAGATGGTCGACGACGACGACGACGACGACAACGCCGACGATGACGTTACACTTGAAGGTCGCGTTTTTCGACCGGCCCGCGGACGACCGGAAGACGGTGTTACGGGCCAGTGCGTTCGTCGTGTGCGCCGCGGCGAGCGCGGACGCAGCCGGCGGACCGGTCGAGTCCGTCTACGAAGGGTCCGTCGGGTGGGACGACGCGGCCGCGACCAATCGCACCGGATCGGACGACGGCGAGTCGGTGCGCGTGTGGTTGCGGGACGCCAGAGCGGCGTTGACCGGTCGCGTTATCGACGGCGATGACAACGGCCACGTGTACGAGCACCGTTTGCGACGTGGCGGCCACGGCGCACGTCCGTCTCTAGTGTTGACGTGGACGATGAAGTTGGTCCCGTTCGGCACGGTGACGCTCGGTTCCGTAACGTTCGTCGGTGTTACGGCGCCGGACCGGTGTGCGCTGCAGCGAGTGAGCGGCCGGTTCGTCGGACCGCTGATCGACAGGCTGTCGGCGGAGCGGACGCTCCGCGAACGGGCCGCCGGCGAAATGGCTGACAGCGCGCGACGGCTGTTGGATGACAACAAACGCTTGTTAAACCAGTTGCGATTGTTGACCGAGACTAAACAGCTGGACGACCAACGGTTGATGGCACGGTTCGTCCGGGTGCTCAACGCCAAAAAACGGCGTTTGGGCGCCGTTGAACAACAGTTGTCCGAGTTGAAACGGCAACAGCAACAACTTGACGGGCATGTAGCTGTCGTTGAACACGCGTCGAGAACGACAAAGGTTTGCCAGAGTCTTGGAAAACGCGGCGGTACCGCCGAGTTCGATGCGGCGATTGACCGGGAAGAATTGGTGGACAATGACGACAGCAGATCAATGGTGAAGCGGGGACGACAGCAGGCAACACGCTGTGGTCGACAACGTTCCCATTCGATTGCCTCAGAGGAAGACGTGGTTGTACCTATGTGCACAAATGATGAACAGCAGCAAGGATCAAAGCGCTCGGAAACGGTAGAAAATGGACGTGTTGTAAACGTGTCGTTGTCTCCTACGGCGGTGGTCCCAGTGGACAATGATATTTTTGCTGCCGATACACAAATCGATAACATTTCAGGACGATTCACCCATCTGGTTTCAGTCAGAACGTACCATAGGGCCAACGACATTGGCCTTGCCGTTGCAGCGTCTGCCCACTGATAAGCACGACGTACACCGAAAACCCAAAATTATGTCCGCGCTCGACAAATTATGGTCTGGAATACTGTGATCAGTTAAACGGATCAGCTCACTCTATTTGTTAGTGACCACGAATAATTCACAATGAAGTTAATCACTGATTATGTAGTATTTGAGTTCAATGGCACTAGATGCTTACCATAAATAATCATTCAAAGAGCGATTGTTTTGACGAGT
>CM032349.1:4014690-4041407 GCA_019022885.1 Schlechtendalia chinensis | reverse complement strand
ACTCTAATTTCTTACAACGTGGAAATCATCGTTTTTTGAGTTGTTTTTATTTCTTGGCGCTGACTTTGCATCAAGTCAAAGGCGGCATCCCAACCTGTCATTTTCATATTCTGTTTGATTTACAAGTTATTACCTTAATTAATAAAAAATTGTCCGCAAGAGTTGAAATCCGTGACAGGCAAATCTTCGAGACGACAAAAAAGGTAATAAACTTATTTTATACTTGCATGATATTATTGCTTTTATTTCTTATTGAACAGGCAAGACGGTTCTCGAATTCACACCCCTTGACTCGTGTTAGTTCAAATCATTTCATACTCCCAATTATTTTTCCTTTCACCATTTAATCTTTTAATTCCTTTTTTATATTTTTTTGTATTACTACATATATAATGACATGAAACAATATATAGATTTTTTTTAACATTGTGTTAAATATTTAGTATTATGTAAATTGATATGTTTCACAAGCATGTATGTGATTTTATTGTTTCGAGTAAAAACTGTTGAAAGCATCGACATGTTTTAATGAGGAACTTTGCTAAGAACTTCACAACGATGTTCCTCGTGAAGAAGATCTACAAAACATATGGGTTCTACGCGCAATAGTTTTCGTCAAAAAGAATACGATACGATGTGAGCAGTTTCATTTCTTAACGATTGTTCACGAATCAGGTATTATTTGGTTTCTTTTTACAGTCGGTGTTGTAATAATACAAAAAAAAGAGAAAATAAAAGAAAATATAAATGGAATTAAGAAAGGGGGGGTTGGAATTACGGGTGTCGCTTAGGGGAAATCGCGGGGTGTGAGTCCGAGAATCGTTTAGGTTCGGCCAGTATAAAAAATATGTTATCTTCAAAGAAACCGTGAGAAAATATAAGACGAAAACTGTGAGGCAAAACACTGCGGAACAACTGTCAAATATAAAAATTCCTTACCTTGTGCTGGCGCTCGACGTTGACTAATTTCTGCAGAGACGGACGATGACACAAAGGAGTTATAATAAAAAAGGGGAAATACAAAATAAGAAAATCAGAGGATAAAATATAAAGAAAAGGTTGGATCGGTGACTTCGCTTCCAGAGCGAATTCACCGACGATATCAAACAAGCCAAAACTCGATCAAGTCGTCTCGGAAAACCAACTTCGTTCTCCGGAACACAGATTTGGTCAGGAGAGCTGGCTCGTGGTTGGAGTGTGCGCACACACTGTGACGAGAGGACGTGATCATCGAGGGTTCTAGGGTGTGAATTTTTGGTGTTTTATGATTTCTTTAATATGCCGACTGCGTGACGGTCGGTCAACTACCAATCGAAATTTATTATTTAATCGCTACAATATGCGTGTTGGACACATTGCGGCCTTTCGTCTCGGGTCAGTTCTCAAGTACATATGTTTTACCCTACCTAAACTACGCATGATTTTTTTGTTCTTTTAATGTGTGTGAAATTCGTTTCCATAAAGTGTTTATGTTAGTATTTTAAATTTCTACCATCCAACGATTTATTGCTTGAATTGACCCTTTCTTTGTTACTCTGTTGTATCGCAGTATTTTAGAAAGCTATGTGCGTTTGTCGGGTACCGATATTTTTCTCTTTTTCGTTTAATTTATGTTTCCGACCCTAGTGATCATCATCCCTCGTCCGTGAAGGTTATTCTTTAAGCTTAAGTATGTGTTTTCTTTTTTTTGTTATTATTTGTAAATACCATCTGTGTCCCGAGCGGATCGAATGTTAGTATGTCTTTATTTTGAAGGAAAAATGTCAAATAGTTACATATGGTGTTTAACATAAAGAATTCAATATTATAACACAAGTAATTAAGTACTTGTGTGAGCTGTGGTTACAATTATGATATGTATGCATATCATTACAGTGTTAATTTACTAAATTTGATATTAAGGTTTTTGCCTGACAACGCGTCTAAGAGCGAGTTCGCTTTACCATTTGTACCGTCCCAGGATCGATGTAATTTTGTTATATTTTATATAGTAGTATGTGAACACTTACATCGACTTTGTATTTTATAATATGTACTGATAATTTTAGCATTCTCGGAGCACGTCGTCAGTTATTCTAGTTTCGTCGGAATTCGTGAAGCAGAGTTGTCGCACAATAGTCGGTTCTGTACAGTTCGCCGTGGTGGTCGCTGCAAAATTTGGTTTGAAGACGATATCGACGCGCACTTTCACATCAAGTCAAGCATCAAAATATTGTATTTTTTTATTTTTTATTTTTAGCATATGCAATTATTGTATTTATGTAATTGAAGGTGTATGTGATATTTTCATATATTTTTATAATAATTGTATGATCCGTGGGATACAGATGGTATTGTCCTATATCTGACAAGCATCTATGTAATTTGATTGTCTTTATTTAAACATTTTTCAATATCATCATTTTTGTACAGGTAAATTTGTTAACAACGTCTCAACGTTGTAACTCGATTAGTAGATCTACGATAAGTATCTTTTCTCCTCGCGATGGACTTCACCGGGTAGACTACGCTCGGATGTGAGCAATATTTACAACACGTAACGATTATTCACTAGTCAGGTAAGTGGTTTAATTTACGGTTGATACTGTTTTACCACACACGGTATCTTGGTTATCATCATGCGACGTGCCTACGAGCGTGATCGCCTTTCGCTATATACGTCAACGATTACTTGTGTTTCGGCGGAATTCTCGATTCAAATTTGTCCTACCACCACCGTGTCGTTGTTTTTTTTGCCGCGCTAAATAAATGTCACAATGGCGTATCCAGGATATTTAATGGGGGAGAATAAATTTAAAATCAATAAAATGTTACCATAACATACATGAACACACACACACACACACATATATAATTATTTATTTATCGTGGTATCGAACAACGCGAAGAACGATCTACAGAATATAAAGGTAGCGGATACGGGGTTCCGATCATTTTCACTTCAGCTAATAATAAAACAGATACGTGACAATACAGAAATTAGTGTTTTGACGGTATACAGTAGATGCCACTTACTGGACTCGATTTGGGACTCAAGCATTTGAGTATATTAAACGAATGAGTCTTTCTTGAACCGCGAGTTCTTCGGATTTAAGGCACAACAGTGGTTTCCGGTTCGTTTATTTTAGCGGGTTCATTAGTCAATAATGCAATTCCGATTTCTTGTCGAATTTTCAGCATCTTATTAAGTAAAACTTTGAGACACGTTCAACTAACAGGCTGTTTGTCGTTGGCTCATTTAAGGCCAGTCGTTATATTTTATAAGTACGTCCAGTTTTTCTAACAAAATCAAATCATGGCGTTTCTTCATCTTAACACGGAAAACACTTTCACTGACGAAATTAAAACACGCTGACGCAGCGCGATATTGATCACTACTAAATCCAAAGTACAAAAAACCCCTGGTAGGTAATTTAGTTTATCTCTACTTATTGACACATTTGTTGTCATCTGACGAAGCCGCCAAACGATTAAGCCGAAATAGTTTTTATTTATTTATTTTTATTTATCTAATAATTCACAACTTAATAAATCCCATTAAGCAGTGTTGTGAGTACAATAGACGAATATTGCACATAATTGTTAATTGTTAATAGGGACTAGCCTATTTAATTCCAATAGGCGAATGAATCAATTAACCGTGAATCCATTAAGTAGTGCCTACTGTATACATATATATATATACCGAAACGTTGGAAATTGATTGGAGGAAATCGCGTATGTCATATATCATCATTTTACAAACCCGGGTTTCTGCATCACAAGAGTGGATCGTTCGGTCAACAGACAGGCAATCGCGGAAAACGATCCAAGTGAATTCAAGCGGTCTCATTTGGATCGTGTTTTTTCAACATTCGTTCCCACTGTCCGAATTTTCGCCGACAACACGTTTATCGGACATTATATACCATCAGTACGATTCCATTAAATCATTAAGTTTGTCTGCGGAAAATATCCAATATCAAAACATGTAATATTCACAGTAATATTATTGTAGTAATTGTAGTAGATAATGTTGGTGTAAAAAGTTGCCGGATTCGGTTTAGGTTATTTTTTTTCAGAGCGTCCATTAAAGACATTTTCGTTTTCGTGAAACGCTGCTGAATTGTAGGTTACAGTTATTGGAATGTCTTGAGATTTCGATTTTTTTTTGTAGCTCAGTTACGTGATTTCAGTTTTTTGTCAGAGGGTAAACACACAGTTAGGTCATTGTCGTTTAAATATTCTATGAAATGTCAGCTCGCAGTTGTCAATGACGTTAAATATATACGTTATATATATATTTATATTTATCGATGTACCACAATTTTAAATACTTTTTTTATATTTTAAACACATATTACTTGCACTACTTATCGAAAAACTCCATTACCAGTTTCATAAACTTTCTATTCTTTATGTTGCAAATATGTACAAAATGTGACGTAAGGGCCATTCGATTTTTGTTTATTTTATTTTCATGATTTCGGAAACAATAATTATCATGGATTATTGACACTACGTCTTCAATATTAAATTTGTTTTAGTATCGCTTATACATAAGACCCATATCTTTAACCATCACTTTTAAATTAAAAATAATTGTAATTATGACGTTGCGGACTTACGCTGTAATGAACAAATCGCCAAACAGTATAATAAACAATATTATATTATAAATCATTACTGTAACCTGGCCATTGATTAATATTTCAAAATTTTCGTTAGTAAAAATTCATTTTTGGACTTTTTAATATTTAATAACTATAATTGATTTAACCAAAGAAAAAAATGAATATTCGTACTCTGTATATTCTGTAGTTTAACATTTTTTTTCTTTTTTCGCGATGTAACGGGCGTTCCCATTGTCCCCTGCACTATATATATACACACAAACAGTACACACGCAAGAGTTACAATTTCAACCCGAGTCGATATAATATTTTAAAAATAATAAATAAATCAAAACATATACATGTTTATGCACGTGTTTGTGTACAAACTCCATTTCTATATTTACGTTGATATACACACACAGACACAAATATGTATATATGACTATATTGTGCATATACTGTGTAAAATTATTCATTCTTGATATGTGTAATGCATATACCACCGAGTTATTATTTATTACATGCAGGATCCGATTCAAATTTACGCATATACTTTTAACGTTTGAGGAAAAAAAATCACATTTTCAAATTACAATTTGTTAAAAATGTTTTAAATTAAATATTATACACAGAAAATGAGAGTCATCAATCGCGCCATTAGACAAAGAGGACAATTTCGCCGAGTTCCAAACATACAAATCTGAGCATAGAGGTTCTTTTTCCACTTGTGATATACTATTTCACGTCATATTTATAGTAATAATTAAAATCAATTATAAGTCATAAGAAATATTGAATCGGCATAATGTGTATTACTTATCGTATATCTAGTTCTCCGACGCTCTTGAGATGCCCATCGACGTAACAGATCAGAATTGTGCAACTCAAAAAACTAGACGTTATATCCATCGTTCGAACTTAACACGTGGTTCCGTACGAGTTTGGTCATTTTCACAAATTGAAATTGTCATTTAGAGATTCTCGTTTCAAAATAGCGGCAAAAAATGAACCTAAAGAGGTTTGTTGTAAAGTAAATTAATTGCAACAGTTTAAAACACACACACACACACATATATATAAACGTATCAAAACAGGTATTCGACATCATTATGTTCAAAATGGTTTACGAAAAAAATTTTTAAAATTAAAAACCACACACTAGTGTGTTCCGACATAATTATAATTACATTATATGGTAATTTCGTCGGTAATGTTTTCGATTACATTGCACCAGACCCGAATAATGGCAGTAAATTACACGCCGTTTGAAAAAAACAAAAAAAGTGTAAATTTATGCGGTTTAACTTGTTGAAATGTACGTACTCAACATTATTGTACGCATAAGTGACTTCAAATTACCCTCATCCGACATCGCTGACAAAAAAAGCCAAGTAAATTCGCCCCACTGTTTAAGTAAAGAAAAAAAACTATATTTAACGCGTAGCTACGGCTACTGTTATAGGCCTACCTGTAAGTTGCGTACAAATGTCAACAAGTTGGTTTGCGTTAAACGTATGTGTTTCCTTTATAAATGAAATTTATACAATCGTATAAATTCATGTGTTCGACTTTTCTAACTCGCGAATGAATCGCTAATATATGAATATTTATGACGATGGCAATAGCGCTACGTGACGATTCTCACTAAGAAATTATTATTATAGAAATTACTATTAGAAAATGTCCGTAGATCACACGGCGCAATGTGATGTAGATCACACGGCGCATCGGATAGACAATTTTGATACAAATACGTAGCGCGCTATTCGATATTTTCTCCACTGCACGGAAAAACAATGAATCATATATATGTTTTAGTTAGTTTAATTAGTAATCATATATATGCTGTTAGTTGTGGTCCATTATGATTTATACCAGTCAGAAGAATCTTTATGTAATCGTAATTTCCGACGCTGTGGTATCGCAATACTGGCGAATTCTAATAGTAGTATAATAGTAGCGGTGAATTTGGTAATGGTACGAGTATTACTATCAGTAGTAGTGGCAACTGACGTTAGTGTGGTCTTATATGAAATTAGCGACAAAAAAATGGTCAGGAAAAAAGATTGTATCCAGCTCAAATATGATAATGTTTTCACTTTATAAAAGAGTACAAAAGAAAAACACGAGTAACTATTAACTTCAATTATATTTTTTGTTTAATGAGCGAACAAAATATACATATATATATATCTAACTCGCTTTAAATAATATATATATATATCAAGTCTACAATGCTCTCACACTGACAATCGTATATTTCTCATACAACAACAAGACATTCATACATATAAATTCTGAAATTTCACTGCGGTATTTAAATAAACTGGTTTTCCGTCATCTTGTCGAAGATCTAATCGATGCGTTAACTACACGATGAATACAGTACTGTATATTTCGTTCACTAGTTCAGCTCGTATCGTTATGTTCACTTTGTATCATCAAAATATGGGATCGTAAAATATAATAATAATAATAACTAGTGAAAATCGTGCACAACACACGATAAGTTCGACACGTATATCTAAAAATACTCATTAGTCTAATAATGTTGTCGCCCATCGAGATATCGAACAACCGAAAACGGTTTGAAAGTGTGTTGGGGGCTGAACAGTATCGCGAATATCGGACGTAGGGCTCCGTCTGCAAAAGTGGTACACACTTTATATAGAATATGGAAAACGAATAGAAAAAAATCGCGAAAAGAAGGATGTGCAATATGTATGAAATATAAAATATACATATATACATATATATATATATACATATATGTATATATATTTATAGAACGAGAGAAATAATAGGAAGAGTGAAACGAGGGTATATATTGGACACGAAAAAAAAAAGTTAATTCCGAACGGTACGAGACTGTTGCCGGGCCGATGTGTCCCGCGCGCGTATACACGTAACGTTCTGAATATTAAATTCGCTACGGGCTACACACACGTATAACAGAATCAATTTATATTTGCGACGACCGCTGATACCGACCCGATCTTTAATCGCGCGTTATCGTCGCCATTGTGTTTTTATATTATATAGGGTGTATTTTAAATGAGTATCACTCGCCAGTTACACTGCAGGGCGCAAAAACGAGAAATTTTTTTTCCGTATTTTATTTTTACTCTTTATGTTTTGGACATAATTTATTTAATTGTTAAATGATGTTAAAAACTAAAAATAATCTATACTATGTCATTCCTTGCAAAATTTTACCCTAAAAAATTTGGTAAAGTCCAAAATATTGATAATGAAAATAAATGTAAAAATATTTTCCCATTTTTTCACTCTACTATAACTAAATAAAAAGTGAAATTCATTTCAAATATAAGCCGTTACAGGTACTGTGTAATAGGTACGTAAAGCGAATCATCTATGAACGAGAGACGATCGGATTGAATTTCGCGTAACGTTTCGTTGTCCGACATGTGGTAGTATCATGTGGGCCGTCCAAGAGATTCACGAGATCTTTTTTTTTTTTTTTTTTATTAGAAACAAAAAAAAATATTTATCTCAACCATTAATAATAGAATAAGGAATGTTGTAAGAGGCAAATAAATTTTCAAGGATACAACGTTGATGGGATAGGACAGGACACAAAATGTTTGAAACCCAAATCACAAAAAATTATACACAATAACCGCGTATACGTATTTCGACAACTACGTTGTCATCATCAGCGCAAGCTACAGGACAATCGAAGAGGAGATGAGTGGCACGAGATCTTATATCAGTCTATATTCACCAGTGAGTGATGGATACGTTGAGTACAAATATGTAGAATAATAACCATTGGTCTACTTCGTTTTTAAACATTCTTTCGGCCACTGATTGTTATTTATTTATTTGTTTATATATTAACTTTCGACGACTAATTGAAACTGTTGGTCGCACACTGTCAAGTTATAAAAACCGAAATATTGTTCCGATCGATTTGCGCAATGTTATCGTCAACAATTTTTTAGAAATAAAGACCTTTTCACATTTAGTAGTTATAAAAAAAATAAGTGCTTCTAATCTTGGCGGACGATAACTGTTACCGGTGTTACATTGTAAGCCATTGCTATGCTGCGATTACAAAAATCATTAATACCTCCTTTATTTATATCTCGATGTCATTTTCCCGTTGTTTTTTCACTCCCTATCACTAAGGATGGACCTGGATATACGATCGACAAGCACTGCTGCATAATAATTGCACATGACCGTAGCGGACGTACGCGCGTAAAAATAGTCTCGACATGTGTTTTTTATTTTAGAATATTGATTATACAGACGCGCATCGTCATCGTTTCCCAACTGCTGCGATAAATATTAAAGCGTTTTCGAAGAACTGAACTATGATATACTTGTGTATATATACACATATATATATATGTGTGTGTGTGTGTTTGTGTGTGTGTGTGTGCGTGTGAATGTAAAAATATATTATTTTTACGCAAGCTGTACAACGACACGGTGGTGGTAGAACAAATTTGAATCGAGAATTCCGCCGAAATACAAGTAATCGTTAGGTGTGTTTGTGTGTTCATGTATGTTATGGTAACATTTTATTGATTTTAAATTTATTCTACCCCTTTAAATATCTTGGATACGCCATTGTGACATTTATTTAGCGCGGCAAAAAAAACAACGACACGGTGGTGGTAGGACAAATTTGAATCGAGAATTCCGCCGAAACACAAGTAATCGTTAGGTGTGTTTGTGTGTGTGTTCATGTATGTTATGGTAACATTTTATTGATATTAAATTTATTCTCCCCCTTTAAATATCCTGGATACACCATTGTAACATTTATTTAGCGCGGCAAAAAAAAACAACGACACGGTGGTGGTAGGACAAATTTGAATCGAGAATTCCGCCGAAACACAAGTAATCGTTAGGTGTGTTTGTGTGTGTGTTCATGTATGTTATGGTAACATTTTATTGATATTAAATTTATTCTCCCCCTTTAAATATCCTGGATACACTATTGTAACATTTATTTCGCGCGGCAAAAAAAAAAAAACGACACGGTGGTGGTAGGACAAATTTGAATCGAGAATTCCGCCGAAACACAAGTAATCGTTGAGGTATATAGCGATAGGCGCTCTCGTTCGCAAAAACGTCGCCTGACGATTACCAAGATACCGTGTGTAGTAAAACGGTATCAACCATAAATTAAACCATTTACCTGACTAGTGAATAAACGTTACGTGTCGCAAAATCAATCACATCCGATCGTAGTCTACCCGATGAAGTCCATCGCGAGGAGAAAAGATACTTATCGTAGATCTACTAATCGAGTTACAACGTTGAGACGTTGTTAACAAATGTACCTGTATAAAAATGCTGATATTGAAAAATTTTTAACTCCAACAATCAAATTACATAGATGCTTGTCAGATATAGGACAATACCATCTGTATCCCACGGATCATACAATTATTATAAAAATATATGAAAATATCATATGCACCTACGATTATATAAATACAATAATTTCATATGCCAAAAATAAAAAATAAAAATACAATATTTTGAAGCTAGACTTAATGTAAAAGTGCGCGTCGATATCGTCTTCAAACCAAATTTTGCAGCAACCACCACGGCAAACTGTACAGCATACCGACTATTATGCGACAACTCTGCTTCACGAATTCCGACGAAACTAGAATAACAGACGACGTGCTCAGAGAATACTAAAATTATCAGTACATATTATAACATACAAAGTGGATGTAAGTGTTCACAAACTACTATATAAAATATAACAAAATTATATCGATCCTGGAACGGTACAAATGGTAAACCGAACTCGCTCTTAGACGCGTTGTCAGGCAAAAACCTTAATATCAAATTAAGTAAATTAACACCGACTGTAAAAAGAAACCAAATAATACCTGATTCGTGAACAATCGTAAAGAAACGAAACTGCTCACATCCTATCGTATTCTTCTTGACGAAAACTATTGCGCGGAGAACCCATATGATTTGTTGATCTTCTTCTCGAGGAACATCGTTGAGAAGTTGTTAGCAAATTTACCAAATGGAACATGTCGACATTTTCAATTGTTTCAACTCGAAACAATAAAATCACATACATGCTTGTGAAACATATCAATTTACATAATACAAAATATTTAACACACTGTTAAAAAAAACCAATATATTGTTTCTTGTCATTATATATAAAAGCACAGAAATATCGTATTTCGAAATATTTGGACTTATCCACCTCCACGAGCTGTACAACAACCAGGCAAGGATGCGACAATGCAGATTCGCCAATTGCGGCGAAACACTAGTAGTCATCGACGTGTTTTAAGGACAGTATAGTCCGATCCGTACGGTCGTTAATTTTAATTAAAAACTAACAAACGCAGGACAAAAACACGTCGCCGACAAGTCACCAGATTTTTTTTTTATGCATGCTACGATATCGTTATTCGGTAAAATTGCACGCGTCCACCACCTACGGCTTTAAAACAACCAAGCAGGGATGCGACAATGCCGATTCACCAATTGCGGCGAAACACTAGTAGTCATCGACGTGTTTTAAGGACAGTATAGTCCGATCCGTACGGTCGTTAATTTTAATTAAAAACTAACAAACGCAGGACAAAAACACGTCGCCGACAAGTCACCAGATTTTTTTTTATGCATGCTACGATATCGTAATTCGGCAAATATGCACGCGTCCACCGCCTCGGGATGTACAACAACCAAGCAGGGATGTGACTAAACGGTCGTCAGTTTTCATAAAATAAACTTCGACGACTTTCGACAAGATATATATATACTTATATATTAATTTTTTTTTATGAGCGTAAGATTTCGTATTTTGACTAATTTTCTTACGTTCGCCGCTGCCTGCAGCACAACAACCCAGCTTTGGTGTGACTTCGCAAAATCGTCAAATACGGCGAAACTATAATAATTAGGGATGTGTACATGACATATTAGGATTATTTGAATAAAACATTATATGAATAAAAATTACATTGGACCTAGTACGTTACGAGGAGCCAACGAACGCTCATTAACGGGTCGTCAGGTAATTATAAAAATGTCTAGTTTTGTAAATGATCATGGACCGTAATGGAAACCACATACCTGACTCGTGAATTAACGAAAATGGGACGCCAAACTGCTCATATCCGATCGCTGTCTGTCTCACGAAATCCATTGAGTGGAGAAACGATTCCATTCGTACATCTACTACAAATATTACTAAGTTTAGATAAATTTAATAAATTTTTCGATGCAAAATAATGATATTGCCAAATGTCTCAACTCGAGACATTCTGCATAGATGCTTGTTGGACATATGACAATACTTTTTGTATCCCAAAGACCATAGAATTATTAAATAAAAATCATATGCAATGCGTCTACGTTTTACAACAGTTTTAACCGCCATTATAAAAAAACCATATATTATTGACTGACGTTATATATAAGTACGCTACAATTTTGTATTTCGACATATTTCCATGCGTTCGTCGCCGCCAGCTGTATAACTACCAGGCGGGGATTTGAATACGCTGAATCGCAAACTCCGTCGAAACACTAGTAGACGTCGATGTGCATTAACGACAAAAAGTCCGATTCAAACAGTCGTCAGTTTTCATAAGAGTACATGTTCGCGGCAAGAACACGTCGACGACAATCGACAAGATTTTTATTTTAAAGCGTAAAATTTTCTACTTCGACAAATTTTCTCGCGTCCACCGCCGCCAGGTGTACAACAACCCAACGGTGGTATGACAACGCAGAATCGCCAAATCCCCCGAAGCATGAGTAACCGTCGACGTCCACAGGAAATACTAGGATTATTAATTTAGAATTCTGTATGCATAACAAGTACATAATATTTGGGACGGTACGATGGGCAAACTGAATACGCTCGTAGACTCGTCGTCGGACAATTACTAAAATCCCGAGTGTAGTAAATTAATACGGACCGTAAAAAATCTACATACCTGACTTGTTAACAAACGTAAACGGAGCCGCTACGTAAACTGTTCATATCCGATCGTATTCTACTCGGCGAAGTCCATCGTGCGTGGAAACGATAATTTTAATAGATCTACTACAAAAAGAACAATTTTGAGAATTTTTAACAAATTTACCGATGCGAAATGCTGATATTGCCAACTGTTTCATTTCCTGAAAATCTACATAGATTCTTGTCAGACATATGACAATACTTATAGTATGCCACAGATCATACAATTATTACACCGTCAACGATCGAAATCGAAAGCAATCGATCGATGAACAGAAAACCTCGTGGGTACCATAGAACCGAAACGTTTTAGTCGCGCCGAAAGTATTCCGATCGTTTTATCTGTATTTTAAAAAATGTATAATTCGAATGATCGCGTATTTTACACGACATGACCATTTTACACAACATCGTAATTTCATCATTTATTACTCATCAGAATTCATATTTTCAATTAACTATTTAGGCTAATAGTAGACTCGTAACTGTTGAATGATTTCCTACGATTGTCTTTAATTTAAAACGGTTTATTTGTTTTTATCGTGCAATAAATTTAACGGTTTGCAGGTTTTCCAACGAAAATAAATTCGGATATCAATGACGTGTCCATGGAGACATGACTCTCACCACATTGTTCATATAAACGTAATAATATAGTATATTTTATTCAATTGAAAATATGCTACGGATTAATGCTTTTAATTCTTTTCGATTTGGTTGATAGCAATTTGTCAAAACGAATGTTTTCAAATTTAAATATTTAATCCTAAATATAAAAAAAAAATATATATATATATAAGTGTAAATTGTTGTTCATCTTTTGACATTTTATATCTTTACTTTGGCTCATTATAATTTAAAATCGTCACGAAATAGTGTCCACCAAAAAGTGTCCACGAAAAGCGTCACCTAAATTATGATACCCACTGGGGACTGTCACGAAAAAGCGTTAGAGAAAAAAAACCTAAATCCCTTATGGTTAAATTTGAATTTGAAAAAAAAATTTTCACACATATGATATAAAATGTGTCACTTAACGCGGACTCGTATGCGATAATCATTTTTCTTAATAGGCTTATATAGAATGTGTGTGAGTGTGTGTGTGTGTGTGTGTGTGTGTGTGTGTGTGTGTGTGTGTGTGTGGTGTGTGTGTGTGTGTGTGTGTGTGTTCATGTATGTTATGGTAACATTTTATTGATTTTAAATTTATTCTCCCCCTTTAAATATCCTGGATACGCCATTGTGACATTTATTTAGCGCGGCAAAACAATTTTGCGAGCAGCAAACACACGTAGAGGACAAGCGCCAATATTTATTCATTTAAGTGCGTTAAGATATCGTTTTTCAACGATTCTTGTCGCGTCCACCACCGCAAACTGTACAACGACACGGTGGTGGTAGGTCAAATTTGAATCGATAATTACGCCGAAACACAAGTAATCGTTAGGTGTGTTTGTGTGTGTGTGTGTGTGTGTGTGTGTGTGTGTGTGTGTGTGTGGTGTGTGTGTGTGTGTGTGTGTGTGTGTGTGTGTGTGTGTGTGTGTGTGTGTGTGTTTACGCGTATTATTACGACACGTTATATACGTATAGCTGACGTTAAACGCACACGCCGTTTCGCGAACCCATAAATTGTATTTCGTTGACGTGTTAATACGAGCGCCCAGTCGCTCTTATACGCGCACCATACACATTCATATATACATATACACTCACCGTATTCCTTATTTCGTGTTCCGAACGTTATTTGGTATACACACACCATACATACATATATTTATATATATATATATATACGTTATTTCATACGCACGTCCACTTTAAAAAAGATACGTGAGTGGCTTGAAATACGTTCCCGTACAAATTTGAAATTTCAAAGTACCTATACTTATATTGTATATATTTGTATACATACACGTGATATTCGCTTGTCGGCGAGAACGCGTACGAGAATATTAACGTTTTGAAAGCGCGGACCGCACATGTGTGAAAACGTGGCTAAGAAACAACGCGGCGTCGACATCATGTTACACGCGTCGCTTCAACCCGCGGACATATTTAAATATGTTGGGCATAAGCGCGATTTAGGGGTAAGCGTGGGATATTAGAGGGGGTAGGGGGCTAAGCTCTCTCAAAATCAATTATAGCCTCTCCAAATGGTTTGTATTTAATATAGATCAGTATTGGAAAGAATTTAAAAAAAAAAAAAATTTTATTTTTGACTTGACCAAATATGTATTATTATTACCAAAATGCACTTTATTTGTTATTTTAACTTACTGTAATTATAAACAATTTTGCAATTCTTCTCGTTTTTTCATTCGTGTTCTCTGATTTTATTATACATCAGATTTTAAAGTATTATATTACATTAAAGAGTTTATTTTATAATGTAAAAACCAATAAATGATCAAATAATTTATGAAAATGGTTCAATAAATCACTAAATACTTATTAAATATGTTCCATATTTAAATGAAAATCGAATACAAAAATGATCTTTGTAAAAAATTAATTACTAGGTCAGCAAGCTACTCTTTTTTCATTCCCACTATCTCCGTTTCTTTCAACAAGCTAGCTGTTGCTAGGTTTGCTTCATCCTTTTCTGCTGATAATTAAGCAAATAATTTTTACTTTACGTCATATTATCATATTTCTTCCAATAATTTTTTAATAATTACTGATTTGTAATCCACTTTGTATTCTATCATTACCAGTCTTTTTGGTTCTAATAGTTAATCTATCATTTTCAAAATTAATTCTTTGGTTTATCTGTTAAATATTAAGCACAAAATAGTTTGATTCATGTGTATTCTCGATTATAAAGGCATTGACGTTATTAAGTGGGCAGATTCTCTTGCTAAAAATCTAATTTCAAACGCAATAGTTCATTCCATAAAATACCTTTTTCGGACGTAATTCCTCATTATCACAATGTCATATGGAAAGCATGAAATTCCGAATGGTCGGCTCCGCAAAAATCCATTTTCAAATAGTATAAGAATATAAATTCTATTTCACGGGTTCCCTGATTTCATAATATTAATCGACCGAAATACGATTTGATTGAATTTTCAAGACTGAGGTTAGGGCATATTTTAATGGCGATCTAGAATGATGAATGTGAAAGATCATTAAATAATATAAAAATAAAAAAAAGTTAATTATTTATATATTTTATGTATACAAAAATACTAATAAAATTAATATGCACACACACAGACACACACACACACACACACACACACACACACACACACACACACACACACACACACACACACACACACACACACACACACACATTCTATATAAGACTATTAAGAAGAATAGATAACGCAACGAGTCCGCCTTAAGTGAGACATTTTATGTCTTATGTGTGAAATTTTTTTTTTCAAATTCAAATTTAAATTAACGTTTGTTAACAAGTCAGGTATGTAGATTTTTTACGGTCCGTATTAATTTACTACACTCGGGATTTTAGTAATTGTCCGACGACGAGTCTACGAGCGTATTCAGTTTGCCCATCGTACCG
The DNA here is from genome assembly GCA_019022885.1 of Schlechtendalia chinensis. Lineage (NCBI taxonomy): Eukaryota > Metazoa > Arthropoda > Insecta > Hemiptera > Aphididae > Schlechtendalia > Schlechtendalia chinensis. The sequence continues at coordinate 4,025,290 of CM032349.1, read as the reverse complement.
TTTCAAATCTTATGTACTTGTTATGCATACAGAATTCTAAACTAATAATCCTAGTATTTCCTGTGGACGTCGACGGTTACTCATGTTTCGGCGGATTTGGCGATTCTGCGTTGTCATACCACCGTTGGGTTGTTGTACACCTGCTGGCGGTGGACGCGAGAAAATTTGTCGATGTAGAAAATTTTACGCGTTAAAATAAAAATCTTGTCTATTGTCGTCGACTTGTTCTTGCCGCGAACATGTACTCTTATGAAAACGGACGACTGTTTGAATCGGACTTTTAGTCGTTAATGCACGTCGACGTCTACCAGTGTTTCGACGGAGTTTGCGATTCAGCGTATTTGAATCCCCGCCTAGTAGTTGTACAGCTGACGGCGATGAACGCATGGAAATATGTCGAAATACAAAATTGTAGCGTTACTTATATTTAATGTCCATCAATAACATCGGGTTTTTTTTTTTTAATGGCGATTAAAATTGTTGTTTATACGTAAACGAAATTGAGGGGATAGGGTCAGTTCTGCATACTTTTGATAAGAGAAAAATTTGATAACCGATTTTTGCGGATGTAGAAATACCAACATAGATAATTAAAATCCAACGTTCCAAATGTTCATTAATAAATTTACTAACCTTTAATTTGTGGAAAATAACAATAAATGTTTAACTTTTTCTACAATTAGAACTATAAAATAATGATTATTATAAATGGTAATATAACATAGACAATAGAATATTACAGTATTAACCAAATAGAAATTCACTTTAAACAAAATTTTAAATCATAAAAAATTAAAAAACTTATATTACACGAACATATGAAATATTATAGGTATAATAAAACATTTTATTACCGTATCACTGTAATGACCGTTAAAAACCGTTACACATCAAATACTCAAATACATTAATAACATACATTATTTAACATATTTAATGCAGAGTTGTACATTTATCAGCACTAAATTTATATTTATATAATTTTATAATTTTGTGTGGTGGTATGTAACCTCAAAAAAAAATTGAAATTATTTCTATTATCAAAAGTATGGAGAACTGACCCTATCCCGAAATTGCGTATGATTTTTTTATAATAATTCTATGATCTGTGGGAAATTATATAATAATACTGACGAGCATCTATGCAGAATGTTTCGAGTTGAAACATTTAACAATATCAGTATTTTGCATCGAAAAATTTATTACGTTTTTCTAAACTTAGTAACTTTTATAGTAGTTGTACGAATGCATTCGTTTTTCCACTCAATGGATTTCGTGAGATAGACAGCGATCGGATATGAGCAGTTTGGCGATACATTTTCGTTAATTCACCAGTCAGGTATGTGGTATCTTTACGGTCCAAGATCATTTTGTAGTAAAACAAAAAAAATATAAAAAGGGGATTAAAAGATTAAATGGTGAAAAGAAATAACAATAATATCATGCAAGTATAAAATAAAATAATATTAACTTTTTTGTCGTCTCGAAGATTTGCCTGTCACGGATTTCAACTCTTGCAGACAATTTATTTATTTTTATTGATTAAGTTAATAACTTTGTAAATCAAACATAACAAGAAATGAAAGGTTGGGACGCCGCCTTTGCCTTGATGCAATGTCAGCGCCAAGAAATAAAGAACAACTCAAAAGGTGATTTCCACGTTGTAAGAAATTAGAGTTACCTAATTTCGGAAAACCGATCTGTTGAGTCGTTCTTGATAAGTATGCGTATACTCTTAGGTAGACAGAGACGGTCTGTCTGTGAGGTGGACTGTGACGATCTGAGTGCCCTCTGAAAGCTGGAGGGCGTATTTATCGATCTATTTTGAAGGACATATACTAAGATTTCGGTCCCACAAGGTTATCGCTTATTTATTTTTCCATTTTCTGCGAATTTTGCGCAGTCTAATATTTGTTCGTAGTGTCACAAATCTGCGACCTTTGTGTTCACCTGATTAAATATGTGTGATTCGTCTCGTTCTTTCTTCTTTTCTCTTCTTCTTTTTTTTTTATATATTTACTATTTCCGATATCGAGTATAATATTCTTTTGTTTGTTAATTTAATTGTTTTCTATTAAAAATCATATTAAAGTTTGATACCAAATTCTTCTTATGGGACTGAAATGTTTTATGTGTATTATACTAATATATAAAATACGCTTTAAATTATATGTGATTATAAAATTACTATTATTGTTATTCCTATAAGGGATTTATGATCGGTGTTCCGAGAAAATTGAGTTCTAATATATTTATTAAAATATAAACTAAAAAAGTGTTCATAATAAAAACTAATACAGAAGTAGTTGTTAAATATTACACATTCATTTTGAAGTAATTTTTCTTATGATATGAACGTATGTTATTACATGCATTTGTTAAAGTATAATCTATAAAAGTTTATATTCTATTACATGGTCTCAGTTGTGATATGAGTGCATATCATTACAATTTACAAGACTAGACGCGTGCAAATTTGCCGAATAACGATATCGTAGCATGCAAAAAAAAAAATATGGTGTCTTGCCGTCGACGTGTGTTTTCTTGCGTTTGTTAGTTTTTAATAAAAAATAACGATCGTACGAATCGGCTTTGACTGTCTTTATGACACGTCGACGGGTACTAGTGTTTCGCCAAAAATAGCGAATCGGCATTGTCGCATCCCTACGTGGTTGTTGTACAGCCCAAAACGGTGGACGCTTGCAAATTTGCCGAAAAACGATATCGTAGCATGCAAAAAAAAAAATATGGTGTCTTGCCGTCGACGTGTGTTTTCTTACGTTTGTTAGATTTTAATGAAATTTAACATCCGTACAAATCGGACTTGACTGTCTTTAATACACGTCGATGGGTACTAGTGTTAGTACTCATATCATAACTGAGACCATGTTATAGAAAATAAACTTTTATAGATTATACTTTAACAAATGCATGTAATAACATACGTTCATATCATAACCAAAATTATTTGGAAATGAATTTGTAATATTTAAAAACTATTTCTGTATTGGTTTTTATTATGAACACTTTTTTTAGTTTATATTTTAATAAATATATTAGAACTCAATTTAATCGGAACACCGATCATAAATCCCTTATAGGAATAACAATAATAGTAATTTTATAATCACATATAATTTAAAGCGTATTTTATATATTAGTATAATACACTTAAAACATTTCAGTCCCATAAGAAGAATTCGCTATTTGACTTCAATATGATTTTTAATATAAAACAATTAATTTAAGAAACAAAAGAATATTATACTCGATTACAGAAATAGTAAATATATATAAAAAAAAAGAAGAAGAGAAAAAAAGAAAGAACGAAATGAATCACACATATTTATTAAGGTGAACACAAAAGTCGCAGATTTGTGACACTACGAACAAATTTTAGACTGCGCAAAATTCGCAGAAAATGGAAAAATAAATAAGCGATAACCTTGTGGGACCGAAATCTTAGTATATGTCCTTCAAATAATATTTATGAATACACCGTCCGGCTTTCAGAGGGCACTCAGATCGCCTCTGTCCACCTGACAGACAGACCGTCTCTGTCTACCTGAGAGTATACGCACACTTACCAAGAACGACTCAACAGATCGGTTTTCCGAAATTAGGTGACTCTAATTTCTTACAACGTGGAAATCGTTTTTTTGAGGTTGTTTTTATTTCTTGGCGCGTGACTTTGCATCAAGTAAAGGCGGCATCCCAACCTGTCATTTCATATTCTGTTTGATTTACAAGTTATTACCTAATTAAAAAAAATTGTCCGCAAGAGTTGAAATCCGTGACAGGCAAATCTTCGAGCGACAAAAAAGGTAATAACTTATTTTATACTTGCATGATATTATTGCTTTTTATTTCTTATGAACAGCAAGACGGTTCTCGAATTCCACACCCTTGACTCGTGTTAGTTCAAATCATTTCATACTCCCAATTATTTTTCCTTTCACCATTTAATCTTTAATTCCTTTTTTAATTTTTTTTGTATTACTACATATATAATGACAAGAAACAATATTATAGATTTTTTTAACATTGTGTTAAATATTTAGTATTATGTAAATTGATATGTTTCACAACATGTATGTGATTTTATTGTTTCGAGTAAAAAACTGTTGAAAGCATCGACATGTTTTAATGAGGAACTTTGCTAAGAACTTCACAACGATGTTCCTCGTGAAGAAGATCTACAAACATATGGGTTCTACGCGCAATAGTTTTCGTCAAAAAGAATACGATACGATGTGAGCAGTTCATTTCTTAACGATTGTTCACGAATCAGGTATTATTTGGTTTCTTTTTACAGTCGGTGTTAATTTACTAAATTTGATATTAAGGTTTTTGCCGACAAACGGTCTAAAGAGCGAGTTCGCTTTACCATTTGTCGTCCCAGGTTGATGTAATTTTGTTATATTTTATATGTAGTATGTGTACACTTACAACGACTTTGTATTTTATAATATGTATGATAATTTTAGCATTCTCGGAGCACGTCGTCAGTTTTCTAGTTTCGTCGGAATTCGTGAAGCAGAGTTGTCGCCATAGTCGGGTTCTGTACAGTTCGCCGTGGTGGTCGCCAAAATTTGGTTTTTGAGACGATATCACGCGCACTTTTACATTAAGTCTAGCATCAATTATTGTATTTTTTTTTTTTATTTAGCATATGCAATTTTGTATTTATGTAATCGAGGTGTCTGTGATATTTTCATATAGTTTTATAATAATTGTATGATCCGTGGATACAGATGGTATGTCCTAAATCTGACAAGCATCTATGTATTTGATTGCCTTTAGTTAAACATTTTTCAATATCATCATTTTTGTACAGGTAAATTTGTTAACAACGTCTCAACGTTGTAAACGCGATTAGTAGATCTACGATACGTATCTTTTCTCCTCGCGATGGACTTCACCGGGTAGACTACGCTCGGATGTGAGAATATTTACAACACGTAACGATTATTCACTAGTCAGGGTATGTTTTTAATTTACGGTTGATACTGTTTTCCCAACGGTATCGTAGTAATCGTCAGGCGATGTGCCTACAGCGTGATCGCAATCGCTATAAACGTCAACGATTACTTGTGTTCGGAGAATTTCTCGATTCAAATTTGTCCTACCCACACCGTGTCGTTGTTTTTTTTGTCGCGCTAAATAAAATGTCACAATGGTGTATTCAGGATATTTAAAGGGGGAGAATAAATTTAAAATCAATAAAATGTTACCTTAACATACATGAAAAACACAAAACACACCTAAGATTACTTGTGTTTCGGCGGAATTCTCGATTCAAATTTGTCCTACCCCACCGTGTCGTTTTTTTTTTGCCGCGCTAAATAAATGTCACAATGGTGTATTCAGGGAATATATAAAGGGGGGGAATAAATTTAAAATCAATAAAATGTTTTACGCTAACATACGAACATTCCACCACACACACACAACAAAACAAACACACACACAAACACTCCTAACGAATACTTGTGTTTTCGGGAATTCTCGATTAAATTTTTCCTACCACCACCGTGTCGTTGTACAAGTTTGCGGTTGGTGTGGAGACTGGTGAAGAAGATTCGTTGAAAAAACGATATCTTAACGCCAACCTAACTGATTAAATATTGGCGCTTTGTCTCTCTAGTGTGTTTGCTGCTCGCAAATATGTTTTGCCGCGCTAAATAAAATGTCAACAATGGCGTATCCAGGATATTTTAAAGAGGGTGCGAATTGAATTTTAAAAATCAATAAAATTTACCAATCATACATGAACACACACAACCACACACATTCTATATAAACGAACTATTAAGAAGGAATAGATAACGCAACGAGTCCGCCTTAAGTGAGGACATTTTTTTGTCTGATGTGTGAATTTTTTTTTTCAAATTTAAATTTAAATTTTTTTCAAAAACATTAACAATGGTTTTCGTGGAATAACAAACCATAAGGGGTTGAAAGAGGTTTGGTTTATTTTCTGTAACGCTTTTATTCGGTGATCAGTCACCAGTTGGGTATCTTAATTTAGGGTAACGCTTTTCGTTGACACTTTTTGGTGGGGACACTTTTTCGTGTCGGTTTTTTATTTTAATGCGCCCAAAGTAAAAACAATAAAATGTCAAAAGCATGAGCAACAAATTTACACCTATATTTTTATTTTTTATATTTTTATTATCGATTGGGTTAGGATTTGAAAATGTTACGGACAGGAAAAATCAAACAGTCTTCTATATCGGCTGGGTGCATCGAGATGGCTGTGTTGCAACGGTGACGGCAACACCTCTGTTTCACGCTGATTGCTGGTTAAAAGACACCGTATACGACATGAAAAGCCACATGACCTAGAAAAATAAAAACGCATCAATTTAGAAGTCCAATTAGTGAACAAGAAATTGTCTCCGAAAATCCCAGTTAACAGAACAGTACTAATATGCAAGTAATACACTTAAATTAGTATTTTCAAAAATAGGTTAAACGGTATACATTTAAAAGGTAAAAAAAAGTGCTTAAGGTAAAATGGGACAAACACGATCGAGGAGGGGGAAAATATATATTAAATAACTGAATAGAAAAATTAAAATAAAATACGAAATAATCGGAATTAAATTTAATAAAACATACATTCCATTAGTATTATAAAACAAATTGGAAAGAAAACAATTATCAGTTACAACAATTAACCAATATATGTTAAACTTATGAATGTTATTTTGTTTCGAAATATTTTATAAGTTCACACATTATATTTTGTAATGGGTTAATCGTTTGTATACTTTTGAGTCTTGTTTATTAGTACACTTTTAGTGATTTTACATTAGAGAAATCGATGAATAAAGATTTTTGGTTTCTATTAATGTAATGTCGAATTATGAATTTATCATTTGTCACATTCTATTTGATCTAGTTGTAAGAACAGTTGGTTGTGCAAATAGAAAAGAGCACAGTAAAACATATTTTGCTCCGAAATCTCATACTTGTGGTTGTCGTCATTGACGAAGAACGACAATTGGGGTTTGTTTTTCAAGTCCAAGAGCACGCCAACAGATGGAATCCCACTTGGATACCGCCCTCGCACGCGCTGTTCGATGGCTGCGTACAGTGCATGAACCAAGACCTTTGTTTGTCAATGTACGTACTCCAGGCCCAGATTCGTTCTTTGACTGAAAAGTGAGCATTTATAATGGTAAGAAAAGAAAACAGATTAAAATTGGACAACATGATGAATTTAACTGAAATGTTCTAATACCACGGAATTGCTACAGCGATAAAAAAACTTTTTTCCCACTCAGTTCTCATTCCAAACAAAAAAAAAGGCAAAACTGTTTACATTCATATTGCGATGTTGGTTAAATTATAATTCTGTTTGAAAGCCGTAAATCTGTTTTGTTTTTTTTTAGTCTTTAATTTTTCAATTCGCATTTCAAAAAGCCAACTTATTCAGAATTTGTTACATATTTTATATCTCCCAAAAAATTAATATCCACCAAACACGTAATAAAATCCAACAACGTTAATGTACATTACACAGCATTCATACTTTAAGGTCGCAGGTTTTTTATATTCTAATGATTCCCATACTCGTACACTATATTTTTATTGAAAAGTTTTCATATGTATATCTAAAATTTAAAATAACGTATTTATTTTCAAAACAACAAGTCCGCCACATATCTAGTACGAAGGGATATACTTGCGTTTGCAGGATCAAGACGGACGTATACGCCAAGTGACGATCCGTTCCCGAGCATTTCCTCTTTGGACACTTCAATCGGGGCAGCCGAAAACTGGATCCGGTGTCGGGCGTCGAAGCGGTCGATGGTGAACTCCCAGTAATTGCACGCCCTTGGAGAAAACCCGACTTTACGAAAAAATGTGATTTGGGACGTCGGAAAAAAATGTACAGTCGGCAAACTCTGTTTATTAAAAACTGATTATCTAAATTTATATTTATGTATTGAAAATGGATTATAATTTTCATTTTAATATATAAAAATAATATTACTCGTTTATTTGATAGATTTATCATGTTTGTATGCATATGCAATATATTCATCGGAATGAATAAAAAACGTGAATGAACTAAATAGAAATAATCGTTGTGCCTTGTCCACGTTAAACGTTATGCATACAAAATATATTTTTTGTTTTTCGGAAATCCATTATATGTATTTAAACATAAAAAAAATCAATGGTATTATAAAAATATTTTCAACTAAATAATATCGTTTAGGCGTACGAGCAGGGGTCGGACTAGCAGGGAGTGGTAATAAGAGGCCATACCAGCACAGGCCCTTTAGGACATTTTGTACTTGGGCCTTAAGCTATTTATTTGTATATTATGGCCTTTAGCTTTACACAAAATAATATACCTAATAGAAAAATTATTACGATATTCTAAAAGATTTGTAACACGAGTATTTGTTATCTTAAGGCCCGGTGGGTAGCCTTCGAGTCTCAGTCCGGCCCCTGCGTACGAGTACGAAAACTAAATGGTGCTATTTTTTTTATTTATTATTATTATTTACTATTTATTACTATTATGCTTATTAGTATATTATTATTATTATTATAATTTCTTCTTATTCTTCTTCCTCTTCCTCTTCCTCCTCTTCCTCCTCCTCTTCCTCCTCTTTTTCCTCCTCCTCCTTCTCCTCCTCTCTTTCTCCTCCTCTTCCTCCTCCTCTTACTCTCCTTCTTCCTCCTCCTCTTTTTCCTCCTCTTCCTCTCTCTTTTCTCCTCTTCTTCCTCCTCCTCTTTCTCTTCCTCCTCTTCCCTTTAGTTGTTGTTGGTAATGTTGGTATTGGTTGTTGGTGTTGTTGTGGTGCTTGTTGTTGGTGTGTGTTGTTGGTGTTGTTGTTTGGTATTGTTGTTGGTATTGGTTGTTGGTATTGTTGTTGGTGTTTTGTTGTTGGTGTTGTTGTTGGTAGTGTTGTTGGTGTTGTTGTTGGTGTTGTGTTGTTGGTGTTGTTGATCGTAAAATCGCATTGTGTAACCATACTTACGGTACACTATTAATCTCTACGGTAATATATTATCATTTTTTTTTTTTTTTGGGGTGGGGAAAAAAGTCTAAATTTGAAATACCGCAAAAAAAAATATGTATTATATCGGTAAAATATTATTTTAACGTACCCACTAGGAGACAAAAAGGAAGATGGACTATTTTTCCCTCTTCAAGTCCCAAAAGCATTTATTGAAAACGATTTTTTTTTTTTTTATAATCTCGTCGGACACGAGAATGAGGACAATTACATCATTAATCTTAATTATATATTAACACTAAAATGATTATATATAATGAAATAATGTTTTAATTATAATTTAAAGGAATCATTGTGTGTAGGTACGCGGATAAATAGATTCGTTAAAAGACTATATATTAATAATAGAGAACGGGTTACCAACCCTGATATCTCCGCCGTTCCCATCATCCAAATTCCAACCACGTTAACATTTGTTTCGAATGTACGACGAAGCGGGGGCGGTTGCCACGGCGATTGACACGCTAAGGTTTTCGGCCGCTTGCACTCTTCGGTGATGATCAGAGGCTGCACTCGGAGCTAAAATAATGATAATAATAATAACAATAATCCTTTTTTTTTAATGGATATATATATATTTTTATTTTTTAATCATGGCGTAGTAAAAAAAAACGACCCGAAAAAAAACCGTTAGTACATTATGGTTATCGTATATATTATGTACGGACAACCGCGTACGTTATCGTACACTCTAATAAACGGCTAATAATACCTAAAGCAATACGCAAATATGTACACAATACCATGTCGCATGCACCCAGTTATACAAGACACAAAAATGAAAAAACACCAAAAATTCGGGTATAAAATCAAAACTTTAAATGTATTAAGCTCTGGGGGGCTATTCTGAAACTGTACGAAAAAAGATCCGTATGCGAACCGTTCCACGTTTGTTATTCCGTATACTAACAAAAAATGGTTATTCTGAAAAATAATTCTTTTCGTATTCCCAAATTATCCAATATGTGAATAAATTCTAAACAGTGAAAAAGCGGCCTAAACCTTGTTTTTACAAAAATAATTAAATTTATGGATGAGAAGAAACATATTTTTTACGAGCTACTGCGCTTTTCTTTCCAATTTCTGTTTTACAATCGTTATTTTCTTCATCTATGTATTTTCCTTTTTTTAGTTTAAAATTTTGATAATAAATTTATCGCAGTCCTTTTTTGTATAAAAAATGTTGTGAAACACGGTAAATCAAAAGGAAAGTAAAGTAAATTTGTTAACAGAAACCTAGAAGTTGCTTTGGTATGGTCGACTATGTTAGAAAATCAACTGGAATTGAGTAAAAGTAAATACATACCGCCTTGTATACTAAAAGCCATTGCCACTCTGCAATGGCACGAGTTTAACTGGGCTTCCGTAAACTCAATTCCGGGGCCCCTTTTAAAAAAATGAAAGTTTGGGTTGGGTAATTTTTTTATTTGGGGTTTTTTCTTTTTGTTGTTTGAAATTGTTAAATTTTTTATTTTTAGTAATTTACAGGAGATTAAAGTTAAATTTTAATTTTGAATGGCAAATTGAAATGAGTAAAAGAAAAAACCCCCCCAAAC